>JANAVB010034618.1:1376610-1689110 GCA_029216955.1 Iris pallida
CTATTTATATTTACCTTCCCGGTAACATCTTAAGTTTAGTGGGAGATAATTATAAATTATACTTGCTAATTATATGAAAATAAAGGTATTATTAATAAAACTAAAAATATGGAATAAATACAAATAGCCTTTTTTTTTTAATTATGCATTAGTAAGAAACTAATCCAACGGTCTAAATTCTTCAGATCCCATTCACCCGCCACGTGCACCCCTCCTCAGACCCTTCTCCGCCGGCGGCCCAACCCATTCCCCAAAACTCATAAAGACCGCCATTCCGTGCTTTCCCATTTCAAAAAAAAAAAAAAAAATCATTCCATTTTCTTCCCATCGAAGCATCTCCCCACAAAACCCTAACCACAGCGATCCCCATCCATGGACACCAGCACCCGCGCCGCCGACCTCGCCGCCGCCGTCCTCTCCTCCTCCTCCCCGGCCCAGATCTCCGCCGCCGCCGCCTCCGTCTCCTCCTTCCTCCGCAAGCACCCCTCCGACCAGAGCCGCTCCTTCTTCTCCCTCGCCTTCCCCTCCCTCATCTGCCGCCTCTTCGGCTTCGACTCCTCCTCCTCCTCCCCCTCCCCCGCCTCCTGGATCGACGCCGCCGCCGAAAACCAGGACGTCTCCGCCACCCTCTTCGACCTCCTCTCCCCCGACGGCGTCCTCCTCTCCGCGGTCTCCTCCGTCGACCGCCTTTCCCTCGTCAAGTACGTCTTCCCGCCCGAGCGCCTCCCCGAGTGGCTCCGCTTCGCCCTCCAGAACCACGACAGCGATCAGATTCAACTCCTTTCCCCCTTCTGCCCTCTCCTCAAGAACCGCGCGAAGGACGGGCAGCTCCAGCTCAACGTCTTCGAGTACTACATCCTCTGGTTCGCGTACTACCCGGTATGTCGAGGAAGCAGCGAGACTTCCGACGCCGCGACGGTCCGGAAGTCCCGCAGGTTCCGGCTCGAGAACTGGACGTCGTCCCTCCCGTCCATCGTCGCGCCGAACAGGCGCCCCGGGGGGAAGCGCGGCTGCGACTTGTACCTCCGGCTCCTCTACGCTTATCTCCGCGCGTTCGTGCCGAAGAGGGGCTTGGGGAGCTACCAGCCGTACAGGAGCTCGCTGTTGCATTACTCTTCGAGCTACGACTGCTCGGCTTTCGCGCAGGCCGAGTTCTTCGTCCACGCGCTGGTCCATTTCTGGATGGTGGATAACGACTTCTCTCCGTTTCCGGTGGCTGTGTGCCGATCGGTCGGGGTTTCGTTCCCTTTCCGTGCGGTTCTCGGCGAGACGCCGCCGACCCCGGGGCTGGGGGACGTGTTGAAGCTGCTGGTGAAGTACATGAATTGTGGCTTGGTTGATGGGAATAGCCGGAAGGTGTTTGACGAAAGGTCCGTGAGAAATGTTTCCAGTTTGCTCGATGGTAAATCATCCTCCGCTGTTGTCTCGGGAGAGAGTTCGTTTGGGTCTTGGAATTTGGTGATGCAGAGGCCTTTGTATAGGTTCATATTGAGGTCTTTCCTGTTCTGTCCCGTGGGAACTTCTATTAAGAACGCCACCCAGGTGTTCTCACTGTGGACGACTTATATGGCTCCGTGGGAGACCAGTATTGATGATTTTGATGAGTTTGATGAACCAGGGGATGGTTCTCAGAAGGAGAAGCAGCCAGCTGATGGGAACAATACGGAGGGGAGCAAAGGTGAAGCTGTGTACACACCAATTTGGGAAAGTTATGTGGCGTCCAATTATCTCTTCTACAGCTCGTTGGTCGTGCATTTTCTCGGTTTTGCTCACAAGTTTCTTCATACGAATGTAGATATTGTCGTTCAGATTGTTGCAAAGGTTTGTTCTGAACCTATTAGCCTGATTGCGTTCTTACAGTTATCTGTTAGTCATATATTTATGTTCAAACTTCAAAGCTGATTGTAGTTGTAGGGTTTCTTTAATCAGTAGATTCGATTCATGTGATTGTTTACTTTGGCAGATTAGAATTACAGTTTTAACTTGATAAACCTTGTAGACCTTGGCCTCCTTTCTCAAGAGAGAATTGTCGTTAGTTTGCAGGGGATAAGCAAGTTTTCAGGATAAGTGTTCATATCCCTCATTAGTGCAGCTCTTGGCTTAAGGGATAAGCTGGTTGTATGTGATAAATGATGGGAAAATTATATGATAAACCAATTCCGGTTACAATGGAGAGTTGGCATATCTATCTTCCGAGGGGATAAAGTGTCAGATATAGGAAGATGTCACTCCTCAGCATTGACCTGTTAGTAAAAAGAATTAGGTCACCTGAGAATAGGACCAATCTTGTTGCCCATCTTCTGGATGGCTGCCACGTTTCCACTTCAAGATACATGCACTCGTACATGCCAGGTTTCCCAACTAATGTATAGGCGTGCATGTGCCTATCTGAGGGAAACTAGGTGACATGGTTTTCTTCTATCCTTGGGCAACCTAACCCTTATTTATCTGTTGAATATTAAATGATAGGGTTTTATCTTCTCATTACGTTCCTTTGCCATAATCTTTATGGGGTACACAGCATCAGGTGATACTGTTTCAAATCCACAATTTTACTTTGTAGGAGGATCTTAATGATGCTTTGAAATCTTAATAGCATCCTTAAAACAATGAAGCTTATTATGAAGAGTATATAGCATAATCTTTGTGGTTTTAGCTCTAATCTTCTTGATTCGAGGTTACACACCACTTGTCTGCATGTTACTTATGTAATTAATAGGTCGTGCTTAGAACATGTGTAATTGAGCACCGATTCCATGTATAGGGACATGAAAACTTTACTCAATGAACTGGTTTTATCATTTATGTTTTGAACTTACAGCTTCGCCTCTACATTAAGTAGATGAATTTTAATATTATTTCTGAGAGAAGCGCTTCGGTGTATTTCTCTGTATTTTCTGGTCATATACATAAAGCAGCCAAGTTTATTATGGCAGCTCAGTCGATACGGTTTCAAATTTGAGTTATACCTTAATCAGATAACATAGACGACATGGTTTAGCAGTATGACAACGTTAATTTGGAAGACCTTGTTTAATTATGGAGACAAATGACTGAAAGGAGGTGCGTACATTTTATCAAACCGAGGAGTACGTATTTCCTGTGAAGGTTTTTCTTTTCCAAGAAAGGAAAAGCTCCTCACTTAGGTTGGGTTTGGGTTGTTTATCATGGTTTCTTCTGTTTATTTTTTTGAAAGCAGTCCCAAAAGCTGTTTCATAAGAGCAGCTTATCAAAAATGTTTAAAAACCACAGCTTTTGAAAGCAGCTGGAGGCTGCTGTTAAAATCTTCTTCTGCTGTTTTTTTGAAAAAGCATCAGCAATCCCAAACAAGGACTTAAAGGATGCAAACCATGGATCATGATAATTGTTTATTCAAGTTGATTACAGATCAACCTTAGCCATATTCTGATTTTGTGAATAATTAACCCACCATGCCTAGTTTTACTATCTGCAAGCTGTAGAAAAAAATTGTATGCCTACCTTTCTTTCAAAGTTGGACTATGCTTGACATTGCTTAAACAAAGTACTCTCGTGACTTTAAAAGCAAATAAGTGCATTTAATCAAGTATCATGTCTGACAGTCTTTTCATCAGTGAGGTTGACCGAGTCAAGGAGGTAGGGGAAGTGGCAGAGGTACTTCTTGAGGAAGGTGGAAAACCTAGTGGATTTGCTAGCATAGTTGAATCCAAATTGGAGATGAGGGGGAGCTTGATGGAAAGAGGTAAACCATGTATAGAAGATAGGCGAGATATTGGGCTTCGTACTGCTAGTGTCAGTGGTTTCAAGAGAGGTGATGGGTTTAAAGGGTCTATAGGAAAATTATTTAAATAATATGAATTCATACAGTTACTTTTAAAAATATATTTTACACAAGTGTTTGTTTGGTGAACAGTTCTTTATAAGCAAAAGTGGCACCTAACACACCTTTGGCTTATGTCAGCTTGTAATCTTCTTGCACAGTAAGCTCAACGTATTACCAGCAATGGGCTCTGTGCTGTCGTGATGGCGAATGTCTCAATTCTGTTGGTGTTATCTTACAGCATATTTCAGTTGTTCTAGTATTTCATCATATTGTGAAGGACATTATGTGGAATTTTTGCACAGAAAGTCCATCTTAGATCTTTCCCCTAGTATGTTATCTTCATCTTAAAGGTTGCTATCATTTGTAAACCTTCTGCAGACATGTTAATCAATATGCGTCGTACATGTGGTCATTTACCCTTCTATGATATCAACTCTCACAATATTGTAAGTGGTTTTGAACTAAAGGTAAATGCTTCTCATCGGGATAGAAGCAAATTTCGTGATGTTTTTGCAAGATTGGAAGCATTGATATGCCACTTGTAGCATGTCATTATAGCAGCTGATGATTACATCAACAGATCCATTATCCTAAGTCTTTTAAGTTGGGTTTTCTCCTTTTTCTTCATTTTGTCGCTGGAGCCATCTCCTCTACGGTTCTACCAAATTAGCAGTCTACTGTATAATAATGTGTTTCCTTCTTTTTATCTTATTGTAGTAACTAGTAACATTATTAACTGTTGTTATTGCTAGTACCTGTGAAGCAACAGTGACCTCTCTACCTCTGTTGTGACTTCTCAATCATTTCCTCTCTTTTATCATCACTTGAAGCTTAATTATAACATTGGACAGATCACAGATTTACTCATTTCTTTCTCAACCTTTCTATCATTTACCAGCTTTCCGTTTCATGTACTTGATTTCTATCTACATTTCTTGATTGCTCAACATGTGTAGCCGGTTAAACTTTTGCTGACTGGCTATTGATCTCCTACACGCTTAATTCTCTAATCCACTTCTTTATCACCGTACTGTACTTCTTTAATTGAGTAAATTGTAGAAACTTGCATGCGGTTTCACATAAAAACTCAAGAACCCTTAATGTTCAAAGTTCAGTTTGCTGAACCGTTTCCCTATTTAGGACAAGGAGGCCTTTTTGGGCGAATCGCTATTTGGATTTAGTTCAAAACTGCTTCCTCTTTAGTCTTTAGAGAAGATGATAGAGTAGGGTTAAATCTAAATTCGAAAACCCATATATAACAAATAAGATAGGAAATTGAACCTTTAACGTTCTTTTGGGTTTCATTGGGGTTATTTGTGTGTGTGGGTTGTTGGGGGGGATGGGGATGGGGGGTGTTGGACCTTGGTTGTCTCTTTGCCCCTATATGAAATCTGTCTCTTTAATATGTTATGTTTTCATGATGAGCGGTGGCTGATACCCTCAAATTACTTTTGAAATTCCATCTTCATTCTAAATTGAAAATTTGTAAAACCTTGTCCCGATGTTTCTACTTATAATATTTCCTCTCTTTAGTCTCATAAAAAAACTGTAGTGTTGTCGAGCAATGTTCTCTTGATACCTCGTTGTGCGTCTGCTTTTGCATGTTCCCTAATGTACTCCGGTTTGGATGATTTTCTTTTTGAAACTGATCATATGGTCATTATAATTGTGCATACACAATTAGAAATGGATTGGTAAGATCCATCTATGTATCGATTGATTTATAATCATTTCGGGTTGGCTGGGGGGATTTTTTTTTTAAAATTTTTTTGCTAATGGTGCACCTGATCACGTGGAGATCTGGGTTGTCTTGAGTGTGTGTGGTCTAACTCCTGCTTGATTTTAACCAATAAGATTGCTGTGATACTAATATTTGTAACAATATATACTTATATTTGTAACAATATATATTAATATCTTGTCGATGCTGAGCACTTCTAGAGATTTGATGGATGGTCTCTCTAGGCTGTAAATTTTGTACATTGTTTGGTTCTTTGATATCCAAACACAGACACAATCACATGTAAAACAGTCATGTTAACTATATGTATATTTACAAAGATGCACTTATATGCTTTATAGTTGAGTCGTTGTGTCTAGAATCTAGATTATTGATGGTTGCGGTGTCAGACTCCCTCGTGTCCATGTCTAAGTGTAACAACTGTCTTTCATGCCCACTAATTATAGTGACAGCCTATTTTGGCCAAAGCACTTTCTGCCAAGCGTTAACATAATCGAAATGTTATCTGCCTTTTTTTATCTGGGTTGGAGCTGGATAATTGACTATCAATTTTTGTTGTTTTAATTGTGTATAATTTAAATATGTGCCTTTCTGGAAATAGTGCATTGATCATCCAAGAAAGTTCTTTGTGCAAGTTGGTTTCTTTTAATAAGAATCTTGTGCTCATCCTCTTAGGTTTCTCTATTATAAGAGTTCATTAAGGTGATTATTTATGTACCTGTTCATATTTCTGTTAATTAGATATGAAACTTATCTCTAACGTCTTGCTCTAAGAAGATATTTTGCATATTTTCCAATATCGGCCAATACTTGTCACATCCCGATTCCAAGAATTGATAAATCCATTTGGCGTGATGTCGTACATGTTTAAGTTGCACTTGTACAAGACATGGATATAACATTTAGTAAACAATTTCAAGTCAAGGTTGATGCAACAAAAATAAGCAGGTAATTAAATAACAACAAATATATGAAAATAACCATGTTATTAATCAATTGCAGTGCAGCAGTGGAATATATAGGTTCTTTTTAGCCAATTGAAATATCCCAAATCTAGCTTACAAGTTACAACTTATGAAGCAAAAATGAATTAATATTGTTTCATACATCATCTATTCTTATCGAAAAGAAATAACAACTTCGACAACTAAAGTTTCAATGGAAGAAAATAGCTTCTAACGCCTCGGACCTTTCAAGATGTTCCCTGCACATGCAAGGATGAGGGTCAACATACTGGAAATGTACTGGTGACTGATGAGTGAATCAACCAAATCCACCTAAACCAGCATAGTAATCATGTGAAGTATACAATCTTATTAAGTGATCTTTTTGTTATTCCTAAGTTCCATTTGCGGCTTAAGATAAGAAATAATAATATGTAAATACCAATGTACCACTTATTATGAATATTACACATGGTCAATTTTTTTTCCTGCAAAACAAGGATTAGAATGCACAACACTTGCAAAACCATCACTTGCAATGCAACATGACTATATGACGGTTAATGGTGTAGCGCACCAATAAGAACTACTCAACGGTATTACGTCGTCCTTTCTAGTCCAGGTAGCTAGCCCCACTAAAGGTCTCAATACTACCCGTGCATAACATCCTACACGAACATAACATTCTTCCCAGGCTAACATGGTTCCGGTGCCTCAAACTTGGTCAGTGGAATCAAACCATATGCACAAGTTGTCCATGACTATGCTTATACAAGTAGCTATAAAAGACATAATGCATAATATTGGAAACAACTTTGTAAATAGTTGTACAACATAATCGCTATCCATAATCCAGTCCTCGATCGACCGCTCATACACAAAGTTCCTATTCCAGGTTTATCTCAGCTGGGGACCCAATGGTCCTAACCCAAATCCAGAAACAATTTCCTATATTAAGGCTCAACATAATATCGTTATAGATTCTACAATACTTTTTTCGTTGATTATCAAGTGAAATATCAGTTATGTAACTACTCTATAATTCTTATATTTAACATACTGTTAATCGATCATTATATCCTTTTTATATACCAACTTTAAAGCATAATGGATTCTAAGTATCAATGGAACAATTGATATCAGTTGTACCAGCAGTCTATAATTTTAGTATTCCAAAGGTAACAAGAATAGAAGCGTACAAATATTTTTTTTTGTCTTGGTTGATTTTATTATGCTTTCATCAATCTTAGGGACATAGTAAGGGAGGAGAGAGAGATTTATTTATTAAGCAGTCAAAGGTGAAGGAAATAAGTGTTAAAGCCATTCACGTGTTTGAAAAAATGCCGAGAGAAACGAGGAAATTCCTTCGTAAATACTCGAGCCTTGCTTTTGATTTCTTTTGAATTCCACCGTCAAAGCTTTCACAACGACTTCTTTCTCTCTTCCTCTTTCTTTCTTAAAAGTAATTTATGAAGTAGCAAAGTAAAATGAAAGGGAGGGAGTCTTGTATTGTATTCAGAAGTTACGAAGTGATATAGTCCTTATCTCCAGGTAACTAACTAGATTCTCCAAGATACGGATCGATATAACTTAATTCCAACGAAAGCCAAGTCAATATTATTGGAAGGATATCAACTGATTAGTTAGTAGGTTACCGCTATTATGTTGTTAAGGGCGCCGTCGGGACGCCAAAAAGGCATTTTTTACATTGTGTGCCCCGCTTTTGTGTTTTGTCACATCCCAAAACGTTTTTGGCAGCTTTAAAGGAATTCAAAGAGGAAGCTAGCGGTGTTAAAGGAATTCAAAGAAGCAATTATCTACTATTTTTATAAATGATAGTGCTTTGAGTAATAAATGACAATGCTTTCATTTTGGTACTATGTATAAATAATGAATATATAACTTTATAATTATTATTAGTAATAAATGACGATGCTTTCATCTTGGTACTATACAGAAATAATGAATATATAACTTTAAAATCGGTATGAGTAAGCACATATATAAACTTTATATTCATTACATTGGTATGTGGAAACTTTATATTCATTACTGTTAGAGCGCCTTGACCCTAGCTCCACCCTACCCCTTTAATTTTAGACCCCAGCGCCCTCCATACAATATAGGGGTACCGAAGATATCTCCAACAAATTTGTCTCGATCATATAAATACCATCAGATTATGAAGGATACATGAGATCTTAGAAGATCTTCCTGGGATCTTGAATATCTACAACGACATTGATAGATCTCAAAAGATAACGAAATAATTTTCCAAGATATTGAGTTGATTTGATTTGATATAAGATCTTCTTAATAGGTATTTACCATACGATTGGACCTCGCTCAATAAACCATAATATTAGCCCATTAAGCAAGTCCGAAACCAATATCCAAATCCTTCAGTTTCGTAGGATAAAATTTGAAACTTGCACAAGCACAAATCTGACTAAGTTATTCTACCCAGTGAACCCACATTCTAAGTTAACACAAGGAACAATTTTGCTTTGATATTTAACTTGATAATTTTGACTTGCACAGAGAAAAAGTTGAACCTCACTGTTGAGCCAAAATATAGACATAAATCGCAACATAGTTCACAACAAGAACGGGACATTACAATACCAATACGGTTCGACATAAATCGCAACACGTTTCACTGCAAGAACGGGACATTACAATACCAGTCAATCCGACAGAGAAAATTGAACGAAAAAGACCAATCAACAAGGGTATAAAAGCAAACTAAGGTTGAAAAAGCGTATAAATGAAAAAAACTTATTTATCACATGTAAGGGACTACTACTTCATTCAATTTTGAAAGTACTAAGAAACAACATAGAAAACACTTAAAATTATGCCTAAATGTATCAATATTTATTTTCCGAAATTGTAAATAATTTATTAATAATTATTTACTTTTCGATACCAAAAAAATCTGATACTCTGATCTAAAGCCGTCGATATTGCCTATCCTGCCGATCCCAATACTCATAGGAAGGGTCCGATTCTGATACCGTGAACCTTGATACTTTGTATTGGCCAATTTATTGTATAAGCTTTTTCTGCTCCTTCTGTTATGTACTATATTAATTTTTATGATTAAGCTCTGTGTTGGTCATAATTAGTTGTTGTTATAGGGGACTATCAGCTTCTAGTTATATTACTTGAACTAAACTCATCATCTTACCTACAAGTTGTCCACCTTTAAGCCGTCTGCACCTCATGAGCCGTATGAAGACTGGGCTAAGACTTGGGAAAATTTATGAAATGTCCAAAAAACGAAAAAGTTTTATGAAAAACCCACCGTGCAATAACATTTCATCGCGTGCCCAGAATTAGCAAAAAATATATAAAGAGGGTTCAGAATGACCTTTTTGCCTTTCCTTCTAATTTATTGAAAACACCCACGAAACTACTCTTAAAAAAACGTTTCGATACTTCATCTTCTTCCATACACTGTTCACTTTCGAATCTAGGTTTTCTCCTTAAAAATCTTCAAAAACTCGTCGAAAAAATTCGGAAATACCGAGATAAACGGCAAAAGTGCTAAAACGGAGGTCCAAACATCATTTTTTTCGATTCTAAAATTTCGGAAGGCCGACTAACGGAGAAGCCTTTAATCTCAGGCTCCTCAAAGATATGCTCATTTTGCGACAAACCGGACCTCGTTTCGACCTCCCAGTCAAAAGTTATGGCCCTCCAAAGTTTCAACTGACCATAAAATGCAGGAGAATGGTCATTCTCCGTGTTAGAACACGAAGAATGTTAATTTCGCATGAGGGTGGCCATTCTTCGTCTTAATTTACATGGAGAATGACCATTCTCTGTATTAGTAACACGGAGAATGGCATTCTTCGTCTTAATTTACACGGAGAATGGTTATTCTTTGTGTTAGTAACACGGAGAATGGCATTCTCCGTCTTAATTTACACGGAGAATGGCTTTCTCCGTCTTAATTTACACGGAGAATGACCATTCTCTGTGTTAGTAACACGGAGAATGACCATTCTCCGTGCTAAATTACACGGAGAATGTCCATTCTCCATCTTAATTTACACGGAGAATGGCCATTCTCCGTGTAATTTAAGACGGAGAATGGTAATTCCAGTGTTAAAACGCAGGAGAATGGCCATTTTTCGTGTTAGAAACACGGAGAATGCCATTCTCCGTGTTAATTTACACGGAGAATGGCCATTCCCAGTGTTAAAACGTAGGAGAATGACCATTCTCCGTGTCATTTAACACGGAGAACGGCCATTATCCGTGCTAAATTACACGAAGAATGGCCATTCAAATGTTAAAACACAGGAGAATGCCATTCTCCGTGTTACCATTCTTCCGTGTTAATTTACACGGATAATGGCATTCTTCTTGTTAAAATGCAGGAGAATAACTATTTTTCGTGTTATATCGACGGAGAACAGTTGACAGAAACCTAATTTTTTATTTTTTTGTTTTGTGGAAAGAAATTTGACATGAATAAAGATTTAAGAGTTTTCGTTCTTCATTCAAAACGATGCTAACTCTTATGGAAAAGAAGAAGATCTCTCCATAATTGACCTAATTGTCGGAAAAGAAGAAGATGAGCGATGATCGGAGTTCGATTGAAAATAAAGCACGGTGAACTACGAACGATCTTTGCGATCTCTGCTGAAGATGAGAGCAATGTGATTCCGATCTCTCATGAAGAAGAAGAAGAAGAAGAAGACGACGAAAATCGCAATCCAAATCTGAGTTTGTGCGGAGGGGTAGTTATGGCATTAATTTTGTAAATACAGAGCATCTAAAGGGAATCTTGGAATAGTTAACGTGGAAATATATAATTCTGGGCATTTCATAAAACCCATCATGCGGATGGATTTTTTTATAAAAAGCAACTCCGAAATTGGGTTTCTCAGCAATTTCCAGTTAAGACTTTGTAGCACTTACGAGGTTATTGGCCACTCCCATCCTAAAATGAATAAGGTTCGAACTTCAAAGGCTAATTTATCAGCAGAGAGAGAAGATGCTTACTTTTCACTTTGCACAATATGAATGAACTTGATTTTTTTTTTCTCATTTATATGTATATGAGAGGCTATTTTTATGTTCAAGTACCGTCATATTACTAAATAAGACAACCCATCTGAGTATATCGATGCCTTTCCATTATTAAACGAACTTTTGTGCCTCCTCTTGTAAGTCCATGTTCTGAGTAAACTAGAAAATAGTCTCTTTCTTCCAAATATTCTTCATGATCCTAATTCTGGCTATATGCTGGCCCGTGGCCGTGGGTTGGATTTAATTCTTGTGTTGTCATGCTCTTGTGAATGTGGTGATGACTTTTTCTCCAAACATCTGGATGTAAGAAGATTGCTCACATATACTACTATCTGAATGGATGCATGATTGAAGCAAATTTCTGATTTGATGATTTTTCCCCAGTTCTAATCGGTTGCAAAATGTTTCTGCAGGTCCTAGGCCTTTTAACTTCTTCCAAAGAGCTGGTTGACTTCCTTCACAAAGTTGATGTTGCATATCACTCAAAATCAACTGGGCCTTCCTCATTTTATCTTGATAATGTACACAAATATGTCCCATCTATTCGTGAACAGTTGCAGGTAATTTATTTTTAGCAGTTGCATGGTTGCTCCTCTTCTTTGTTCTAACCTTTTTGGTGATGTAAATATAGAAACCGCTGAGTGTGGTATAGTTTTTGAACTACACTGTCAATTCTCTCTTTGATAGAGTTGATCACCTTCTAATATTTTCTCTTCAAGTGCTGTCTTTTTCTTTTTTCTTTTTTCCCCTTTTCCCTTTTTTCTGTCTTAGCATGAATCATATACGTTGTCATTTTCAGGACTGGGAAGATGGTCTATGTGAGAGTGACGCGGATGGATCTTTTTTGCATGAGAACTGGAATAATGATTTAAGACTTTTCAGTGACGGTGAAGACGGGGCTCCTAATTTGCTAAAGGTATTATATCTCCTTTCCAGACGAAAAGGGATTTTGAACATTTTTGAACATAGTTGCATGTGCACATATATATGCTAAATAACTAGACAAGACTTAAAAACTTGCATCTTTTAAGTGAGCACTAATTCTGAGACTAGGAGTTTATGTTTCCTGGCAAAATAGTTTACGATGGGTGATGCTTCAACAATCGTTTGCGAGTATCAGTTTCAGAGAAACCTATATCTGCAGTCGAGTTCTTATGAAATCTTTGCCAATCATTTGTTTGGGGCAGTTTATGGTGCCATAGAAATTCTTACAAGAAAAACCTCGCTGGGGTTCTCTGGTGAAATTAATTATAATTATGAAGGAAAAAGAACAGGTTACATTTTTCTGCTAGTAGTGGTACAAGAAAAACCTCGCTGGGGTTCTCTGGTGAAATTAATTATAATTATGAAGGAAAAAGAACAGGTTACATTTTTCTGCTAGTAGTGGTACAGCATGCCATCTATTTGATGCATCTTGGGCAGTCTGGCTTTGGTTATCATATATTTGTTTATATATGCTTTGGCCTGTGGAATCTTTCTATAAACTTGAGTTACATTACTATTAGTCTTCATAAAGATGCCCTATCTGAATCTGATGGCTTCTGACACTTGTCTCTGCAGCTATTTGTTCTTCGTGCGGAGCATGAAATCCGAGCAGTTTCAGGGGACCTTCAGGCCTTGGATTCTGTCAGATCTCAAATGAATCTCCTTTTTGGCAGCTCAATCAGGACTTCCGATCCCTTCACCCCATCTGAGAAGCCACGTGATCTCCATTATGGCCGTGGTGAGGTTTTCACCCCCAAACATCCGGGAGTAGGGGAACGCAGGTGGGCTGATGTCAAGTACAAAGGTGACTGGATGAGGCGGCCTATCTCGGACACTGAGGTTGCATGGCTGGCGAGGTTTCTGATTAGATTATCTGATTGGTTGAACGACACCCTTGGCCTTGACCGGATCGACAACAATGGCTCCACTGGCCCTACATATGTTGAAGTGTCACAAAATGAAGCAGCTGTTGTTGGTAGTCCCAAGGAAGCCATTGCTATGGTAGCAGCTCTTCTTGGTTCTTGGCTCAGTTTGTTTTTTCAGGCAGTACTGAAGTTCATGAGGGTACATGGCATGAGGATAAACCTGAGGTTTTTGGCCTCGAAGAAATTTGTCATGATTTTGGTTGCATATGCTGCATTTATTGCAGTAAGGAAGACTCTTTGGGCTGCAATTTCATCCTCCAGTTCATGCTGATCAATTCGGCAGAGTAGGCCAAACTTAGGTGGTTGCACTCTGCCATTGCTGGCTAGTGGTAAATAGATGTACAGGCCCATAAATACAGAGCAATGGGAGTTATATTTTTGAATCACCTACAATACACAAGATGCGGAGTGGACACATATTTGGTTGAGGATTTTCTTCCCTTTGTTTAATCTTTGTGTGTTGTTTCTGTTTCTGTTTATCGGAAAGAAAGTGGTGCTTTTACTTGATGCATGCCTGGTGAATTGTTGGCTGAGTGCAATTGGCACTATTTAGGGCTGACTTTGCTTAGGTTTTTGGGTGCTTTTCAAAGTCAGATCGTTAGGCTTAACAATTTTCTTGGGTAGAAAATGTTTCCATTCTGCCCCAATGCTTTTTAGGGCTGGACTTCGAAATGACGGTGTACCTTGTATTGGAGGAGACCTATATCTATGCCGAGTCCTGATCGAAGATTTGAGTTTCCACTGGAAAGATCTTTATGCCGGCCAGTGTTTGAGGGAGATGACCGAGTTTGTGCTCATCCCATTGTGAAGGGTTCGATTTCTACGGCATGGTAATCCAATTGACATCGATGATGCGCCACTAAGTTTTAAATTCGATGATATTGATGAATTTGCTAACCTTTTGTCAAGTCATTAGATAGATCTATTTGTGTGTGACCTTACAAAATGACGATAATATTCCTGTTAATTAGTTCTTATTGTCAGGTGCATATATGCTGATTATGTTGATCGTGAAGATGCAATGCAAGTCGTGGGATGACTGTTCTGTGTTTTATGGATGGTTTCTTTGCGCTATCTCAGGTCGCAAGAATTTTATCCCAACAAATTAGACTACAATATATTTTTGTTGCAAGGGTTACACCACTAAATATAACTTAATATAGATCATGAATGACACAATCTTGCACATGGATTCGATATTACGGAGAATGGTATAAGAAACCTGATAAATTTTCCATACGAGAGAGGGGGAGAGATTGCAATAGTAAATAGCTAAGGTTTTGACTCGTCAAATGGATCAATCAGAATTTCACTTTGGTGAGAATGTACAGGCGGAGCAACATAGACAATTTGTCCATCAAACAACCCAATTTCAGACTATTTTCATTGTTCATTAGGCAGTGTAATGGGAACTAGACAAAGATCACGCAGCAGAAACCATTCTGGTAACAAAAATAGGCTGTAAGCAGGAGACAAATCTGCATCCACTGGGAACTTGAGCAGTCAAACTATGATCCTTTGGGTTGGGGTTTTCTAGAATAAGCATTTACTCCTCTTTGTATCAATTTTTTTTTTCCGTGCAAAATCAGATTATGTTACGCTCATCAGGTCTCTGATATTATGGAATCGTGGGTAGGACGGCCGTACGTCCTCACGGCATTTCATCATTGTCATTGTATCTCCGTCAACAATGGCATCCTCTCGGTCGTACACAAGATAAGGGACGATCACGGGCCGGTCGCACCCGCTCGACCGTACGCACAAGGCGAGATAACTTTTCTGATCCGTGTCCGAGTCGAGGCACGTTCATGGACCGGTCGCATCCGCACGAACGTTTGCTTGAGACGAGGTAACATGCACGAGTTCGGTGGACTTATTTTCATGGTTCAGAATATTACCACTTTTATCAGACTTCTAATACGTGCGAGTGTGGATGCCTCGAGCCGCATGCTATATGGAAAGTGGAAGCATTTGGCAATAACAACCTGAGGTCAACAATATGGTTAAATTATTCAGCATAACAGTGAATAGACAACATAGAGATCACCTGTACATGTGAGAAGCAAAAAGAGAGCAAGACTTTTATGCACCACCAACATTTAGACATTTAGACACCACCACCAAAATAAGCATAACATTTACTGACCAGCGTTCTGCCGCACAAGCCACCTGGTTATCAAATTGTGCAACTTTATGGTGGGACCAAATTATTCAAATCCAAGGACGAATTGAACCTTCTTTTTTCTCATTACAGAGAGAGCATCATGAAGCTGCCTCGTTTTCAGACCTTCCATAACTAGCTGGAACATGCGTAACTAGGTAAGATCATCTCAAAACAGACTTTTCTAGAGCTATATTTTGATATTGATATAAGAGCATCTCCAACCCTATTGTGAGTTTGAAAAAAATGGTTGCCACATAGGAATGACAACCATTTTTTCCAAAAGTACTTCTCCAATGCAAATGTGAAATAAAGTGTGGAGTTGACATGGCAATGACATGGCAAAGACAATGTGAAGTTGGTTGTCTAGATCTAGACAATGCACTTCACAATGTCTTTATGTCCACATCATCATTTGTGAATAAAAATATTTATAAAAAAGAAGTAGAAGAGTAAAAGTTGTCTTGGAAGTTGTAAAAAATTATTTGTATTGTCTTCTCAATACTTTTGCATTGGAGATGACTTTTTAAACCCATTGTCATTTGTGAATATAACATTGCCACCTATACAAGACATTGTCTTGTCCCTCATGCCACATAGGATTCACAACACAAAACAAGACAATAGGGTTGGAGATGCTCTAACCTTCTGTATGACAGATGGATCCTCCTATATATTTGCTTACACGGTTATCAAGAAAATAGAGAGAGCCCACATGTCATACAGAAGGCTGTATTAAATTTTAATACAACCTTTTGTATCAAATTTTTTTCCTTATCTAGTATCTATCAAATATCAATCAAATCCATTTGGAATAATGAAAGCATGCATTATCCACATGAATCAACTTATATAATAAATTAAACTAGGTTGATATGAAATTTTAAGTAATATTAGGAAAAAAAATATATGAATTAACATTAACTTAAAAAATACATACGAATCTTGAAAAGAGAAAATGTTTGGAGAGCTCCCCCCTTGGGCGATCTCCCAGCCCCCCGCTGGTGATTTCTCGGTACAGGTCGGTTCTCCTCCTCACCCCCCCCCCCCCCCCCCCCCTCCTCCTCCTCCTCCGCCTACTCTTCCCTCTCCTCATCCTCCCCAAGCGGTGGCGCCTCCCCTGGACGGTGCTCCCTGCCTGTCCCTGCAGCGGGGTTCCAGTCCGCTGTTGTGCTCGTATTCCCTCTCATGACCGGACGTCCGGCCTCCGGCGACGTCTGTGATTTGCGCCTCCGGCCGGCCTTGGCTTGGTCCAACGACCAGTTGGCCTTGGTTGGGCTAAGGGGCTACACCCTCTCCGACCGTGCATCGGACCACCAAGCCCTCGGGGAGTTGGTCGACGCCATGCTGCTCTCAGACGCGGCCGGGTGCCTCGGCTCCGGCGATGGCCCCTCCCATCAATGCCTTCCTCCTCTTCCTTCCCGCCCAGCACCCCCCATGGCTGTTTCGAATTCAAATTCGAAATCCATCCTCCTGCTTGCTGAGTTTCCCCCCCATTTTTTGAATTTTCAAACCGCGGCTACGGTTGGCGCAATCGAGGATTTGGCGCAACCTGCGCGACATCTGTTGGCTGCTGAATTGTGCACGGGCCCATTGCCCCTATCCGCGCAACCCCGCGCGCAACCTGGCAGGGGCCACTCTGGCGCAACCCGGCTAGTTGGCGCTAAGGCACAGACGCAACTTGGCTCGGGGATCATGCCCCTATCCGCGCAGGTAGGTGGCGCTCTTAAGCACCCGGGTGATGATGGCGCAATCCAGGTGATTCCCCGACGCACGCAACCCAGTGCTGGCACAACCCAGCACTTGGGCGCTGGATGTGGCGCTACTCAAGTGACAGGATCTTGCGCGGGTTATGGTGCTACCCTGCTGTCCGATAGGAGCCCGCCTAGCGCGCAACTTGGCAAGGACCCAGTTGGCGCAACCTACGCTCATGGCGCAACCCAATGCTTGGATGCTGGTCCAGGCGCACACCAGGGGGACGGAGGCATGGATGGCGCAACCCAGCAGCTGCTGGATGTCGACCCCCATTATGCTTCTTTTAGTAGAGGCAGTTCAGTAATCTTCCAGGATGCTACCCAGAAATCTAACAGGGCGATTGGCGCACCCAGCCCACCCAGCCCCTCATTGGTGCAAGATGATACTCAATTCCCATCATTGTCACAGCGAGTATCCACTTCCGTTGTTGCCACCCGGGGAGTGGGGCAACACTATCTCACTGACCCTCTAACTCAAAGTTTGACGCAGCCGGGGGCCAGACATACTGCCCAGATTGCGGCTACCCAAGGTCTACAAGCTCAACCTCCTCACATCTACAAGGCGACAGCAATTCCATCCTTTGCGGACATTGTCAGGCCTGAGCGGATGAAATCTAAGACCCTAACGGTCCCGAAATTGGAACTGCCAGAACTGGATATACCTATTGCTGATGCGCAATCTATTTTCGTCCCTTTCTCCTCATCTGAAGTATCATCGGTATCAGAACTCTTCCCATTCACTTTCGTGCTTAAGTTCACCAGGGGATGTCCCAAAATCCATAGGGTCCAAGAAGTAGTTGCCTCCTGGAAACTAGGGGCTACTTATAGGGTTGCTCCGCTGGACCCAAAACACATTCTACTTCACCTGGCAAATCTGTCTGACTACAACATAGTCAGGGCTAAGGGATCATGCAAAATCGACGCACACACAATGTTAATTGTCAAATGGTCCCAGGACTTCAACAAAACGGAAGAATCTTCGATAGTGTCGGTTTGGGTCACTTTCCCCAATCTTTCCCTTGTATGCTTCGTGCCGGCAGCTATCAGGCGCGTGACGAACTCATTTGGTACCTTTGTGGCTATGGAAGAGGAAACAAGAAATCTAACTAAAGCTAATTATGCCAAAATCTGCATGAAACTGGATGTCTCCAAAGATCTGCCGAAAACTATAGAAATCCTACTGGGAGATAATCCCCATACTCAACAAATCATCTACGACAGCAACATCCTATACTGCAACCACTGTCGCATCCGTGGACACTCTAGGGATACTTGCTACAGGGCAAATCCATCTCTGAAGAAGAAAACAATCCACAAAGAAGCTGCTCCTCAGATGACAATACTTAATAACAAACTACCCCTGCTTCCCCTCCCTAATTCCCACGTGCGGTTCAAGGAGAACACAGGCAACTCCAACTCCATGGATCTAGACTGCAGGCAGAAGATCACCCCCCCCCTCCCCCGAAAAGTGCCAACTCCAACATCAAAACTTCTAACCTAAATCTGACCAATAAATTTGATCTCCTCACCTCGAAGCAGGAAGATTCTGACACAGATCCCGTTGTACCCCGCGAGCACGCCATCCATCCGATGATCCAGACTCTCATAGAACCATTTGTCAAGACTGCTGAATCGGTCGCCTCCTTCACACTTATTGAGGAGACTGGCACCCACGAAGCGGCAACCAACCTGAGGCGAATGACTTTGTGGACCACCGTCAAGTGCCCGAGAGTGGAACTCAGAAGAAGGCACCCATAGGGGAGAACTCAGGGGCTGTCCTCCTTCACACCTCTGAGACCCCTACCTCTATAGATAATGGGATTAATGACTAGGGTGTGGACCCACAGCCGTTTGTGTACTGTCCGAGCCCTCCAACCAACTGGCAGGTACCTCCACAACTGCCCCAGATGGAGATTTTGTTCGTGAGCACAGCCGATTCAGCATTCCCGCCACTGTTGCTGAGTTCAAGACAGACCTGATAGGCCGACAATCTCCGAACTCTGGGGAACCCACAGACACAGAGATCAACAGTATCATGGCATTCAAGTCCAGAGGAAAACTATGGGATAAAATTGAATCGGACGGCTCAGAATATGACCCTATGTCAGACCAGGAGGATGATATCACCGTTGGCTCTAGCTCCCTGGATCGTATGGCAGACGAAGAAATAGCTTTAGCTAATCAACAGGAGAACTTACGCGATGAGGAGATCGCGCGGTCGAAGCAACAGAAAAGACAAGAAAGAAGAAAAGCTGCTGGGCCGACTAAATACCTCAAGGACCAGGCAGAGATGGACAACTTATCGATCCCCGCCAGGTTGACCAAAAATAAGGTTGCTAACCAAAACTCTACGTCCAAAACTATACAAACCAGGCGATGGAAGGACGCCAACAACTCTGTGATTTACTGAATGGGTATTAATCTGCTGGAACGCTCGGGGCATACGGAGCCACCTACCAGAACTTATCTCAAATCTCTCAACAATAAATACTCTCATGATTTTATAGCCATTCTCGAACCCATGATCGATGGCGACAACATCCATGACCTTACCAAGGACATTCATATGCCGTATTACTTCCATGGGAGATACCTTAACACATATATTTGGATATTCTGGAACAATGATATCGATGTCGTGGTGAAAGAGACCAACAAACAGTTTATCCACTGTAACATCCGGATTAATAGATCAGGTAATATGTTGGACCTTTCGGTGGTTTATGCTAGCTGTGTGGCTAATACCAGAAAGGAGCTATGGCAGGATCTCATATCTATATCGAACAACATGAGTCGCCCGTGGATGCTGGCTGGCGACTTTAATGTGGTCACATTGACGGAAGAGAAGGCTGGGCCGGGTATCATTAATACGAATGCGGTGGCGGACTTTAACAGATTCATCTCGGATACCGGCCTCATTTATGCTGGTTATCTCGGTCCGATTTACACTTGGTGCAATGGCCTCACTAACAACCCCAATACTTTAGGAGCGTCTGGACCGGGTCCTTTACAATACTGAATACCTTCTTAATATCCTCCTACCTCTGTTATGCACCTCCCCCGCATGAACTCCGAACACTCCCCTCCTCATCACTCCCTCGGATATACTCTATCTACCCCGGGCCAGTTTCGCTTCCAAAGGATGTGGTGCGATCACCCGACGTTCATGGACGTGGTGAAGGAAAGCTGTGACAAGGTTTGCCATGACCCACCCCTCCTCAAATTACATAATAAACTTCATAGACTGAGATCGGCCCTGAGAGACTGCAACTGGAATGTCTTTGGGGATCTTAGGAAACATAAGAGGGAGCTGCAAGCGGAGATTGATGATCTAGAGGCGACCCTTCAGGTTCATTGGAGCGATGCTGGGGGCGACGCTATGCTTCAGGTTAAACATAGTCTGGACAAGGTCTTGGCTTTGGAAGAACATCTTCTTCAGGACCAGGCGAGGATATAATTGGGTTAAAAATGGGGACCGTAACTCTACTTTCTTCCACGCCATCATTAAAGAGCGGGCCAACTCGAACAGAGTGAGGCTTTACGATCATGATGGGACCATTGTGGATGATCAGATTATTATGGACATGGCGATCCTCCACTTCTCCAAGTTCTTCGAACCTGTGCCAACCACGAACCCGGATAACTTCATCGATTGTATCCCGAGTCTTATCTCCGATGAGCAGAACACGGAGCTGTCTAGGCTCCCCCAGGAAGATGAATTTGAGAGAGCGATCATGTCGTTGAACCCACAGGGAGCCTCGGGACCGGATGGGTTCACAAGGGTTTTTTATTCTAAATGTTGGCACATCATCAAACAGGACCTTATGGCCGCCATCAAAGATTTTTTTTCAGGAATCCAACTTCCCAAAGGCATCACTTCGGTTAACCTGGTTCTCATCCCCAAAACGTCCAAGCCTGTGATATTCAGGACTTCAGACCTATCAGCCTTAGCAACTTCTTTTACAAAATCATCTCCAAAATTTTGGCGGAAAGACTTGCGGGGGTCCTCCCTTTCATCATATCAAGGGAGCAATCGGGTTTCGTCAGAGGCCGTAGCATTCATGAGAATATTAATCTGGCGCACGAAGTCATTGGGAACATTGACAACAACATCACTGGCGGGAATGTGGCGATTAAGCTTGACATGTCCAAAGCTTATGACAGGGTCAGCTGGAGGTTTCTGATCCGGGTCATGCGTCAATTCGGGTTTTGCCAAATATGGATAGACCTCGCCTTCAAAAATATATCTAACTGCTGGTATTCTGTCTACATCAACCGCAAAACGGGAGGATTCTTCTATTCTGCTAGAGGACTGAGACAGGGTGACCCCATTTCCCCTGCCTTATTTATTATAGCCCATGATGCCCTAAGCAGGAAAATTGCTAATCTGTGCCCCCATGGCCACATCAAGTACTTCTCTGGGCGTAGAGATAACCTTCCCATATCCTACATATTCTATGCGGACGGCAGCCTCGTCTTCCTCAACGGGGCCAATGACAACATCGACACTCTTCTGAAGACGCTTCAGGACTACTCGATCATCTCGGGTCAGGAGATAAATATGAGTAAATCGGCGCTCATTGTCTCCCAGAAAGATTATATGTCCGATCAGGCGGAGGAGAATGCTACGAGGACGGATTTCTCGATCACTCATCTGTCGATTCATTACCTGGGGGTGCCTCTCTTTAAAGGCAAAGCTAAACATGAGTACTTCTTTAGCATGATGGAGAAATTCGAGAAAAGGATCTCGGGATGGAGAGGGAGACTTCTGTCCTTCGTGGGGAAGATTACCCTCCTCAAAAGTGTGCTTACTGCACTCCCTATTCACGCCCTATCGGTTATCAAAGCCCCCAACAAACTTCTCAAGAATCTGGAGAAATTGATGACAGCCTTCCTCTGGAACTCTAAAGATCAACATCGGACCAGATGGATTTCATGGACCAATGTGTGTCGGTCGATGGATGAGGGAGGGCTTGGCATTAGATCCCTTGACCAGGTTATGACTGCTTTACATGCTAAAAGATGCTGGACGGTGATTCAAGGCGAGTCGGTTTGGGCCCAGTACATGATCAGGAAGTATGTGGATCCGACCGCTCCCGGATACTCCCTACCCTACTCCCCCTCCCCGCTCTGGAGATCTATGATGAAGATTTTTGGAAATCTTTACTCCAAATGCCAATGGGTTATGGGCCGTGGCAACATACCCATCTGGGGTCACAACTGGTGCGGTACTTCTATCCCCAAACAGCCAGAATTTATCTACAACCCTTCCATCCGTCATGTGCTGGCCTCACCTATGGTGCGTAGATCCTTGGAGGAGGAGGTTAATATTCGAAATTTCCTGACTGTTGAAGCCAATGACTGCCTGGACGAAATTATTCTCAACAATGAGAAGGACATGATGGTTTGGACTCCTGACCGCCACGGAGAGTTCTCTACTAAATCTTACTGGGACCAACACCGCAGGAGAAACCCGATCGACTCTTAGAGTAAATTCTGCTGGAACAAGTACATTCAGCCGCACATGGATGCCTTCCTTTGGCGTCTTCGCAGAAACGCTATTCCTATAGAGGCTAGACTTATTTCCATGGGGATCAATCTCGCTTCGAGATGTGTGTGCTGTGCTAACCCGGACTCTGAAACGAATGATCACCTGTTCATCTTGGGTGAGACAGCTAAGATGGTTTGGCTACACTTTGGTATCAAGTTCAATCTCTCCACCGCGTATTCCTCAATCGACCAACTTGCTCAGGTATGGCTTCTAAACTCCTCTCCCTCTTCTCTCTCCACCCCGACGGTCATCAACAGGAACATTATCTTTGCATCTGGATTATGGGAGATCTGAAAGCAAAGGAACTCTGTTCTTTTCACAATGGGCAGAGAAACTATCGGGACATCATCCGACAGGTTACCACTCAGCTTCAACACACCTTCTCGTCTCATAATCTGGGTACGGACGGCTTGGGACTACTTCCTGTCATCCGAGGAAACGACGGGAGATGGTTGGCTCCGAGGACGGGTCAGAAGATGAACATGGCGACTAAGAACAGATATCTACCAGGTATTGCATGTGGCGGTATCATCAGAGATAACCAAGGATATCTCCTCTGTGCCTTCTCCATATTCATGAATGATATCACCAGCCCTCTTCCGGAAATTGACGCTCTTCTAAAGACGATTCACTGGTGTAATGATCAGAACATCCAGTTCAGTGAAATCGAAACATCCTTCGAACTTCTCACCAACATCATTGCAAATAAATCCAAACCTCCATGGGCTCTCAGATACAAGATCCGCAACATCCAACAATTGATAGGGTCGAACATCGTCATTACACATATTCTCCCTACTGCTAATGGCGTGGCCAAAGCTCTGGCGTTACTGGCACATCAATCCAGAACCGATCAGATCTTCGCCCACACCTGCGATCTACCATCTGTGGCCAGCAATGCCCTGCTTAAAGACCGATCTGGTCGTTAGGGGTTTCTTGTTTTGGTCCTTCTTTACTTTTGTTTTCTCCTGGGAACTCCAGGGTGGATAGTTTTTTATTTTCCTTTGTTACCTCCGGTATCCCCGGGGAGGATAGTTTCTTCTGTTGGACAGGCCTCTGGCCTAGTACATATACTTTTGTAGGTCGTCGGGCTATCTTCCGACGCCAGCTTTGAGCTTAGGCTCCTCTATTTTAATAAAATCTCATGTTCTCTTAAAAAAAATACGAATCTTGATTTGTCATGAAAAATTTGAACAAACAAGATGACATTACAAAGTACTAGCAACTTTTTTCCTTCTAAATACCAAGGGATTCGAATCTAGGAGAGAAAATTACCTTGTACACCAATTCATCCCACCACGGTTCACAACAATTCAATAAACACTGTAAGAAAAAATGAAAATGATATTTTGTCGGCAATTTGTAATCGTGGATGTGAACGTCGGCTGACGTGGCGGCAGACCATTGGTCCCCCCCTCCGCTATCTCCGGGTTCCATCCGGACCATGGGACCAATGGTCGGCCACCACGTCGGCCGACGGTCACGTCCGCGGTTACAAACCGCAGACAACGTAGCAGTTTCGAAAGAAAAAGAAGCTCTTTCTATAATCCGCATCTCCAACTAGGAGCACAACAAACATTTGTTCCATTTATTCGGATTCGAACCAAGAGAAACACATATTATTTATTTTATGCTAAATTAAAACTTGATACCCTCAACTATTAGAGTTTTTTAACTTGATATCCTCAACATTTATAGGTACATGTACTAACTTAATACCCTCATTCAACTAATATTTTTAACTTGATATCTAAAAATTTAAAAAAAGAGATAAAATTGTTCCTCTTTTTCCTCCAACCTGCACCCGCACCTCTACAACACCCCCTCCGCCCCTTGCCTCCCCATGCGCCCCCCCTCACCTGCCCGCCCTTGGCTGCACCCTCCCTCCCCCCTCTCCGCATGTAGCGGCGGCGACGGCAACGCTAGCACGAAGAGAGAGAGAGGAGGGGGGGGGGGGTGCAGCCAAGGACGGACGAGGGCGGAGTAGCCGGATGGGGGCGGGGGGATCAGCCGGGAGGGGAAAGGAGAGCAGTAACAGATGGGTGGGTGAGAGAGACATGGATAATTTGATCTTTATTCTTTTTAGGATATTAAGTTAGTACCTATAAAAGTTGAGGGTATCAAGTTAAAAAAACTCGGATAGTTGAGAATATCAAGTTGTAATTTAGCCTTTATTTTAGGGCTAATTAGTGTTTAGACCGTGAATTTTATACCAGTTTAGAGTTTAGGCTCTGACTTGTCCAATTAGAAAGTTTGGACCCTTGATTTTATTTGTTTTGTTTATTTTTTCAATTATGCCCTTTCTCTCATGGGTGACAATTAAACTTTTCTTTATAGACTGGAAGGGTATAATAAGAAAAATGAAACTAAAATTTAAAGTTAAGGGTCCAAATTTGCCAATTGGACAAGTCGGAACCTAAACTCTAAGCTGATATAAAATTCAGGATCTAAACTCTAATTAGTTCTTTTATTTTATTTATAACAAGATAGAAATTAGAGACGATGCATCCTAAGGCCCCGTTTGGTTCGCGGAATGGAAGGGAAAGGAAATCAATTCCTTGTCATTTCCTTTCATTTGGAAAATTCTATTTCCCATTGATTTTCCTTTCCGATGTTTGAAAATGTCAAGGAATTTGAAAAGGAAAGTGATTACTTCAATGTGGGAAAGTGATTCCTTACTTGGATGGATGTAATCACTTTTTCCCCTAATTTTTCTTCCATTGGGAATCACTTTCTTTTCCTCCTCAATTCCTTTGGCACCCAAACATAGAAAAATAATCACTTTTCTTTCCCAATCCGGATATTCCGCGAACCAAACGAGGCCTAAGAATATACAATGCAGCATGCACAGTTTCGAATGTTACGACGGACACCACGACCAATCCATACATGTATTTTCTTTCCACTCCCCCCTCCGCTACCGTCCGGAATTTCATCGAACATAATTCGAGCATCTCTCAATAGAAAATGTTGGCAGCAAAAACCTCCACCGCCTTCTTCCTCTCCAAACCCCTCCTCCACTCCCCAAATCCGAACCCTAACCCTAACCTCAACATCATCTCCTTCCCTCCCAAATCCAACCGGAAGCTCGACTGCGCCACTCAAGAAAACCCAACCCCGGCCCAGACCCGCGTCGACATCCTCTCCGAGTCCCTCCCCTTCATCCAGCGCTTCCGCGGGAAGACCATCGTCGTCAAGTACGGCGGCGCCGCCATGAAGTCCGAATCCCTCCGCCTCTCCGTCGTCAGCGACCTCGTCCTCCTCTCCTGCGTCGGCCTCCGCCCCGTCCTCGTCCACGGCGGCGGCCCCGAGATCAACTCCTGGCTCGCCCGCCTCGGCATCCAGCCCCAGTTCCACGACGGCCTCCGCGTCACCGACGCCGACACCATGGAGGTCGTCGAGATGGTCCTCGTCGGCAAGGTCAACAAGTCCCTCGTCTCCCTCATCAACTCCTACGGCGCCACCGCCGTCGGCCTCTGCGGGAAGGACGCGCGGCTCCTCACCGCCAAGCCCTCCCCCGACGCCGCCCGCCTCGGCTTCGTCGGCGAGGTCGCCCGCGTCGACCCCTCGATCCTCCGCCCCATCGTCGCGGACGGCCACATCCCCGTGATCGCGTCTGTTGCGGCCGACGAGAAGGGCCAGGGGTACAACGTGAACGCGGACACCGCGGCCGGGGAGATCGCAGCTGCGGTCGGGGCGGAGAAGCTGATCCTTCTGACGGACGTCGCAGGGATCCTGGAGGACCGGGAGGACCCGGGGAGCCTGGTGAAGGAGATCGACATTAGCGGGGTGAGGAAGATGGTGGGGGAGGGGAAGGTGGCCGGGGGGATGATACCGAAGGTGCATTGCTGCGTGAGGTCGCTGGCGCAGGGGGTGAGAACCGCGAGCATTATCGACGGGAGGAAGCCGCACTCACTGCTGCTCGAGATCCTCACCGACGAGGGGGCCGGGACCATGATCACTGGGTGATAAAATCCAGGTCCTTTTCTTAATTTATCATTTAGTTCTCGTCGTTTGATGTTGAAGAACGAGTGGGCATGATTCTGTAGGGTAATAAATTGGGTCTTCAGGCTTCCAAGTAATCATAGAGTTAACTTATGAAAATTTCACATTGGATTCTGGCATAATTGTTTCCAAGAAATTGGCTCTAGGTGGTTGGTCGAAAAGACTCGAGGAAATCAATTGGTGGTCATTTCTTGTTTATTGCAATTGACAATCTCCGATGGATTCGTAGTGATGAACACACTGTTACATTACGTAGTTTCTGTAGGGCTAAAGATACTTAGAACAAGTATTTGTGAACGATGGGAATGACTTTGATGTCTTCTTCCTTTCGTGTTGACAACCTTTGGCCTCATAAAAAGTTTGCTAGTACATGACACAATTGTCGCCCCTAAACCTTGATGCAACGAACTCTGTTATCACCTTGAATTGTGAATGATGAATGTCCTTTGCTCAAACAGGATAGGTACCTATTAGTTAGTTCTGTAAACTCCAGTGTAACCTGCAGTGATAGAGATGATCTCAGTAGTATTAGTAATGCAGGGGTAATCTTAGTGTCAGGTTCATTCTCTTCAATCTCGATATCAGACTCATTATTACCAAGGAATTAGTTAGCATCCACCTCAGTAAAGCTAGCTCAGCAAATCACTCTATCTAGTCCAGTCAGCTCAGTGATTAGTTAGTCTTAATGAAGTTAGTTAGTACTAATAAGTGTCAATCCTCCAGTATATAAGAGGATGGAATGCAGAGGAAGATGTATCGAAGAATTGAACCATTTCATTTCCTAGTTGCCATTTTTCTTCTTACAATAGTTTTACATTTTCTTGTACTTTCTTCTTTAACCTTTCAATACGAATTCCAAAACCCTAGTTACACATTTCCTCCAAAACCCTAGTCTTCTTCAAATTTCTACAAATTCTGTGTGAATTGATGGCCAATTTCCACTGTGTTCTTGCCATGGTTGGACAATTAGGTCGGGATCCTAACAATTGGTATCAGAGCAGCTTAGATCCAGTGGCCGGGAGTAATCGGGAGGGGAGCTCGAGCAGTTGCGGCTACGGTCGTGGAGCAACGGACTTTCAAATCCAAGAGGAACTCCTCTCTTTGGAAGGTAAGTTTTATAACCTCTGCAGTAAATTTGATCTATTGTGCGAAGAGTTTGAGAAGTGGAGAGCAAGCAGAGGAGTTCCATTAGATCCCCAATTTTTGGCTTCTCTTCATTCACAAATTCCTTTGGCCATGGAACCCTCGCCTCTGCCACCACCGGATCTGTACGGTTGCTACCAACCGGCACCGTCGAAACCAACCACGGCCGCAGGTCTCTCCGCCGGTGCCGCAGTTACCAGCAGTCGTATACTTCTCTGCCGCAGTACTCTATTCCCTCGCAACCGCCGCAGCAATGTTCATCGTACACCTTCGCCACAATGTTCGGACAACCACTCTACGCTGACAGTGCACCTCTGCAGTACCAGCAGCAATGTATGTCTCCGCCGTACTCTCCTACGTCACCACCGTACACGACAACAACAGCGTCGTGGTACCACCAGCCATCACAGATTTCTCCGTCGATGCATCTGCAGCAGCAACAGTGGCAGTATCAATCGACCCTTCTTCGTCCTTACAGCGAGCGAGATGTGTTTGATGAAATGTGAGTGAGGAAAGATGCGAAAGAAGAAGTGGCATGCGTGCTTACCCGGAAACAAAAGAATGCTTCAATGAACCAATTATGTTGCCGAGTTCCGCAAAATTGGTAGAGGGACAACATTTGTCTCCATCCGTGATGCAATGCAACGGGTCCCTCAACGTGCCTGTCAACAAGATGTTGTCGTATGATGACATCATTTCAAAGAGCTCAAAGGCTGCCAAATATGACGAGTACAATGATGGAGGAGTTAATTTTGATGCTAATGGTGAGCCTGTTGAGAAGAGTTTGAGGGATGCTAATGGTGAGCATTGTCCATGATGTTAGGTTTGTTGAGGCTATTGTACGGGAAGGGGCTGCTAGTGGCATGCCATCTGCTACTTGTTTCAATCAGGTCCTTTCAGGTGTTGAGAGGGGAGGAACTCCGATTGTGACTAGTAGAGATGTGCCAGCAACTGGGGCTCTATCTCGAAATATGGTCATACTTGATTTGTTGGCAACTCTTCCTGAGTTCATTTGCTGTATGGAGCTGGCATTGCAGAATGGTGGTTCCCTGAAACCTCAACCTGCTAGTAGCAGCGAGCCGCCACATTCTCAGACTCCATCGACAAATTGAAGGGGATTACCTACCCCTAGATGTTAGGTTCAGTTATGGAGCAAGTGCAACAGCTCCTTGGGGGCAATCTGGACAGCCCTCTCCCCATGGACCCGGTTTATCAGGATGTGTACATTTCCGATGCTGAAATTAAGCAGGAGAGGAAGAATTCGTTGTTGGATCAGCTGATTGAATTGGCGAATCAGGAGTCAGCCACAGCGAATGAGTTACCATCACATATGAGAAGAGGGTCACTAGTGCCATCGGTTCTTAGCCCTAGGACTCCAGACGAGCTAGGTGCCTTGATATCAAGGGGCAGGTTGGTCTCAAGGGGCAGAGCGACCGGATCGTAGAAGATTAGGAACCCATATGGGATTGCGGGTCCAACAATGATCATTCCACTCGTGTGGGATCCAGGTGTTCCCAGTGAGTTCGTTGAACATTCCAAATTTGTTCCTCTGAATGCGGCTCTGAATGCGGATGATCCTCTATATGGTCCACCAGCTTTATTGCTAATGGGATTTGACGTAGTGGAAACAAATAAGATTCAGAAATTTTTAAAAGAGTTTGATGGTGAGTTTCGAAATGTTACTCGCTGCAATGAGGATCTGCTTACAAAATCCATTGGGGATGCAATGCACACTGAACAGTCTGATTTGAAAGCTGTTAAGATTGCTAAATCAGTACCAAGAATATGCTTTTTGTCTGGATTAACTGGGGATGATTATTGATGCATTTCCAGAAGCTGGCCTAAAATCTGTTGTCTTTGCTGCGCCTAATAGTGCAGATAAGCTTCTTCCAGGAGGTGATAGTAATCAATAATCATGCTACAAAGTTGGCTGTTTCTGCAACGTTGATGCAGAACAGTTCATCTATTGAGGGCATCGAAAAATGGTCCTATGAGGCTGCTATTGTAGCTTTTGAGGCTATCCCACGAACCTTGGCACAAAACTACCCGGTGAATGTGATTCGGACAATGATTGTTCCTAAAGAAAAGCATGCAAATGGTGAGAATCCGTGTGTTAGCATTGATGGGAACACTGATGCCATTGTTGATATGAGGAGGATGGTATGAGATCCAGGAATCAAATTTTTAGTATCATTAAGTGTTATAATGCAGGGGAATGTAGTGGTAGTGAAGCTCTTATGCAGTGTTGTAGCTCTTATGGAGTATCAGTAACTCAGTTCTAGTTCATTAGCTTAGCATTATGCAGTTCATCATCTGTATTCCAAGGACAGACAGACTCAAGCTCCAGTATCAGAGAGCAGAAGAAGAGGAAGAACCTGTAGTGTAGTTTCCACTAGCCAGGAGCAGAGGATGGGTTCAGTTTCCATTACCAGTAGCAGCAGCAACAGTAATTACAAATGCAACAACAGCTATACAGCTTGTTGCTCAAGAAGTTTTCCCTTCTGCAATTCTTCATCTACCTTAGCCCTCATCAGTTATTCTTGCAACTAGGAAATGAAATGGTTCAATTCTCTGATACCTCTTCCTCTGCACTTATTAGTTCTAACTAACTTCCATAAGTCTAACTAATCACTGAGCTGACTAGGTAGAGTGATTTGCTGAGCTAGCTTTACTGCGGTGGATGCTAACTAATTCCTTGATACTGATGAGTTTGATTTTGAGACTGAACCTGATACTGATATTGCCCCCTGCATTACTGATACTACTGAGATCATCTCTATCACTGCAGGTTACACTGGAGTTTACTGAACTAAGTAATAGGCACCTATCAGTCTTGATGCTTAGATTGTTCACAATCCTGACTTTTAGCTTGCATTTTATTTTTATGTCTTGTAAGTTGCAATGTTTCCAATGCAGTTCTAGGCAGTATAGGCCTCTAAAGACCTAGGGAATTAGTTGGTTAAAGTATATTTTTTTCTTACATAAAGATTGTTAAACCCCTGAAAACAATGGGATAATACTAATTGATCAACTATCTAAGAAACTTGTGAAATGTTGTGTTCGATATGAGCAAGGTGTTGCTTATGGCAATAATTTTTACCTGTGTTTGTCTAGTCACATGCTCATGTTTCCTTATAGATAAACCCACCCGCCATATTTCAAACCAGGATCCTTTGAATTAGCTAGTTTACTTGTAAAGTTGGTAAGTCTGCAGCAAAACAACTGAAACTGACCTATGCAAACACGAAACTACCAAAAGCTGTCAAAACAGATACTCATAGGAAGGGTCCAAAAGAAATGTCGCAAATCTTGGTCTATAGTATAGCCTAATGATAAAGAGTTTGGCCAGTCCACAATTGTCGACCTATATTAGTTGGTTAAACTTAGATGCCATACTTTTGACCACTTTGTGTCAAGCACAGCTGGTGTTTACAAGTTCTCTATCTGAAGAAAAAAAAAATATACAACCTTCACCTACATCATTATACGCATGTTTGCTTTGGACAATTTCTGTCGAAGTTCTGCCACAGAACCCCAAGTTCATAAATGTCTAGATGCAAAACATAGAGGCTGACCAACTTGTTCTCCTCCAGTAAATTTACAATTAACATTACTTCGTGTACTTGTTTTGCGCAAAATTTAACCTTAACACACCATTTTAGTGCTGTCAAACTTTGGTCTAATTTCCCATCCAACTTAAACCCATATAAGTTTTGTAGCATGGTTCTGGACCCTTAAGAACAGAATCCATGTGCAGGAATGTCCATGATTTTCCGATATATTTAAATATAGTCTATTCTTTGCTCGAGTTTCAGTATCCACCTTGCTGAGTTAGAACTCCTAGGAATTCCCAATATGTAGTTTTTAGATGGCATAACTAGCATCTTCTAAGATTTTACATTTTAGTCGGGGCACTCTTGCTGTAAATTACTGGAAAGTTAACTCCTTCCAATGGTCAAATCTGTAATCCCATGTGACATAATGAGACTTTCAGAAGACCAATTTACCTTTCAGGCTAGCCTTTTCTAATTATTTTGATCTCATGTCTGTATGTGGCAGCTGTTTAATTGCACATTCTTGTTTCTTGAGTAATATCTTTTTACATATTGTTGGTAGTAATTTTCTGTCACTGCTGGTTGTTTGTTGGCGATCAAATCACTGTTATAGATATGACTATCGATATCGTGTTATTGACTCTAAATATACTTTGTATATGAAGCACTGTAAAACGTGTTCTTGAATACATTGTGTTCATCATATTCTTTGAGACTATTTGTCATCCTTAGTATCTACCTTACTATCCTTTGTGTCCTCATTGGTTCCTTTTTGGACCATCCGAGAGTTTTATGCTTTATCTCATTATATCTTTTTCAGGCTTTTCTAAGTTGCTTTCTATGTTTTTTGACATTTCGTAACTTGAATCTTTATATCTTTTTGTATGTTATGTGTTTCCTCATTTTGAATAGGACTTGCTTTGGAGTTTGCTAACATTTAAATATAAAAGCTTAAATCTCGACAATCTAGTGTTTTTTGTCTCTAAAACTGGTGCAATACTTCTGACATAGAACATCCAAGTCCATATCACCTCTGAGTTGTTCCCTGTGTCCCACAGAGTTCAGTTTTACCATGTTCACATAACCTCTGAGTAAGAAAGCTCTACTACAAATCTCATGTTTACCACGTTCACATTACTTCTGAGTAAACATGCTTGCCAGTCAAATTTTCACTATCATCTCAACTTAACATTTGTGCCTAAAACTAAGGTGCGTTAAAGATGCCAAGTCCACAAAAATTCATGACAAGAACGAGCAAATAAAAGTTCTTTATTTCTTTTCTCATAAAAAGGAAGAGAGGACTACATTTCAAAAGAAAAAAAAACAAAATACAATAAAAAGAGCAAAAGAAGAGCTACGCGTCGGCACACAGCTCGTCGATACGGCGCTTTAGAGCTTCAGCCCGGGACTGAACATTCGCCAAAGACTGGCGTTCAGCCTCGCGGTGTACCACTTCCTCGTCTTTGAAGGCGACAAAGTCTGCATGCTTGGCGTCCAGCTCCCCCTTCTTCTCGGTCAGGTCGGCTACATGCCGAGTAAACTTCGCTTCCTCATGGTTAAGGGCGGCCTGCTTCGCTGCCGCCTGTCGAGACTCAGTCATGAGTTGGGACCGTTGGTCCTGGAGCAGACGGATCTTATCATCGACTTCCGCCACGTGCTCACCCAGGATCTCCTGTAGGCTGACCTGGGTCTCCATAGCCACTGAAAGTTCATGCTCCTTGGCGCTGGCCTCGACCAGGACAGCTCGGCTGGATGAATAAGCTGACTCAGCCTCAACAACTTCAGCAACTAGCCTACTCAGCTCCTCCTCTATCAGGGAGGAGAGATCATTTTTCTGGAGGGCCTTGAGTTCAGTTAGACGATGGTCGAGCTCGCCAACCGACGCCTCCAGGGCTTCAGCCATAGCCTCATAGCCCTGGTGAGACCTTATGGAGGCAACTTGTAAGAGTGTTGACGTTTTGGCCACTACAAAAGTCCGGCCTCGCTCCAGAACAGTTAAGACCCCCTCTTCAAAATTTTATAAAAGACCTCGACAATAAACCTCACATAGTCATCTGCCTCAACCAATGTTTGAGACGTCATGGGAGGCATTGTCGAGGGTCCTATAGAAGCTGGACGGGCAACAAGGTCGGAGGTGGCAGAACACGGCGGCGAGACAACACTCGGTGGAGCAACCACCACCTCTCCTTTAGTAATAAAGGCGTTTTGACTAATCTCTCTCGGGGGGGACCCTGCCTGAGGTACCTCCGAGATTGAATCGTCTACTGGCCCTGGCTGATCTCCCAACGACAACAGAAATGAGTTCCACAGAGGACAGTGTTTCTGATGGGGCCACCCTAGTTATAGTTCCCTAAGGGATGTAAGTCGGAGCGGAGTCTCCCAACAGAAGTCTCATCCTGGTCAGCACCCGTCTTGAAGGATTAACTAATCTCCGGATCCACTGTTAGTGGGGCAGGTGTAGGACTCGGCGGCGGAGCCGGTTCCTCCATTTCGCTTCCCGTGGCAGGAGTAGGGCTCGACAGCAGAGCCTGCTCCTCCATTTCGCTTTCCGTTGCCAGGGCTGGAGTAAGACTTGGCATCAAAGCTGGCTCCTCCATCTCACTTCAATGGGGGAACCCAGCAGCGACCCCCTTTCATCTGCTTCAGGCTAGTTGCAACCCCCGGTCGCTGGATCCTTCTCGTCTACTCCATCAACAGTTCTGGTAGTAGCATCCGGGGCATCAGTCGGAGAGGGCGACTCTCGAGCCTCTTCTGTCTCGACCTTGAGGGGATGTCACGACCCGGTCCCAATTTCTTGGGTCGAATCGGATCATGTCCAGCCTGTACCGTTGTTGAGACGGCGGCAGTAAGCTGTATCACTCATGCAGGTAATCAACAACACAATTCTAATTGCCACAACTTTTAATACTTTGATAATTAAAGACTTGTCCAACATAAGTTTCAAATACAAACCACAACTGAAATAAATATTTGTTTTCCACATAATCATAAACTGGAAATAAATCTAATTAGCAGTCTCCTCATCATCCTCCTCTGGTAGAACAGTCGGGTACAGCTCAGGGTCATAGTAGCTACTTATCAATAGCTCAGTATCGTCCATAGTACCTACGGGAAATCCAGTCAGGAAAGGAGCGAAGTACACTTCATGATAATCCAACAATTGAAATAATAATAGAGTTATGCACTTTTAAACAATTTGAAATAAATAGTTTTCCAGCAGTTAAAACATTGTGATGTGAATAGGCAATGAATATGACCGGATTGGGTTATACAGTTGTATCCTATTGATACGATATGGCTTATCCCCGTGTGTATGAGGGGTAAGCTAACACAGTCATTATACTACTTTGGATGTGGTCATACTCATTACACTACTCCCCCAGTACCCAACAGTCAATCAGTCAATGCTCTCAGAGAGAGTTCCGTGTTGCATCGTGGTTTAAACTTGCAATAAAACGATTACTAAATAATTGGTAAACTAACACAAAATGTACTTGCCTTGGTTTGACTGGATTGGGGAATGTCTCCGAGATTGGAATCAAACTTGTCCTCGAAATCCTACAATCGAGAAGTCTGCCTTAGATTTCCAAAGTTTCCATGCTATATGTGCTAGTTACAATCTCTAAATTTGTCCTAGTCGATTTTTAATCTTTATTATACTATCACAAGCAAAAACTCGATTTTCTGGTGCGTTACATTTAATTATGAAGGAAAAATCACTTTATATTTAATTTCGGAAAAACTTTGTATTTATCGGTTTATTGGCGAAACTTGGTATTTTTATAATTATATAATAAAACTACATTTTTTTCTTTAAATGAGAAAAGCATGAATTAAATATTACAAACTTGAAATTGTAATGTGATGAAACATTATTATTTTTTTTTTGTAAAATAAATAATTTATTATATTTTATTACGCATTCACGACAGAACATTAGCCAGAAAACAAAACAAAACAAAATAAAAGAATACTAAACTATTACAAATTGCACACAATAGAAATAAATGGGCTTATGCCCTTACAGACTATTTTACATGAATTTAAATAAGAAGAAAAATATTTGTTAGTCTCTAAAAAATTATCCTACAAATTAATCACAAAATAAAACTAGTAATTAAATTAAATTAAATTAATTTCGAGTCTCAGACTTTGGTCCAATCGTCAAAATAGCTAATGCCTCAACGTCCGGAAATCCCGGTTTCGTTTGCATTTAGCTAGGGCCCATGGACCAGTACGGTCGTCGCCCAAAAATCCAATTTATAAATATTTTCGAAAACCGATTTGAAATCCATTTGTATAATTTTTATAAAAATTTGGGCAGCATTCCCTCTATATTTGGAACAACCCAATACTGGAAAAATGTGTCACAATCACCAATATAAGTCCCATACCCAGGAAACCCATATATATATATATAAATTATATTCCCAAAATATTTTCGAAGCGAATTCAGAAAAATATCACAGCATAAATAACCATAATACTATTATTCGGAAAATCCGAATTTAAATCCACAGAACCAACCAAAACCAACAGAACACAAAGAAAAATCCACAGAAACTAGTCCGAAACCGACAGAACGTTTCCGAAAGATTTCGGGAAGTCCGAAAATGCCATGTCTAAGAATTACCGATTTCCCGGGAGAAATCGGGGACCAAATCTCATCATAGACTATGAAAAATGGAAACGGGGAAACGGAATTATACCTTGGGTTGCTCGGTTAGAGCTCTCAGGTGAAAATGGGAGAAAGAAATACGCGGCCAGCGGAGAATCGCCTGGGACAGCGGAAACCGGGACCGCGGGAAGCACGGAAATGAACCGGACAGCGGATCCGGAGATCGGGGACCCGCGAAAACACGGAAAGCTCTGCGAGGGGCGCTGTCGGGTCGGGGAGCAGTCGAGGGGGTTCGGCCGGGGAGTTGCGGCCTAGGGCTGGCGCGGGAGGCGGAGCCGCGGGCTGGCGCGGCGCTGGACGCGGCTGGGGGTGCTGGAGTCGAGGAGACTCGGACGGGGCTGGGTGTCCGGCAGAGGTGGGGCCGCGGATCTCGCCGGATAACGTCGGGCTCGTCTAGGGCTGGGTTTGGGGAAAAAGTTTGGGGTGAGTGTAGAGAAGAATAAGGATGGATGAGGTTTATATAGGAAGAAATCGGGGGTTTCGGAAGATGAATGGAAGAGTCGCCGGCGGTTGGAAGCCGAGAAGCTCGGAAGTTTCGAACAAGAAAGGGCTCGGCCGTTTGGAAAAATAGCAGCTCTGCCTTTAATGGGCTTTGAAAGAGAAAAGAGGTTTAATATGATAGTTTAGTAAAAGAATTTATTTTGGCTGAGTGAATAAATGGAAAGAGTGAGAGAGTTTAAAGAAAATTTTAAAAGAAAAATATTAATTTTTCTTTTCTTTATGAAAAAAACTCAATTAATAGTATTTCAATTAACGATTTCGAAAACCAAGATTTGCTTGAATTCGAACTTGGGTTCGGAAACAGGTCCGGGACTCGGGAACGGGTTCGGGACAGGTCTGGTCCAACTCAATATTCCAGAAAAATAATTTTTTTCTAAAATATAAAAATGGTAATAATTAAATAGCAACAATTTATAAGTAAAATTTTTACGGGTTTTGACTAAACTCTAAAATTCCAGAAATAATTATTTTTTACCCTTTCCTAAATAATGATTTATAATAATAATTAGCTAATTTAAATTATTCAATTAATTAACTAAAAGTTTACGGGTTTCACAATCTTCCCTCCTTAGAAAATTTCGTCCTCGAAATTAAAGGATAGGGTTAGGAATTACCTCAGATCTCAAACAAGTACGGGTACTGCTCCCGCATCTCATCTTCTCGTTCCCAGGTAGACTCGTCTGGAGAGTTGTGCCTCCACATAACTCTGACTATGGGAGTCACCGAAGTTCTGGTGCTCTTCTCGCCTCTGTCCAAAATCACCACTGGCTTTTCTGGCATGGTGAGGCTGGGTCCAATCTCTAGCTCTGAATGGTCCAAGATGTGACTCGGATCCGGGATGTAGTGTCTGAGCTGCGAAACGTGGAAGACGTTGTGCATGCCCTCAAGATTAGCTGGTAGAGCTAACCGATACGCTACTTCTCCAACTCGACTCAAAACTTCAAATGGTCCGATATATCTGGGACTCAACTTTCCAGCTCTGCCAAATCGGATAGTTCCTCTGGTAGGTGAAAACTTCACAAAGACACTATCTCCTTCTTCAAACTCCAGTGGTCGACGACTGCTATCTGCCCAATGCTTCTGTCTGTCTTGGGCAATCCTGAGCTTGTCCCTGATCACTTTTACCTTCTCTGCTGCATCAGTCACCATTTTAGGTCCAAGCAGTACTCTTTCTCCTACGTCGTCCCAAGCAAGCGGAGTGCGGCAACGACGTCCATAAAGAGCTTCAAATGGTGTCATACCGATGCTAGCTTGGTAGCTGTTGTTGTAAGAGAGCTCTACCAAGTGCAAATGGTCTTCCCAAGACCCTCCAAATTTCAAGACGCAAGATCTCAACATGTCTTCAAGCGTCTGGATTGTCCTCTCTGATTGTCCGTCAGTTTGGGGATGGTAGGCTGTGCTGAACTTCAGTTTTGTTCCCAAGCTGTCATGCAAACTCTTCCAAAAGTGAGAGGTAAATCTAGTATCTCGGTCAGATACAATACTTACCGGTACTACATGAATCCGGTAGATGTGTCTCATGTACAGTGCTGCCAACTTCTCGGTGGATAGACCAACCTTGAAGGGGATAAAGTGAGCTGACTTCGTCAGTCGGTCCACAATAACCCAAATGGCGTCCTTCCCTCCTTGGGATCGAGGCAATCCTGACACAAAGTCCATCGATATATGCTCCCACTTCCACTCCGAAATGTCCAGCGGCTGTAGAAGTCCTGCGGGTCTCTGTCTGCTAGCCTTCACTTGTTGACAACTCAAGCATCTAGCCACAAATCTGGATACATCCTTCTTCATTCCATACCACCAAACAATGGTACGCATATCCCGATACATCTTGTTAGCTCCAGGATGTATGGAATACTGCGACCGGTGCGCTTCTTGCATCAGCTCATTCCTCAACTCGCCAGATGGTACACACAGCCTCGTACCATTCTTCAATGCTCCGTCACTGGCGATAGAGAATCCTTCAAGTGTTCCTGCCAACACTTGATCTCTGAGTTTGCAAAGTGCCTCGTCTTGGAATTGTGTCTTCTTGACTTTGTCCATCAGACTTGAACGCAATTGCAACTGCATCATGGTTGAGTCAACTCCAGGTACAATAGCTTCTCGCCCCAGTTCCTTCATCTTTTTCTCAGGCAGTACAATCTCCAGACCAAGCTTCTCTATGTCCTCCAATAAATGTCGCTCCTTGGTTAAAAACATCGCCATCGGGTATCGACTAAGTGCATCTGCAACCACATTAGCTTTTCCCGGATGGTACTGTAGGTCGATGTCGAAATCCTTCATCAGCTCCAGCCATCTTCTTTGTCTCATGTTCAGCTCCTTCTGAGTGAAAACATATTTCAGACTTTTGTGGTCTGTAAATATTTTTACTCTCTCTCCATAGAGATAATGCTTCCATAGTTTCAAAGCAAAGATGACTGCAGCAAGCTCCAGATCATGTGTGGGATAGTTCTTCTCATGAGTCCGTAATTGCCTAGACGCGTAAGCAATTACTTTCCCGTGTTGTTGAAGAACGCAACCCAGTCCTTTTCCAGAGACATCACTGTAGATTGAGAAACCGCCGGTACCTGCGGGTAGCGCAAGTATCGGTGTTGTTGTAAGTCTCTTCTTCAGTTCCTCAAACGATGCCTGGCAAGCTTTCGTCAAGATGAACTCTTCATTCTTTCGAGTGAGCTTCGTCATCGGTTCAGCAATCTTAGCGAAATCCTTCACAAACTTCCGGTAGTAGCCAGCCAAGCCCAAGAAACTTCTGATTTCAGCAACTGAGCTTGGGGTAGACCACTTCTCAACAGCAGCTATCTTCTTAGGGTCCACCGAAATTCCTTCTCCTGTGACAACATGGCCAAGAAAATCCACCTTGTCTAGAAAGAATTCACATTTGGAAAGCTTACCATATAGCTTCTCCTTCCTCAAAGTTCCCAGAACTTTCCTGAGGTGCTCTTCATGCTCTTTTTCGGTTTTTGAGTAGATCAAAATGTCGTCGATGAAGACAACAACAAACTGATCCAGATATTCATGAAAAACCTTGTTCATGAGATTCATGAATACCGCAGGAGCATTCGTCAGTGCAAACAACATGACCAAGAATTCAAACTGCCCATACTTGGTGTTGAACGCCGTCTTTGGAATATCCTCCTTCCTGACCTTGATCTGATGGTAGCCAGATCGAAGATCTATCTTCGAGAACACCTTAGCTCCACTGAGTTGATCAAACAGGTCATCGATCCGGGGCAGAGGGTACTTGTTCTTGATGGTGATATTGTTCAGCGCCCGGTAGTCGATGCACATCCTCACAGTCCCGTCCTTCTTGGGCACGAACAAGACAGGTGCTCCCCAGGGTGAAGCTCCATCTCTGATAAATCCAAGTGCCTTCAGCTCATTGATCTGGTCCTTCATTTCCTTGGCCTCCTTAGGGTTGACTCTGTAGCATCTCCGAGAAATAGGGACAGAGCCGGAAACTAGGTCAATGGTGAACTCTATGTCTCCATCTGGGGGTAACCCGGGAAGACTATCAGGGAAGACGTCCATAAATTCTGCTATGATAGGATGGGGAGGTCCGGGTTCTTCTGTGATAGAGGTGTAGGTAACACACTCCATATCCTCCGGAGCTCGAGAGATTTCAAACTCTGGCTTTCCAGGTGGGCTGAAGACTACACATCCTCTGTGACAATCTATCAGCGCATGTTGTTTACTTAACCAGTCCATTCCTAGGACTACATCATAGTTAGGTAAGGGCATCACAAGTAAGGGTGCTGAGAAGTTATGTCCAGATATTGTTATAGGGCAGTTACAGGTCTCAGTGATGGGTATGGGTCCACCACCAGTTATAACTCTACATATCTTCTTGCTAAATCCCGTAACTAGGTGGTGTGCATTGATGAATTTTGTTGATATGAAACTATGTGATGCACCCGAATCAAATAATGCTAAAGCAGGATGTGAATGCACATAAATGAAACCTGCGATGACATCAGCGGTAGGTTCCTACTCTGGCTCTTGTTCCTCTGCTGTTAGGGCAAAAGCTCGCCCAGTCTTCTGTTAATTCTGCCCAAACTGTTGTTGCTGAGTGGGTAGAGGACCTTTTTGTTGAGTTGCTCCAGTCCGGTGGACTGACGAGGGGCAGTCCTTCACTTGGTGGGTGGCAGACCCACAGACTAGGCAGTGTCCTAGCCTCTTCCTGCAGATGTTTGACCGATGTCCTGGCCTCTTGCAGAAATCGCAGACAGGAATCTGCTTCTGAGGCGCTCTGTCATTGGTCCTCGCCTGATGATGCTGCTGCTGGTGGTGAGAAGGCCTGTTGTTATTGTTGTGGTTGGGCCTCTTCTGGTTATTCTGGAAGTTGCTAGTTCCAGAATACTCCCTTTTTGAACAAGCAGGATGACTCTTCTCTATATCCTGAGCTCGTATTAGGATCCTCTCATACGTCTTGGCGCTGCCTGCGATCACAGGAGTGCGAATCTCTTCCCTCAGTCCATACCTGAATCTTTCAGCACGATCGGCGGGGTCAGCAACCAAGTTCTTGGCAAAGCGACTAAGTTGACCAAACTCGGCCGCATATTCGCCATCAGTCATGTTCCCTTGCTTCAGGTTCTGGAACTGTCTTTCCATCTCCCGCAACTCTGATGTTGGGAAGAACTTCCTTCGGAACAATCTCTTGAAAGTGTTCTAGTCCAGCTGCTTGTCCTGGAGTCGGGGTTCATTCCGATACCAGGTGCTGGCTACATCTAACAGCTGGAGTCCCACAGCTTCAACTTGAAGATCATCAGGAAGTCGAGCAATGCTGAGGAGACGCTCCATACTGTCGAGCCATTCGTCAGCATAAATGATTCCCTCGGTTCCCTTGAAAGGTCGAGGGCCCAGCTTCTTGAATTTCTCGATATCTCCGACTTTAGCCGGCCTTGGTTCAGATTGGGCTACTTCTCCTCTCTCCAGTACAGCCATAGCCACATTGTGGGCATTCTCCATGCCTTCTCTCATAATCGTCGTCTGTTCGCGATGAGCTTCAACTTAAGTTCTCTGTGCCTCAAGTACTCCTCGTAGCAGGCCTACGAGGTCGGTGGGGTCTACGGGCACTAGTGGCGCAACTGGATTGGGCACCACCGCAGGGGCTTGCTGTTCAGTCTGGAAAGATGTAGGATCTAACACTTGAGTTGTAGTGTAGAATCCACGGGGTGCTGGTGCATTATGGGGACGATCGGTCAGCTGCCGGGGTGTAGGATCCGGACTCGATTGGGGAGGTGGGGTGTGATCGGGTAATGACATCCCATCGCCAGCAGGATTTGTGGCCATATTCTGGAAGGTTTAGGATTTCAAAACATAAGCAAGGTATCATACCAGTCTATAACAATCAAAAATATTTATTTATAATATATAACGGTCTTATGTTGTGACAAATTAATATTCTAGTGTTCTAAATGTTTCTAGATATGTTTCCTAAGTTGTTGATCTGACCTGCATGGGCCACCACTAAAAATATGTCACGACCCGGTCCCAATTTCATGGGTCGAATCGGATCATGTCCAGCCTGCACCGTTGTTGAGACGGCGACAGTAAGCTGTATCACTCATGCAGGTAATCAACAACACAATTCTAATTGCCACAACTTTTAATACTTTGATAATTAAAGACTTGTCTAACACAAGTTTCAAATACAAACCACAACTGAAATAAATATTTGTTTTCCACATAATCATAAACTGGAAATAAATCTAATTAGCAGTGTCCTCATCATCCTCCTCTGGTAGAACAGTCGGGTACAGCTCAGGGTCATAGTAGCTACTTATCAATAGCTCAGTATCGTCCATAGTACCTACGGGGAATCCGATCAGGAAAGGAGCAAAGTACACTTCATAATAATCCAACAATTGAAATAATAATAGAGTTATGCACTTTTAAACAATTTAAAATAAATAGTTTTCCAGCAGTTAGAACATTGTGATGTGAATAGGCAATGAATATGACCGGATTGGGTTGTACAGTTGTATCCTATTGATACGATATGGCTTATCCCCGTGTGTATGAGGGGTAAGCTAACACAGTCATTATACTACTTTGGATGTGGTCATACTCATTACACTACTCCCCCAATACCCAACAGTCAATCAGTCAATGCTCTCAGAGAGAGTTCCGTGTTGCATCGTGGTTTAAACTGTTGACACAAAGTCACAGTCAACCAAATATTGATAACGTTGACTAAATAATACTTGTAATAATTCAATAAGACACACGACGACTACTTTCTGCTCAAAGCCCGAAGACTGCTCAGTGTTGGAATTGTAAGTTGTTTTTCGTGTCTGTATTTTTATATTTATTGAGTCTAGAATGATTGTAAGCTGAGTTATGCTGGGCTCTTGAGACACAACCCACAATCTACCCAAAGCCCATAAAGCTCCACATCCAAACTTAGCCCAATCCACCCTTGAACCCGTTCTGTGCTCTGGAGACAGAGTTCGGGTCGAACTCTGCCTCCACACAGAGTTCGGGCCGAACTCTGTCCCCTAAAAATCAGTACCCTAATTTTTAGGGTTGGCTGGTTGCTAGTTGTCCAACGGCCAAATTTTTGAAATTCCTACCAGAATTTTGGCCGAATTCTGCCTGTTAAAAACCTATAAATAGGCCTAGAATTCTCTCATTTCAAACCATCCAATCTTCTCTTTTCTTCTCTCTTAAGCTCAATATAAGCCATACCCTTCTCATCTACTAGCCACAAGTTTCCTAAGTCTCGAGTGCTCAGCATCTCTCAGTTAGGAGTCTTGTGCAAGAGTTCAAGAAGTCGCTTGGACAAGTCCAAGCATCGCCACTGCGATCCTCTGTAAGAAGTTGACGTGCTCTTCTGAAGTAAAGGCACGGGTTGTAACTACTATTTCACAAATAGTGGATTTAATCCTGAGCTAGAGTTCTCAGGCCTGGACTAGTCCTCCACGAGGGAAACCAGGTTAAAATCGGCTGTGTTTGTGTATGCTCTCTTGCTTCTTACTTTAAATTCTGCATTTACTCTGATTAGTTTTGTTTGTGATAGAGTTGATTTTTAATTGGATATTTTCTCTATAAACTCTATTCACCCCCCTCTAGAGTTGCCATCTGTTCTTCAATTGGTATCAGAGCTCTGTTCTCTTTACAAGGACTTACATCCTAGAGCTGATCCATGGCAACCACACAATCCTTGATTTCCAATCACGGTGAAGGACAGTCCACTCATAGGCCTCCCCTGTTTGATGGAACTAACTACACGTATTGGAAAACAAGGATGAGCTTTTATCTCAAGTCGCTAGACTTTGACCTGTGGACTGTCGTCACTGACGGTTACAAAAAGTCCGCCAGAATAGTTGTCAACGGTGATCTTGTTGAGAAATCACATGACAAGTATTCTGACGAGGAGAAGAAACAGGCAAGTCTAGACGCGAGAGCTATTAATGCTTTATTCTGTGCTATAGACAGGAATGAGTTCAACAGGGTATCTACATGCACCACATCTCACGAAGTGTGGAAACTCCTAGAAGTGACGCATGAAGGAACCACCCAAGTCAAGGAATCTAAGATAAGCCGTCTCACTCAAGAATACGAAGCTTTCAAGATGAAGCCAAACGAGACGATCACGCAAATGTTCACAAGATTCTTTGACATCATCAACCCCCTGTCTTCACTCGGCAAGCAATATTCAAATCACGAGAAGATTCGCAAGCTACTTAGGGGGCTACCAAAAATTTGGAACCCTAAGGTGACAGCCATCATAGAAGGAAATGATCTCACAACCATGTCCATGGAGACTTTGATGGGAAAGCTAATGACTCATGAGCTTGACCTCAAGGACTTCGAAGAGCCTGCTCCTAAGGCTAAGGAGATCGCACTCAAAGCTCACCGACGGAGGGCTGAACCCGAAGAGACGGATGACGACAACTCAGAAGACGATGATCAAGCTCTTATGGTCCGCAACTTCAAGAAATTTCTCCGCTTCAATCGAAGAAAGAAGGAACCACAAGAAGATGGCGAAGAAGAGCCAACCTGCTACGGTTGCAAGAAGACTGGACACGTCTGAAAAGACTGTCCATTCTTGAAGAAAGGCAACCGTTATGAGAAGCCATACAAGAAGACCTCCTCAAAGAAATATGCCAACACAAGCATTTGGCATGAAAGCGAAGCTAGTGACTCCGAGGAAGAAAAGGACTCTCCTCAAGATACAGCTAATGTGTGCCTAATGGCGACATCCGACAAGGTATCAAACGAAACTCTTGACGACTTCTCTTTTGATGAACTTGGCGATGCTTTCACCGATTTACTCGATGATCACAAAAAGATCATTGGTAAATACAAACATGCCAAGGACAAAATCAAAAGTCATGAAGTCAAAATTCAAAGACTTTCTTTATTGCTTGATAACATTAGAGACATTTCACCAACGGAAGTCACAGATGAGGTATCTAAGCTTAAACTAAGCCTTCATGATGCCGAAGCACGTATTGAGCAACAAACACAAGAAATCACAACACTCAACACGATGCTTGCTGAAGAAAAGAGTAGACACAAGATTTCTATGACTAAGATATATGGTTTAAATGCTAAGGTTACTGAACTGCAGGCTGTCTCTAAGAGATTAGAGACTAAATTGGGAAAACAGGTTGTTCAACCTCAAACCCAATCACATGAGACACACACAAAGCATAACATTTCTCATACTAGTCTTCCACGTCATCCACCTACAACACGTAACCATGCTTTCATGTACACACACTTCCATAAAACACACAAACCACATACACGTAGAAATAACTCTCGTATGATACACAATCATCATGCTACACATAGATACAATCATCACAATGTTGCACAAAGACACAATCAACATCATTCTACATATAGGCATCATCACCATGCTGCTCCATATAGACATTATCACCATGCTACTCCATATTACTCTGATATTCCACATAGACAATATCATCATGCCACTCCACATCACTCTATGCATAGTCATCATCACCATGCTAATCATCATACTTCTCCTCATTATAGACATCATCAGCATGCTCCTAATGTAAATAGGAATGCTATATGTACTTATTGTGGTTTACATGGACACATATCACCACAATGTAGAATTAGAAGATTAGTAGATAGAAAGATATATGCATGGTTTCCAAAAACTAACTTTTCAGGACCCTCAAGAACTTGGGTACCAAAGGTCACATCTACTCTTGATGTAGGTGGACCTTCCCTCCTCAACTAAGACTAAGTGGATTCTCGATAGTGGATGCTCGCGGCATATGACGGGAGACGCACATCTTTTCGCATCACTATCGATGAAGAGAGAAGGATATGTATCCTTCGGTAATAACCTAAAAGGTTATATTATAGGTAATGGTATTATTGGCTATCCTCCCTCTCCCGTAATAAAGGATGTCTGCCTAGTGACCGAGTTAAAGCATAACTTGCTCAGCATCAGTCATCTTGCTGACCATGGTTATGACATTAACTTTGGACAAAACAAATGCCTTATTTATGATAGGTCAACGGGAGACATTGCTTTTGAAGGGGTAAGAGAGGATAATATTTATATTTTCTATTTGTCTGCAAATACTAACAATGCAGGTAGATGCCTATTTGCTCAAAAAGATGAACGGTTACTATGGCACCAGCGTCTTGGTCATGCCAACATGGATACTATATCCAGGCTATCAACCAAGAAGCTAGTTAGAGGCTTGTCCGACATCACATTCAAAAAGGACACCGTATGTGCCGAATGTGAGTTGAATAAGGCAACCAAGTCATCTTTTCATTCCATAAACTCTGTAAGCACTACTAGACCCTTGCAACTACTCCATATGAATTTATTTGGCCCTAGTAGAGTAGCCAGTCTTGGTGGAAAACTCTATGCCTTTGTTATTGTTGATGACTTTTCAAGATTTACTTGGGTTTTCTTTCTTACTTATAAAAGTGATGCTATTTCAGTTTTCAAGATTTTTGTAAAGAAAGTTCAAAACGAAAAAGGCTACATGATTACTCGAATCCGAAGTGATCATGGAGGCGAGTTCGAAAATTCTAATTTTGAAAAGTTTTGTGATTCCAATGGTTTTAATCATGAGTTTTCTTGTCCAAGAACTCCTCAACAAAATGGTGTTGTGGAGCGGAAGAATAGGACTCTTGGCGATATGGCTAGAGTCATGTTGAACAAATTTTCACTTCCGAAATACTTTTGGGCTGAAGCTGTCAGTACAGCATGCCACATTTTAAATAGGGTGCTTATTCGTCCTATTACGAAGAAAACACCCTATGAGCTTTGGTTTGGAAGAACCCCAAATGTTTCTTGTTTTAGAGTTTTTGGATGTAGATGTTTTATCCTTAACACCAAAGACAACTTAGGCAAATTTGATGCCAAAGCTGACGATGGTATTTTCCTTGGCTATGCTGCCAAGAGCAAGGGATATAGAGTTTTTAACAAACGCTCTTTAATTGTGGAAGAGTCTACAAATGTGACTTTTGATGAAGATAACAGTGCAGCAGCTACCCTTGATGATGATGTTGAGCCATCAACGTCTACTCCAATGAACACCTCGACCGAAACAAATTCTCTGGAAAGCTTGCCTAAGAAATTCTCTTTCAAGCCATCACATCCAGAAAATTTGGTAATCGGTGAGGTTTCACGAGGAGTAACTACTAGATCATCATTAAGAGACTCTATTGCTAGCACTGCCTTTATTTCACAAATTGAGCCTAAAAATATTTCAGAAGCTTTCAATGATGAATTTTGGATTTCTGCTATGCAAGAGGAACTCAACCAATTCGAGAGGAGCCAAGTATGGGAACTCGTTCCTAGACCGGCTAATCACTCGATTATTGGTACTAAATGGGTTTTTAGAAACAAAGTGAATGTTCAGTCACACGCAACAAAGCTCGTCTAGTAGCCCAAGGATACAACCAAGAGGAAGGTATCGACTACGATGAGACGTATGCTCCTGTTGCTAGATTAGAATCCATTCAGATGCTTTGTGCATTTGCAAATTTTCAAAATTTCAAATTATTTCAAATGGATGTTAAAAGTGCTTTCTTGAATGGTTTTATTAAGGAGGAAGTTTATGTAAAACAACCCCCTGGCTTTGAAAATCACAAATTTTCCGACCACGTGTTCAAGCTAAAGAAAGCACTATATGGCCTCAAACAAGCTCCTAGAGCTTGGTATGAACGGCTAAGCAACTTCTTGCTTGAGAAAGGTTTTTCAAAAGGGAAAATTGACACTACACTTTTCATAAAATCTTTCAAAGACACTATTCTTTTAGTACAAATATATGTAGATGATATTATTTTTGGTTCTACTGATGAAATCCTTTGTCAAGATTTTGCCAAGTGTATGCAGACCGAGTTTGAGATGAGCATGATGGGGGAGCTCAACTACTTTCTTGGACTACAAGTCAAACAAATGTCAAATGGAACCTTCATCTGTCAATCGAAGTATACAAAGGACATGCTGAAGAAATTCGACCTTGATAACGTCAAACCAATCAGCACTCCTATGGCTACTTCAACCAAACTTGAACCAGATGATAGCGGCAAACCCGTAGATCAACGTAAGTATCGAGGTATGATAGGCAGTCTACTCTATCTTACTGCTAGTCGCTCTGATATAATGTTTAGCGTTTGCCTGTGTGCTAGATATCAAGCAAATCCTAAGGAATCACACATGACCGCAGTTAAGCGTATCTTTCGATACCTTAAGGGTACGATTACAGTGGGCCTATGGTATCCCAAGTCAACATCCTTTGACCTCATTGGTTACTCTGATGCTGACTTCGCCGGATGCAAGGTCGACCGTAAAAGTACGAGCGGTACGTGTCATTTATTAGGAAAGGCTTTAGTCTCTTGGTTTAGCAAGAAGCAGAATTCTGTCGCACTATCCACAACAGAAGCTGAATACATAGCAGCTGGGCGTTGTTGTGCACAAATTCTGTGGATGAAGCAAACCCTTGAAGACTATAATTTATCTTTCATGCATATTCCAATCTTTTGTGACAACACTAATGCTATAAACTTGACTAAGAACCCCATTTGTCACTCACGCACGAAGCACATTGAGATACGACACCACTTTTTGCGTGATCATCAGCAAAATGGCACGATTAACTTAGAATTTATTGACACTGATCATCAGTTAGCAGACTTCTTCACCAAACCATTATCCGAAGAGCGCTTCAATTTTCTTTGTCGTGAACTTGGAATTTTAGATGAAGCTGTTATAAATTAAAAATAAACCTGCGTAAATATCGAATATATTGTGATTCTCTTATGATGAACTTGCTATGGGTACAAGCCGAAAGGGTCCTTCTGACAACAAGGCGTAAAAGCCTAAGCGACACGGTGCACTAGTCCTTAGGACTACCGCTAGCTGGGATCCGGCCCCTGCAGCTAACCCATGGCAGCTTCAAAATATTGAATTATGATATATTTCCTTGTTTATTACACGGTTCATTTTTATTTATTACTCGCTGAAATACTAAATTTTCAAACTTCATATTACTGTTTTGACCTCACTATCTGCTATCCATCTATTTACCTATTGGATCTTTTTCTATACTTATACTCATGTAGTATATTGGTTTGATCTTCACTTAACCAATTTTTGACTCAACCCAGCCTGATTTCAGTTCTGTCCCCAGGAACCGGAATTCGGGCCGAACTCTGCCCCTAACAGAGTTCGGGCCGAATTCGGTCTGCCTGTTCCAGAATCGGGCCGACGCTCAGCCGTTGATATTGTTTTTGATCCAATAGCCAAAAATTGACCCGACCAAGAGAAACCCTCCTCTTTATTTCGGTTTCTCTTACCTCTTCTTCATTCTTACCACCTTTTCTACTTCTCCTACTCAAAACTCTCAAAACCCTAACCCTAGTTTCTCCTCTATTGGGCTCCATTCTTCCCCAAACTCAAGGAGAAGGCTTGGTTTTCCATTCTCTTTCATAATCCTTCAACATATTGAGGTATAACTCCTTTCTTTTCTATATCTCAAATTTCTTTATTATCTATCTATTGTGTTATGGCTCCAAGATTGCTTAACCGTGGGAAGAGACTTCGGACTGAGGGTGCGTCCTCGTCGAATGCTCCTCCTCCCGTTGAGCCGCCCATTGCACCACCCAGTGCACCGGCAATTGAACAACCAACCCATCCGTTGTTCAATCCTTCTCGTCCACGTGATCCAAACACTTTCGACGACCGAATCTTTATATCACTAGACGCATCCAATGAATGGTTTAGCGATTTTCGGACACGTCCGGTGTTTGCGGGACACCCCATAAACTTCACAATTTTCTCACAATATGATGCACTCTTTAATGACCTCTGTCTTGATGAACTCGTTACTTCCAACTCGGTCATTTATCGTAGTACCATATAAATGTTTTATTGCAATTTGACTCATGATGATACTCGCATCTATTCACGTGTTGCGGGTATTGATATCTCATTTGATGATTTTGAATTAGCCGAATATCTTGACCTTATTGAACCTTATTCTTGGGAGAAGCTTGTTGAAGCTAGATCCTTTATCTTTCCCGAAGGGATTTCTCTAGAGAGCTTCAAGGACGATCTGTGTAGCCCTAACACACGTCCTCGTAAGCTCTTGGCAAAGTACCCCAATCCTTATTTCTATGAGCTTCATCGGATCATTTTCAACACCATTCTACCCAAAGCGGGTTCTACCGATGAAGTTACCTATTTTGAGATTTCAGCTTTGTACCATCTCCACTTCCATGTTCCCTTTAACCTCCCACGCACAATGATGGATTGGATGATCAACTGTAGGAAGAAACCAAGATCTTTGGTTTATGCTTTATACCTTCCTATGATCTTTCGTGCGTTCCATGTACCTCTTGATGAGTGTCCATTCTTACCTGCCCCTGCCTTTCTCTCCAAGGCAAGGAGGCTTCATGCGGCCGTTGGCTCCCCGGTCGTGTCTGAGCATTCTGAGGATGAGCCGGATGCCCCTCCTCTCGGACAGGATCCTCCTCCTCCTCCGGCCACTCTTGAGTCACTTCAGGCCATGCTTCGAGATCGTTTCAGTTTGGAGGACGATCGATGGACTCAGCTGGACTATCGGACCACATTGCAGATGAGTGCTATCAGCAACTCGCTGTATGACATCCGGTATTCCATGTCTCGCGCTCCTTCCATGCCCATTCCTATGGAGCGTGATCCCGATCGTGAGGGCTTTCGTATTGATGACCCTTGGGTTAGTCGCTACATGGATCCGGACTCGGCTTTTGTGGACCCACGTCGCTCCTTTACTGATCCTTCGGACGACGCCGGGCCCTCTCGTGCTCGTTGATGGTTTTGGACTACTACTTGAGGCTGCTACTGGAGATCTTAGATTATGCTTTCTGCTTTCTGCTTTAGTTACTTTTATGTACTTGGTTTGTAGTAGACTCATTATGGTTTATGCTTTAAAAACATTGGTAGATCTATTATCAGTTGTCATGACTCTTGATCATTATTTTATATGCAGTTTCTTCTCCTTTATGTGTGTTTTGCCAGTTATAATTTATCTATCTCATATTGCTAAATGCCAAAAGGGGGAGTTATGTGTATATTCTGTTTCTGTTTGGTTTATATGTGCTTTTGGAAGAATGTTATTAACAGGACAACAGAGATTAACAGCATTGTTTATGGGGGAGCTACTCTTAAGCTCGGCACTTATTATGGGGGAGCTATGTCGTTACATGTGTCCAGGTATGGATATTGAATATACAATTATTATTTTGTCAATTATCAATATGGGGGAGATTGTTGACACAAAGTCACAGTCAACCAAATATTGATAACGTTGACTAAATAATACTTGTAATAATTCAATAAGACACACGACGACTACTTTCTGCTCAAAGCCCGAAGACTGCTCAGTGTTGGAATTGCAAGTTGTTTTTCGTGTCTGTACTTTTATATTTATTGAGTCTAGAATGATTGTAAGCTGAGTTATGCTGGGCTCTTGAGACACAACCCACAATCTACCCAAAGCCCATAAAGCTCCACATCCAAACTTAGCCCAATCCACCCTTGAACCCGTTCTGTGCTCTGGAGACAGAGTTCGGGCCGAACTCTGCCTCCATACAGAGTTCGGGCCGAACTCTGTCCCCTAAAAATCAGCACCCTAATTTTTAGGGTTGGCTGGTTGCTAGTTGTCCAACGGCCAAATTTTTGAAATTCATACCAGAATTCTGGCCGAATTCTGCCTGTTAAAAACCTATAAATAGGCCTAGAATTCTCTCATTTCAAACCATCCAATCTTCTCTTCTCTTCTCTCTTAAGCTCAATATAAGCCATACCCTTCTCATCTACTAGCCACAAGTTTCCTAAGTCTCGAGTGCTCAGCATCTCTCAGTTAGGAGTCTTGTGCAAGAGTTCAAGAAGTCGCTTGGACAAGTCCAAGCATCGCCACTGCGATCCTCTGTAAGAAGTTGACGTGCTCTTCTGAAGTAAAGGCATGGGTTGTAACTACTATTTCACAAATAGTGGATTTAATCCTGAGCTAGAGTTCTCAGGCCTGGACTAGTCCTCCACGAGGGAAACCAGGTTAAAATCGGCTGTGTTTGTGTATGCTCTCTTGCTTCTTACTTTAAATTCCGCATTTACTCTGATTAGTTTTGTTTGTGATAGAGTTGATTTTTAATTGAATATTTTCTCTATAAACTCTATTCACCCACCTCTAGAGTTGCCATCTGTTCTTCATAAACTTGCAATAAAACGATTACTAAATAATTGGTAAACTAACACAAAATGTACTTGCCTTGGTTTGACTGGATTATGGAATGTCTCCGAGATTGGAATCAAACTTGTCCTCGAAATCCTACAATCGAGAAGTCTGCCTTAGATTTCCAAAGTTCCCATGCTATATGTGCTAGTTACAATCTCTAAATTTGTCCTAGTCGATTTTTAATCTTTATTATACTATCACAAGCAAAAACTCGATTTTCTGGTGCGTTACATTTAATTATGAAGAAAAAATCACTTTATATTTAATTTCGGGAAAACTTTGTATTTATCGGTTTATTGGCGAAACTTGGTATTTTTATAATTATATAATAAAACTACATTTTTTTCTTTAAATGAGAAAAGCATGAATTAAATATTACAAACTTGAAATTGTAATGTGATGAAACATTATTATTTTCTTTTTGTAAAATAAATAATTTATTATATTTTATTACGCATTCACTACAGAACATTAGCCAGAAAACAAAACAAAATAAAAGAATACTAAACTATTACAAATTGCACACAACAGAAATAAATGGGCTTATGCCCTTACAAACTATTTTACATGAATTTAAATAAGAAAAAAAATATTTGTTAGTCTCTAAAAAATTATCCTACAAATTAATCACAAAATAAAACTAGTAATTAAATTAAATTAAATTAATTTCGAGTCTCAGACTTTGGTCCAATCGTCAAAATAGCTAATGCCTCAACGTCCGGAAACCCCGGTTTCGTTTGCATTTAGCTAGGGCCCATGGACCAGTACGGTCATCGCCCAAAAATTTAATTTATAAATATTTTCGAAAACCGATTTGAAATCCATTTGTATAATTTTTATAAAAATTTGGGCAGCATTCCCTCTATATTTGGAACAACCAATACTGGAAAAATGTGTCACAATCACCAATATAAGTCCCATATCCGGGAAACCCATTTATATATAAAAATTATATTCCCAAAATATTTTCGAAGCGAATTCAGAAAAATATCACATCATAAATAACCCGAATACTATTATTCGGAAAATCCGAATTTAAATCCACAGAACCAACCAAAACCAACAGAACACAAAGAAAAATCCACAGAAACTATTCCGAAACCGACAGAACGTTTCCGAAAGATTTCGGAAAGTCCGAAAATGCCGTGTCTAAGAATTACCGATTTCCCGGGGGAAATCGGGGACCAAATCTCATCATAGACTATGAAAAATGGAAACGGGGAAACAGAATTATACCTTGGGTTGCTCGGTTAGAGCTCTCAGGTGAAAATGGGAGAAAGAAATACGCGGCCAGGGGAGAATCGCCTGGGACAGCGGAAACCGGGACCGCGGGAAGCACGGGAATGAACCGGACAGCGGATCCGAAGATCGGGGACCCGCGAAAACACGGAAAGCTCTGCGAGGGGCGCTGTCGGGTCGGGGAGCAGTCGAGGGGGTTCGGTCGGGGAGTTGCGGCCTAGGGCAGGCGCGGGAGGCAGAGCCGCGGGCTGGCGCGGCGCTGGACGCGGCCGGGGGTGCTGGAGTCGAGGAGACTCGGACGGGGCTGGGTGTCCGGCAGAGGTGGGGCCGCGGATCTCGCCGGATAACGTCGGGCTCGGCTAGGGCTGGGTTTGGGGAAAAAGTTCGGGGTGAGTGTGGAGAAGAATAAGGATGGTTGAGGTTTATATAGGAAGAAATCGGGGGTTTCGGAAGATGAATGGAAGAGTCGCCGGCGGTTGGAAGCCGAATAGCTCGGAAGTTTCGAACAAGAAAGGGCTCGGCCGTTTGGAAAAATAGCAGCTCTGCTTTTAATGAGCTTTGAAAGAGAAAAGAGGTTTAATATGATAGTTTAGTAAAAGAATTTATTTTGGCTGAGTGAATAAATGGAAAGAGTGAGAGAGTTTAAAGAAAATTTTAAAAGAAAAATATTAATTTTTCTTTTCTTTATGAAAAAAACTCAATTAATAATATTTCAATTAATGATTTCGAAAACCAAGATTTGCTTGGATTCGAACTTGGGTTCGGAAACAGGTCCGGGACTCGGGAACGGGTTCGTGATAGGTCTGGTCCAACTCAATATTCCAGAAAAATATTTTTTTTTTCTAAAATATAAAAATGGTAATAATTAAATAGCAACAATTTATAAGTAAAATTTTTACGGGTTTTGACTAAACTCTAAAATTCTAGAAATAATTATTTTTTACACTTTCCTAAATAATGATTTATAATAATAATTAGCTAATTTAAATTATTCAATTAATTAACTAAAAGTTTACGGGTTTCACAGGGGAGCTTTTAGTCTTTCCCCTTCGACAGGTCGGTAATGGTTTCTTCAACCGCCACATTGGCATCAGTTGCTGGCTCGGCTAGATTCCGCGAAGATCCCTCATGATGCGTATATGCGAATAAGACGTGATTATAACCACCACCAAAATATACAGCTATGGATGAACAAAAAGAAGAAATACCTAATACGCTCGCTGAGGGCTGGTCGATATACAATGCCTTCAACATGTTGCCAAAGTCATCCTTCGGATAGTTAAAAGAGGTAGGAGTATAGACCCAGATATTATCATCTCGGGCCTCTCCGCCTTGAGGCTCCACAATAGGAGGGATACTCTCTTCGGAACAGCTGACGACCTCTTTCTCGAAGGATTCGTCCAGGTCTCGCTTCGAAGACCTAAATTTTTTCTTCGCAGCCTGCAAACAAGGAAAACACGATAAGAGAAGGAGGACAACTTTATCCCTTAAACGGGTATTAATATATTTTACCTTGACGGGAGAACGCACTTTCTTTTTATCCGCGGGCAAGGGAGGAGCTATTATGGTTCCTGTGGTCTTAGACGCCAAAAGTTTCCTTGGTCTCTTCGGCACAGAAGCACCCGCTCCCATTGAAGCATGCCTCTTCAGCCGGGTATCCGTAGACTCCTCCTGCGGCTCCCTCTGTCTCTGCCACCGGAGTAGCCGATACCCCTTCCGTTGTTGGAGTACCCCGCGGGAGATACATCTGGGCGTTTATAATAGTTACCATCGACGCCTCGAGCTTGGTCCCGACGTTAAAACTCTTTTCCCGATTATAATCGAAAGATAGAGTGTTTGCCGAAGAGTAGAACTTTACAGGAGAGTACAAGATATGCGACCTGGGATTCAACAGTGGAGCTGTGACGCGCACCCCTGTACACCCAGCATTGTAGTATTGCCAAGCTCTGGCCCCATCCAGCAGACTCCCGATAAACCCCAGGTAGGTGCTCGAGTTTTCAACATCAACTGACTCTAGCCGAATTGACGAACAAAACGGCTTGGTAGATACGGCTCAAGGAAGACGTGGTTCATGTTCCGATAGACTAAATGTGAGGGTCGGATGCCCTGCAGCCAACGCACCCCCCTACGCCTATATCTCCAGCTCTTCATTAGCTTCAAACCCCAAATAAATTGGGACAACCTTAAAAATGTCCCTCCCTTACAGATAAGACAAAATCTTTCGACAAACGAGGACACCGATATGCAGCCACTTCCTTCTGCGGTAGCGGCGTATAAGTGCATCACCCTCGATAGGGCCTCTTCCAGGCCAGGGCTCATTACATTGGGATGTTGTAGTATTAACTATCCCATTAAGTAGTGGTAGGACAGTTCTTGTAGTGCCCCGCTCCTCGCGGTCCACTATGTAATACCTACGGCTTGCTGACTCAGTCTTGAACTTAGTATTTGGCAAAACCTTTGCCGGTATCGATTGATCACGGATGGAATGCAATGAACTTTTCCAATTGATGGATTGGCTTCTATTGAAATAAATCCAAAAGTTTTGTTGGATGTTTCCTTTCGCTGCTTGGTTTTGATGAATACGTTTTCGTGTTGGTTTTTGATGATTGGTTTTCATTGTTCGCTTTCATCGCATTTCGCATTCATTCTGAATCTTGAGAGAAAGAGACTGAAGTATGCTAATCAACTGTTGGTGCCAATGTAAGACGCGTGAACTGTTCGTGAACGGCGCGTGAAGTCCCTCCTCTCAACTAAGATTCATCTCGGTGAGTTGCTCTAACCAGGCTTGCATTTATTTGTACGCCCTAATAAAAATGATCTCTAGTCCACTGTTTTGTTGCGTCCCTCTGATCAACGATACCGAAAACAACAAAAGATAAGAATAAGAATGAATGCTAGCGAATGACTGTAAAGGAAATGAAATGCTATTGAATGCTATCGAATGACCGAATGAGAATTGAATGTTATCGAATGACCGAATGAGAATTGAATGCGAATGAATGACCGAACGAATAAGGCATGTTATGAACTAGTCGCTACCTGTTGCATTGTTAAGTTTTATCTGACAAAAAGAACAAGTCATGCATTGGTCTCGGACAACTTGTTAACAAGGTAATAGTCTCTCGACGATACTGGGGGCACCCGGGATCGATCGGCCTAGGAGAGATTGTAATAGCACCCTGAGGTAAATGCTACACCTTAGGAATGTTGTGTCCTTAGCGACGAGCTGAACCATGAGTCTCAGCGGCTAATCATGGAGAGCGGATCCATGACTACCATGTAGTTAGGACATGCATATGAATAAATCCTTATTACAAAGCCTAACACAGAACGATGACGGTAAAGAATGCTTCTTATATACATATGCAAATTGTGCTAACCTGTTTTGTGCAGGGATGACTGTCGGCGATGGGTAAGTTGATTATGAAATATTTCTGCTGTCATGTTTCTTATGAATTGTTAAAAAGAACCTAGACAAGTAGAAAGATCACTAGTAAATATGTAGCTTCACATATTGAATTAGTGCAAATATTTGTGAGTTTCGGCGAAGAGCCGCTTGCCAGTACATGATGTGTGCTGACCCACGTTGTGGGCATCCTTTTCAGAAAGCAAAGGAGACAGGAGATTTCAAGTGAGGCACTAAAGCTCGTCTAGCCCAGTAGAGCTGTGGATTGCCTCGAAGCTTCTTTTCATTTCCAGTCAAAGTTGCAAGTTTCTTTTCCTTTGAAGGTGTCTTTACATTTCCAGCATGTAATAAAGGGATATGATGTATGGATATTGCGACTATTTTCAAAAGAGAGTTTTAAAGAGAATCATGTAGCCAAGATAAGGCAATCTGAGTTTACAAAGTTTTATACTTGTATTCCTATCAAGTTTATCAATAAAAAGAAGTATTTCCATTACAAATCTCTGTGTCCAATATTTGGTTTTCTGCAATAAATGGGTGCGTGTGTGTGTTTTGCTTGACTAGTTGTTTTGTGCAGATACTTGGCCTTGTGTAAGCGCAACTTAGGCTTGCACGACATCACGCCTTAGCGAGAACGAACGATCCCGCATGAATCCAGGCAAGGCGGACGACCCTAGCGGGATCGGGGCGTGACAGTTCTACCCGAGGAAAATTTCCACTCCTTCCCTCCATATTGAGAACCTTCTCTACAAATTCCTGTAGACGCCGTTGAAGGTTGGACACCATGGCGGGGAGCAAGGCCAAACGATGGCCAAATACCAGCTTCACAGCAAGTAAGATAAGGTTCTGGGTCACCCTCTCCACAGATCCTGACCCGTCGGGGAACACAGTCCCGAAGCAATATCATCAGATGGCAGCTAGCACAGCCTTCGGAGACATCTTATGCATGTCGTGCCAGAAGTAACTGTAAATATTGTCAGCAGGTTCCCCTTCTTCATCTATTATAGGATTCTTCTCGCCCAACTCCTTCATTTGAGTGGCGATCACATCACGCGAGGAACGCGAGATAGTGGTGATATGAAGCTTTTTCGGGTTGTCGTAATGCTGGGTAAAGACGTAATCCCTCCAAAGCAGTCACATGAGGAGAAGCCCTCGTCCTGTCATTCCGCTGGCACACATGATGGTGGCACAGTAGCTCCTTATGCACTCCAATCATCTTGGATTCCTTTGCGTCCAAATTGAGGAGTTCTTCATTGTTCAGGGAATAATCCTCATACGGCTCAGCACCCCAGGAGAGTTTTGAGACTTCACACATCTCATGGAGCGTCAGGCCCAGTTCTCCTCCGGGTTTGTAAAACGTCCCGATATGAGGATTGTATACCTCAAGGAGAGCCAAGAACATATGCTGGTTCATCTCCATACCAGCCTGGGTAGCCCGTATGACATAGTACAAACCAAGCTTCTGGTCTATGTACTTCGTCAAAATCCACAAAGTCAAGTCGTCCCACTTTGGCTCATAGTTGCACCAACCTTCAACCTGAAATTCGTCCTTCGGGTACGAAATCTTGGTCGCCAACATGAGATTTGCGAAGGTCGAAGCGCCAAAAGCGAAGGTGTCTGAGGGCATATCGCTGAGCAGACTCCCAGGACGTAAAACTCGTAGAGAGTAAGATGACCCACCTCGCACGAAGGTAAAAACATCCTTCTGGTTGAGCATCACTTCTGAACGAGGCACTGATTGAGCAGAATTTGGGTTGACAATAAACCTAAATCCGACAATCAACATCTTGGCATTCGATGTTGTCTCAGGGAAGAACAAGGCCAGTGAAATGCATAAACACGAACTGCTCTGCCAGCAGCTAACTCGGCGCATCTCAGTTCTCTGATGGAGTTCTTCGTCAAAATCGTAGCTTCTTTGAACGAGAAGATCTACAACCCACGGCCGATCGACTCGCCAAGGGGGAGGCTCATGGCCATCGAAAGTTAAGTATGTTCTTGACATGAAGTCAGGTGAATGAGCAAATTCCCTACTCTTCGAATACACCTATTTATAGGCCGAAGCATAGTCAAGCCCATGCGCCAAGTGACAATCTCTCCGAGATTAGTGGGATGAACCTAGCATTAATGGCAATGAATCTGCCATCTCGATTTTAACTAAGTCAAAGTCATTATTTCAAGCCCCAAAACGCTCTACGAGGTTGACCAAGAACAATACGCCTCCCCAACAAGATCAATCGATGCTCTCTACAATCGATGTGCCCCACATTCGATGCGCCAACAAAGGCTCCTCGTCCATCAAACAATTAATACTAAGTGACAGATGTCTGCAGAATATGCCTCGAAGACGGTGTAGACGACGACTTGCATAGAAAACGAAGAGTCACCTACGTCAGCACATGTTGGCGTCATCATTACCCACTTGTGTCGGTTACAGCTGTGCTCAAACACGTGGCTAACTTCACCAATCCTTCGCATGCGCCATAAAGCCATGCGCCTAGAACTAGCCATGCGTCCCAAAGGTCATGCGCCCAGTTCTCCTATATGATGAGTCTAGACGGCGCATCAAACCTATTATGTTTCAACAGATCGAGATATTTGAACAATGTACATGACGCCACGTGTCATTTGACTCAGTCTTGTTTATGAACGGGTGCCAACCATCCAAGATCTCAGCAACAAACGAATCTCAACAACTGCCACGAGTCAGCTCCTCCGTAGTCCAATAGTACAGTTGCACCAGATTCAGTTCAAGCTTCCCGGACGCAGCGCCCCTGCGCCCAACAAGTCATGCGCGTAGTGTTCCTACGTGCCAAAATTCCACACGCATCACATATGCGCACATGAATGGATCATTCCAACCTCTTTAAATAGAAAGATCATTCCTTCATTTGACAGACACACAGAGAGACAGTCGTCCAGACATTTAGGAACACTAGAGTCAGAGCATACTTCAAGAGAGCCAAATCGCCGTCCAGCTGAAGACTTGCAATTTTCTCTTGATCGTCGTAAGATCGTCAACGGAGTAAAGAATCAACTCTCCATCGCCACACGTCCCCAGAAAACAAATTGTACTCGAAAGATCCCGTCGAGGATCAAGATTGTACTCTTCTTTCGTTTGTTTAAAGTAAAAGTTCTCAAATACTTTTTCATGGCAAACAACTTGTGCATTACCAAAGTAAGAGAGAAACTTGAAGGTGACTTGCAGAAGAAGGGTAGATGACATAGTGGAAGTTTGTTATGATTTCTTCTGATTTAGTCTCAAGATATGGTTTACTCTTTGAAGTAACTTTATTTAATTTGCTATAGAATTAGAGGCAAAATTTTAAACTGCTTATGGGAACATGTATGTATCACCTTAGTTGAGTGTGGAACTAAGTGGAAGTTTCTTATGATGTCTTCTGATTTAGTCTGAAGATATGGTTTACTCTTTGAAGTAACTTTATTTAATTTGCTATAGAATTAGAGGCAAAATTTTAAACTGCTTATGGGAACATGTATGTATCACCTTAGTTGTGTGTACAACTAAGTGGAAGTTTCTTATGATTTCTTCTGATTTAGTCTGAAGATATAGTTTACTCTTTGAAGTAACTTTATTTAATTTGCTATAGAATTAGAGGCAAAATTTTAAACTGCTTCTGGGAACATGTATGTATCAGCTTAGTTGAGTGTGCAACTACAAATCTAGTACTAGTTATGATTTTGGAATTGGTCTATGTTCTCGTAATGTAGTATGATGACATTTTTCCCCCCTGAGGTTTTCCTTACAATTTAACATAAATACATCAGATGTATAGGTGGAAGACCTTTCAGCTAATATCAAATTTCATATCATGTCTCAATAATAGTACGAGAAACAAGTCGAATTGTCATGTTTTTATTTTCACTTTTTGTATGGACCGAGTCTCTGCAATTAGTATCTGATCTCATATTTGTAGCTCATATTTGTAGTTCATTATGATTCCTGCTCTTGATGTTTGCTTTATTCTAATGCTATTGTATCTGATCTCTACACCTTAATAAAAGGTTACATGGTAAACCCCTTCACCTTGATATGGAAACTGATTCATCATCTTTACATAAAATGTCAGCGACTAACCCTCTCAGAATTATTTCATGACATCTCACAGCCTTGTTCAATCTGTTACCAAAGGAAAATAATACTGCCAAAGTAATTCACAGAAAATAAAAGTTATTTATGTACCCTTGTATTAGATTTCTCTGTCAGGTCTCATTCGGACTGGAGGTGAGGGAAAGGGGATAAGGTCATGTCAAGATGTTACTCGGGTCGTGTGGCCCAAACCTGCTCCAGGCTCGGTCAACGGTCCGGCCCGGCATACCTCCCCCTACCGGTTGGGCCGAGTTTAGCTTTCGCCAATCCGGACCGATCCGTCTCCCTACTGGTCTGAGTCAGGCTCAACCATGAAAAATCGATCGATCCAGCCCGGTCGATGACCCGGTAAGGCCGAGGCCTGAGTCGACTCAGTCCTCCCCCTTTTGCGATCCCCATCCCCTATATTAAACACATGGGGGTTGTTTTACTGCTTTAACACCCCCTCTTCCCCCCCCCTTCTCTCTTAAACCGTTAAAATGTTGGAGATATTTTGGTAAAAAAATCCGCAAAAACTATATTAGCCTTTTGAGTATATTTGTACCAAAATATTTGGCTATTTATAAGGGCACATAAGAAGTTGATCAGGACTAGCCAGGATTAGGGCTAGCCAATGTTTGAGGAGATTTTACTCGGACTATCCAAATATTCCACTCATGGGACCGTCCAAACCCCACATCCTCCCAAATCCCAAAAATCAATCTCATTTCTAAATTTCACTCTCTCTTCACAAATCCTATTTTTCTTCCTCTTCTTCTTCTTCCTCCTCTCCACCATTTCCCACTCCTGAAGCTACATATTATTTTGGATCTTCTTCTCCACCATTTCCTAACTCTCTCTCCCTACGATGGCACGCAAACGTTCTTCTCAATCAAGGTAAGAACCCTAATACTTAAAGTTGTCAATTTTTTTTCCAAAATTCTAATAATTTAGTTCGAAAAATCCAAGTATACATTGTAATGGAATGATAGTTAAGATGACTGACAGTCGTTCTAGATGATTACGGATTTGTAATGGAATGTTAGTTTAGAAAATCTCGAGTCGACTAGGACTGTCCATGTTTCTGGCAATCCTATGTACTGTTATGACTGCAAGAAACTGTGGCAGTCCACTTGTACAACAAGTATAACACAGGACTGTCGCACTTTTTGGCAGTCCTTTATACATCTAGGACTGCCACAAAGTGCGGCAGTCCTGTGTTATACTTGCTGTACAAGTGGACTGCCACAGTTTCTGGCAGTCCTATGTACTGTTATGACTGCCTGAAACTGTGGCAGTCCACTTGTACAGCAAGTATAACTCAGGACTGTCGCACTTTGTGGCAGTCCTTTATACATCTAGGACTGCCAAAAAGTATGGTAGTCCTGTGGTATACTTGCTGTACAAGTGGACTGCCACAGTTTCAGGCAGTCCTAACAGTATACAGGACTGCCAGAAACATGGGCAGTCCTGTATTGCATTTCTTGTTTGCTGTTTGCTAAGTATTCTTCGATTGATATTAAATATTCGTAGTCACGAGCCGAATCCGAAGACAAAGGACGTTGACGTCGAGCCTGAAAGAAAGCGTCCTATCGCATCGGAGCGGAAGGCACGTGAAGCTGAGCGGGTTCGCGATAAACCAATAACGATAAGAGAACCGGAGGCACCCACTCAGACTACAACACGTCGAACCAAACGCGTTGCAAGTAAATCGAAGCAACAGAAGACTCGCCCTGATTCTTTCTCCTCCGATGATGATTTGGCCATTGTTCATAGAGGAGGGGACGATGGTTCCAGACCTTCTCACGAGAAGGCCGCTTCTGATAAAGCTGATCGGGAAGTGAGCCCAATCGGTTGCTCACTATTGAAGTCTCTGCCTAACCACATATTTTACCAAATTTGGAAGGATCTGGCAAGTTTATTACCTTAGATATAAATTGACTTTTGAAAATAGTAGTTATATTTTATATTTATATATTCTTTATCTTGTTTTTATTTTTCAGAAAAGCTCGCGTATCTTGCGGGTCATTAACCACGCTAAGATGTGCAGTACATAGGATTTTGATAATTTGAAAGGTGTGAAGGCCAAAATCATCCCCACTGGGTTGCAACATATTGCGAAACACTCGTATAAGATCTTGGATCACGCACTGATCTCTGCGTTTGTGGAGCGGTGGCATCCCGAAACAAACAGTTTCCATTTCTCATTCGGGGAGTTGACGATCACCCTCGACGACGTCCACCACATTTTGGGACTTAGAGTTGATGGTCGTCCAATGCTGATGAATTATTCTGCGGACGACTTTGAGATGTACGACGAGATGGTGAAATTGGTCGCGAATTCACTCGGTATTGTAGCACCCAGTTTTCTGAAATTAGGATATTTTTGAAAATTTATTATTTTTATTATTAATTAATAGTATTTTAGTCATGATATGATTTTTGGTGATTATTAGTGTAATTAAACCATTTTCTAAGTCATGACTTATGACTTTGTGACTTACTAGCAAAACCTTAGTGTAAACCCTAGTTTTCCTTAACCTAGAAGTTGCCATGACCATGTGAGCCTAGCCATAGGCTTAGAACATCAAATTAGGACTTTTTAGCCTAAAGGGTATTTTGGTAATTTTCTAGGATTTATTTGGAATTATTTGTATTTATGTGTTTTTAATATTATTTAATTATTGTTAGTATCATGATTAGTCCCTAACCTAGTTTACCCTAATCTAGAGATTAGTCACTAACCTAGGAGGCTAATGTTAGATATTAGCTTTATGTGTAAATATCTAGATATTTTACTTTTAGATATTTCCTAGAAACCTAAATATCTATCTACTTGGTCCAAGACTTAGGAGCTAAGTTAGCAAGGTGGATGAACCCTAAATATCTACCCCTACCCTACCCATGGCAGCCCAAACCCTACCCCCTTCCATATAAACACACCCCCTTCATTCACACCTCATTTTCATTACACTAAAAACCTAATTTTCCTACAACTTCACACCCTCACCACTTAACCATTTCAACTCCAATTTGAGCCTAGTTTCTTGCATTAGACTCCCCTACACTAGAGGATACCAATTGTGGCTTGCTAGCAAGGAATTGTGGAGCTTTGGACGTTGGGAGTCGAAGGAGGATTTCATTCAAAAGAGCCTAATATTGAGGATTTTGCACTCATAGGTAAATATCCCCAAACCTAGTTAATATTGTGTTTTCTCTTCATAATTGCATGCATATAGGTAAACCCTAGCTGTGTGTCAAGTTTGGTAGAAATTAGAGTTGGTTTGGTGTCCGTATCGGACACGTATCCTAGGCTAGGAAACCTTGTTTGATGAAATGCCACAAAGGATTTGTTTTTGTTAAAATGTAAAACAAATTATATTTTCTGGTAGCCCTAGACTTCTAGGTCACAACCCTAACTTACTGGACACATTTTCGAGTCGTGTCCGTGTCCAAAACGGACACGAACTCACTGCACGATACACGCGCACAGTGCCCTGCTACCACACCCTTCGTGCGCACTGCACAGGCCACTAGGACACACCAAAATTGGTGGACACGAGGGGGCAATGTCTGCGAACATGCCCCCAAAGTTTCACGACGTGTCGTTTTGTATCAGACACGAAATCGGGGCCGTACTGGCCACACACGCGCACAGTCCAGTCGAAAATTCGACTTAGACACGCGACTCGTGTCGCATGGACACGAGTCGAGGACACCTCGTGTTTGCACGAGTGTGTAGCCCTACACGTGGGCTACACGTGGGCATGACCACGAGGCCCCACGTGGCTCGTGTCGTGTCCACGAGGCGTGTGCATCTCTGCACGACGCAGTGAAAACCGCGCGTATCAGTCGAGTTTCCTCGACTGATACGGCTCTCGTGTCGACGCTGTAGCACACGTTGACACGTAATAGAGTGTCCATCGTGTAGCCCTATATGTGGGCTACACGTGTGTGTGACCACGAGACGTGTCGTGTCTCGTGGTGTGTCCACGAGACACGTGAACACGTGCACGACGCTGTATACGTGTTTGTGTATCCCAGTTTACCCGATTGGGTTTTTAAGTGTTTGGACACGTCGTGTCGTGTCGTGTCGTGTCGTGGTGGTCTGCCATTGACACACATGACACGTATATGTGTGGGGCATCAGTTACCAACCTAGGGATTCGAGCCATAGCTCGGTTTTGACTGTGTAAATCGAGTTACCTACTTTCCTATGCACTGTGCACTTAATTCCAGTTTTTGGGATTTTTTCCAGTTTTGTAAAAACGAATTTCAAATCGATTTTGATTGTGATTAATGCATGTATAAGTGTATTTTCAATATATATATACGTAGTATATATGTATGTGAGAGTGTGGGTGAGTTTTGAGGATATTTGGTTGTGTGTATAGGTGTTTGTGTATGTATATACATATATATGTATATATGTCACTGTGTGTGTGTGGGGGGGAGCATTTCCTGTTCCAGAAAATCAGGAAACCCCCTTCCCCTTCTTCCTGTTCTATGTCTCTCTCTCTCTCACTGTCCCTTTCTCTCATTCTCTCTCTCTCTCACTCTATGTCCCTCTCTCTTATCTCTATATATATATATGTAATATATAAGTTGATATATATATATATATATATATATATATATATATATATATATATATATATATATATATTTGTATATATATAAATGATATATATATATACATTTTGTATTAGATCTCATTATGTCATTATATATATATCTGAGTGTGGGTTGTATTATATATAGTATTTACATATTGGTATTGGGTAGTATATATATATATATATATATATATATATATATATATATATATATATATATATATATATATATATATATAAAATATATATATATATATATATGTATGTATAACTTGTTAAGTATAGGTCTATATAGAAACCTATGACAATGGCCTATGGCCAAGATACTAGCCTATGGTTTGGGGCTAACCCTAATGACCTAAAAACACTACTAGTGACCCTTGTTGACTAAGGGTTGACCAAAGTCAACCTTAGGTCAAAGTTGACCTAGTTAACCTAGAATTGACTAGGAATGACCTAAAACAACTAGTTTAACTAGTTGACTAGTAGACATAGTTTGACTAGATAATTGACCATTGTTGACCAAAGTCAACTATAGGTCAACCATGACCTAATTGACCTAAAAATGACTAGTTTAACTAGTCTGACCAAGATTGACCTAATTACCTTGTTGACTAGTCTTTGTTTGACCAAAACCTTAGTTAGTCTAAGTTTGACCTAGACTTGACCTGGCTTGATCATGTTGGCTAGTATTTGACTAGTTTGACCTAGTTTGACTTTTAGAGTTGACCAAGAGTTGACTTTTGACCAGATTGACCTAGAATCATGTAGTATGCATTGTATACTCTAATTTCACCATTGTGGATATATTGTGACCTGTTTTACTCTAAATAGGACTCTGTGACACCAGTTCGGACATCTATTCATATCAGTCATACATGGTGACAGGCGAGTACATTCTCTGATCTTTTCATACTTGTTAGAATTTATATTCTTGCTCTAGAATACCTTACATGATACTGTCACGTCATTATCACGGATTGGTACTATATGGATCTTGTCATGCGATGTTATCTCCCTCGGGGTGCATCAGATACAGTTGTCATGTGCTTTTCACGAACATCTTGTATTTCATGTACACCGCTTTCATGTATACTCTTGTACAATCTTGTACTCTCATGATCACGTGAGCAAACATGATAAAAACCTCTTGTATAAGGTAACGTAACTTGACTGGATCCTTGTGTATTGATTGGGGAGGGTGAGTAGGAAATGGTTATGTGATCAAATCCCATCTTGTACAAATTCTTGTGAAATCTTGTGAAATCTTGTATGTCCTAAACCCGTTTATATAACCATCTCATGCTCTAAATCACAGGCTACCTACAGTTCTTACTTATCGTATATATAGATATTTCCAGTTATCAAATCTCTCTCGTTTTTATATATATTTTTTTACAGTCCATGTATCTTACTCTATGCATGCTTTACATTTTCCAACATGATATGAACTGCGTGAGATATATTGTGCTCGTTCCTGTCCTGACTGGACCTGTTGAAAATATTACAGATGATGATGGTGACTGTCCTACCTTCTATGGGACACATGAGGGTGACCTTCAGGAGCCTGAGGAGCATTTAGCTCAGTAGAGGGTGCCTAGTCTAGTCTAGTGTTTATAGTTTTCATTTTGTATCGGATTGTTCCGATTGTTAGTTGTGACTTAGTTATATTTCAGATCTTGTACTTATTGTGTTGGAAATCTACTTTGTGTGGTGTGATAACTCTATATATATTCAGTTCTTCCTTTCATCTGATTCCATATCATGTTCTATCTTTCCTAGACTTGTGTTTGAGATATAGAGTTGAGATGTTATGTTATACCTCCGTGCGGAGATGACAGGTTTATATATCTTGTTATTAGATGTTAGATGTTATAGATGACCTATACAGCGTTCTACCGTCGACACTGCGGCGTAGGCTGGACGTACCCACGTTCTCGTGCCCCTAATCAGGGTGCGGGTCGTGACACGTTTTTGTGGTGGCCCATGCAGGTCTGTGTCGCAATTAGTGCGATCTCGTAATGGTGCTCGACTTAGAGTACTAATTACGAGCCTGCAATTAGGACGTAGGACCTAGGACATGATAGGAGTTTCTCAATCACACCTAGGAAATTTTCGATCTTTTGATTATCATGATTACTTCCCTTGTATTAATTTAACTGTCCTTTCTTGATAAATCTACTCATGTGCCATATTGACATCTTTGTTTCAATTCATCTCCAGGATGACGAAGACGCACCCGCAGGCCACTGGATCGAGTAGTTTGCCTGAGAGATCTGATCAGGCAGAGGAGGAGGTTCACGAGACTGCCCCCAGTGATTCTACTATTCTGGAGACCCAGGCAGTTGCACAGGGAGGTCTACCACCTCCACCCCAGAGGGTTACGGCCGTTGTTCCGGAGATACTGCTGCCACCACCACCGGTACCGACGGATACGCACCATATGTTCCTTCTCCTTTAGCAGATGATGGAGACACAGCGGGCCCAGGCAGAGACGTCGCAGCGCCAGTCGGAGGCGTCACACCGACAGATCGAGATGCTGAGGCAGAGTATGGAGAACTCGCATCAGCTTGCCCTAGCAGCAGTAGAGAGAGTGGCACCGGGTACGGTGCAGGGCCCTACTGGCCAGCAGCCGTACCAGCAGCAGTCCAGGCCGGGGACAGTATTGGACTTCAGGAAGATGAGCTCCAGGGACTTCACAGGTACGGAGGGCATCCTCTATGCAGACGACTGGCTAGAGGATGTACAACGGAGCATGGAGCTGGCAGAGCTTCCTAGAGCGCTTTGGGTTTCGGCCGCAGCCAGCCGATTCTTCGACATTACGCTGACATGGTACCGCACGGATCCTCGTGCGTCGGTGAGAGGGCTGACTTGGGAGAACTTTCGGAGGCTCTTCAAGGAGAAGTTCTTCCCGGACGTGGCTCTTACAGCATTGGAGGGCCAGTTCGTGGGTCTAGTGCAGGGGAACTCGTCGGTGGACGAGTATGCAGCTGAGTTCTTCCGCCTTAGCAGGTTCGCTCCCGATATGATCCAGGATGAGGGGCAGAAGGTTCGTAAGTTCCGTAGGGGACTTATTCATGCAGTGCGCACCCGCACCTCGGGACGCCGTGACGCGACGTTCGATCAGATATTGATGGACGCACAGATTGCAGAGGAGGACTTCGGCCTCAAGCCGAAGAGGGGCAGTGATACCTTAGGGGCTAGTTCTAGTGCAGGGCCAGCCAAGCGCCCTCACATACAGCAGAGGCCATTTCAGCAGCCGTTTCAGGGCCAGGGACATATACTTCACCAGCAGGCACCCAGGCAGCAACAGCACCCTATGTATAACTTCTGCAAGAAGCAAGGTCATGGATGGGACGACTGCAGGAAGAGGCAGGGCCTGTGTTTGCTTTGTGGTTCAGCAGAGCATCAGTTGAAGGAGTGTCCCAAGAGCTTGGCACGATTGGCTCAGGCAGCAGCAGGAGCTAGGGCTCCGACAGGGCAGCAGACGGGACCACCGTTGCAGACTCAGCAGCAGAGGTTTGTCCAGCATCAGCAGCAGGCCAAGGGAGGGCAGCCGGGGCGAACTTTCGCCATGGCAGTCGATAATGCACAGGCAGAGGGAGAGCTGATTGCAGGTTCCAACCTTTTTGATTCTATTTCCGCATTCGCCTCCTTATAACTGTCTTGGAATTTCGATTCTATCTGTTCCTTATAGTTGATAAATTTTGTTCGGATATTTCATTGTGAATTATTTTCTTCTGAGATAAGTCGTATGGGCTAGGTCGTCTCGATCATGGAATCTAGAGTCTTCTATAGTCATGTTAGCTGGCATAGTGAGGACATATAATCGGATTTTGGACGTATTTCTCGGATGTGGGAATTTAAGGTTTTTGCGGCCAGGCATGCGGCAATGCGAAAATTTTAAATACCATGATTCTAGAGGTATGTACCTTAGTCGAGGACTCTGTGAATATCGTAGCCTTGCTCACTAGCATGACAAAGATTCCGAATATCATGATTTTGGACAGACGCATATGATTATCGGACTGTGTGTTTGAGACTGTGATTGTTGGGGTGTTTGACCTAGAAGGAGTATGACCATTCTAATTTCGAGGATGAAATTTTCTAAGGAGGGTAGACTTGTAGCACCCAGTTTTCTGAAATTGGGGTATTTTTGAAAATTTATTATTTTTATTATTAATTAATAGTATTTTAGTCATGATATGATTTTTGGTGATTATTAGTGTAATTAAACCATTTTCTAAGTCATGACTTATGACTTTGTGACTTACTAGCAAAACCTTAGTGTAAACCCTAGTTTTCCTTAACCTAGAAGTTGCCATGACCATGTGAGCCTAGCCATAGGCTTAGAACATCAAATTAGGGCTTTTTAGCCTAAAGGGTATTTTGGTAATTTTCTAGGATTTATTTGGAATTATTTGTATTTATGTGTTTTTAATATTATTTAATTATTGTTAGTATCATGATTAGTCCCTAACCTAGTTTACCCTAATCTAGAGATTAGTCACTAACCTAGGAGGCTAATGTTAGATATTAGCTTTATGTGTAAATATCTAGGTTTGATAATATCTAGATATTTTACTTTTAGATATTTTCTAGAAACCTAAATATCTATCTATTTGGTCCAAGACTTAGGAGCTAAGTTAGCAAGGTGGATGAACCCTAAATATCTACCCCTACCCTACCCATGGCAGCCCAAACCCTACCCCCTTCCATATAAACACACCCCCTTCATTCACACCTCATTTTCATTACACTAAAAACCTAATTTCCCTACAACTTCACACCATCACCACTTAACCATTTCAACTCCAATTTGAGCCTAGTTTCTTGCATTAGACTCCCCTACACTAGAGGATACCAATTGTGGCTTGCTAGCAAGGAATTGTGGAGCTTTGGACGTTGGGAGTCGAAGGAGGATTTCATTCAAAAGAGCCTAATATTGAGGATTTTGCACTCATAGGTAAATATCCCCAAACCTAGTTAATATTGTGTTTTCTTTTCATAATTGCATGCATATAGGTAAACCCTAGCTGTGTGTCAAGTTTGGTAGAAATTAGAGTTGGTTTGGTGTCCGTATCGGACACGTATCCTAGGCTAGGAAATCTTGTTTGATGAAATGCCACAAAGGATTTGTTTTTGTTAAAATGTAAAACAAATTATATTTTCTGGTAGCCCTAGACTTTTAGGTCACAACCCTAACTTACTGGACATATTTTTGAGTCGTGTCCGTGTCCAAAACGGACACGAACTCACTGCACGATACACGCGCACAGTGCCCTGCTACCACACCCTTTGTGCGCATTGCACAGGCCACTAGGACACACCAAAATTGGTGGACACGAGGGGGCAATGTCTGCGAACATGCCCCCAAAGTTTCACGATGTGTCGTTTTGTATCGGACACGAAATCGGGGCCGCACTGGCCACACACGTGCACAGTCCAGTCAAAAATTCGACTTAGACACGCGACTCGTGTCGCATGGACACGAGTCGAGGACACCTCGTGTTTGCACGAGTGTGTAGCCCTACACGTGGGCTACACGTGGGCATGACCATGAGGCCCCACGTGGCTCGTGTCGTGTCCACGAGGCGTGTGCATCTCTGCACGACGCAGTGAAAACCGCACGTATCAGTCGAGTTTCCTCGACTGATACGGCTCTCGTGTCGACGCTGTAGGACACGTGGACACGTAATAGAGTGTCCATCGTGTAGCCCTATATGTGGGCTACACGTGTGTGTGACCACGAGACGTATCGTGTCTCGTGGTGTGTCCACGAGACACGTGAACACGTACACGACGCTGTGTACGTGTTTGTGTATCCCAGTTTACCCGATTGGGTTTTTAAGTGTCTGGACACGCCGTGTCGTGTCGTGGTGGTCTGCCATTGACACACATGACACGTATATGTGTGGGGCATCAGTTACCAACCTAGGGATTCGAGCCATAGCTCGATTTTGACTGTGTAAATCGAGTTACCTACTTTCCTATGCACTGTGCACTTAATTCCAGTTTTTGGGATTTTTCCCAGTTTTGCAAAAACGAATTTCAAATCGATTTTGATTGTGATTAATGCATGTATAAGTGTATTTTCAATATATATATATACGTAGTATATATGTATGTGAGAGTGTGGGTGAGTTTTGAGGATATTTGGTTGTGTGTATAGGTGTTTGTGTATGTATATACATATATATGTATATATGTCACTGTGTGTGTGTTTGGGGGAGCATTTCCTGTTCCAGAAAATCAGGAAACCCCCTTCCCCTTCTTCCTGTTCTATGTCTCTCTCTCTCACTGTCCCTTTCTCTCATTCTCTCTCTCTCACTCTATGTCCCTCTCTCTTATCTCTATATATATATATGTAATATATAAGTTGATATATATATATATAGATAGATATATATATATATATATATATATATATATATATATATATATATATATATATATATATATATATATATATATATGTATATATATAAATGATATATATATACATTTTGTATTAGATCTCATTATGTCATTATATATATATATGTGAGTGTGGGTTGTATTATATATAGTATTTACATATTGGTATTGGGTAGTAGATAGATATAGTATATATATATATATATATATATATATATATATATATATATATATATATATATATATATATATATATATATATATAGAAACCTATGACAATGGCCTATGGCCAAGATACTAGCCTATGGTTTGGGGCTAACCCTAATGACCTAAAAACACTACTAGTGACCCTTGTTGACTAAGGGTTGACCAAAGTCAACCTTAGGTCAAAGTTGACCTAGTTAACCTAGAATTGACTAGGAATGACCTAAAACAACTAGTTTAACTAGTTGACTAGTAGACATAGTTTGACTAGATAATTGACCATTGTTGACCAAAGTCAACTATAGGTCAACCATGACCTAATTGACCTAAAAATGACTAGTTTAACTAGTCTGACCAAGATTGACCTAATTACCTTGTTGACTAGTCTTTGTTTGACCAAAACCTTAGTTAGTCTAAGTTTGACCTAGACTTGACCTGACTTGATCATGTTGGCTAGTATTTGACTAGTTTGACCTAGTTTGACTTTTAGAGTTGACCAAGAGTTGACTTTTGACCAGATTGACCTAGAATCATGTAGTATGCATTGTATACTCTAATTTCACCATTGTGGATATATTGTGACCTGTTTTACTCTAAATAGGACTCTGTGACACCAGTTCGGACATCTATTCATATCAGTCATACATGGTGACAGGCGAGTACATTCTCTGATCTTTTCATACTTGGTAGGATTTATATTCTTGCTCTAGAATACCTTACATGATGCTGTCACGTCATTATCATGGATTGGTACTATATGGATCTTATCATGCGATGTTATCTCCCTCGGGGTGCATCAGATACAGTTGTCATATGCTTTTCACGAACATCTTGTATTTCATGTACACCGCTTTCATGTATACTCTTGTGCAATCTCGTACTCTCATGATCACGTGAGCAAACATGATAAAAACCTCTTGTATAAGGTAACGTAACTTGACTGGATCCTTGTGTATTGATTGGGGAGGGTGAGTAGGAAATGGTTATGTGATCAAATCCCATCTTGTACAAATTCTTGTGAAATCTTGTGAAATCTTGTATATGTCCTAAACCCGTTTATATAACCATCTCATGCTCTAAATCACAGGCTACCTACAGTTCTTACTTATCGTATATATAGATATTTCCAGTTATCAAATCTCTCTCGTTTTTATATATATTTCTTTACAGTCCATGTATCTTACTCTACGCATGCTTTACATTTCCCAACATGATATGAACTGCGTGAGATGTATTGTGCTCGTTCCTGTCCTGACTGGACCTGTTGAAAATATTACAGATGGTGATGGTGACTGTCCTACCTTCTATGGGACACATGAGGGTGACCTTCAGGAGCCTGAGGAGTATCTAGCTCAGTAGAGGGTGCCTAGTCTAGTCTAGTGTTTATAGTTTTCATTTTGTATCGGATTGTTCCGATTGTTAGTTGTGACTTAGTTATATTTCAGATCTTGTACTTATTGTGTTGGACATCTACTTTGTGTGGTGTGATAACTCTATATATATTCAGTTCTTCCTTTCATCTGATTCCATATCATGTTCTATCTTTCCTAGACTTGTGTTTGAGATATAGAGTTGAGATGTTATGTTATACCTCCGTGCGGAGATGACAGATTTATATATCTTGTTATTAGATGTTATAGATGACCTATACAGCGTTCTACCGCCGACACTGCGGCGTAGGCTGGACGTACCCACGTTCTCGTGCCCCTAATCAGGGTGCGGGTCGTGACAGGTATTGAGACAGAGAATTTTGTCAGTCTCCCCGAGTTTAAGAAGTTGTACGGAGTTCCTTTGAGTTTTCTGAGGAATACACGCATTGATGATGATGACGATGAGGACGATGAAGATGACGATGAGGACGACGACAATGACGATGTAGTGGCCCGAGCATACATGTATTTTATCTTGGAAGCCGTCTGCATTCCGGACAAGTCCGGAACCTCGATTCAAGCCAAATATGTAAACAATTTTATGAACTTAGGCACTGTGGATCAAATATCCTTTGGAAGCGGTATACTAGCTTATCTCTACCGCGAACTTGGGGCTGCATCTCGAGTCGGATCGAAGACTATAGCTGGTTTTCAAACTCTGCTCCATGTGAGTCAATTAAATCGTACTTTGTTTATAGTTTAAATCTAATTATGTCGATTAATATGTGTTCATTCTACATTTCATGTACAAGCATGGATATACGAACATTTTCTGACGCTAAAGAGGGCTACTCTTAACAAAGACGACGATGAGTAGCTACCTAGGATGTGTAAGTGGAATCCAGTTAAGATAGATAGCAGACATCCGCATACTTTGGCTTCCCTACGTATCGCACTTGAAGATATGAACGAAAAGGAGGTGAAACAATGCTAACTTAAAAATTTTCATTTACTTAGGATTTCATTCTAGTGAAACAATACTAACTTCTTAAGTCTTGATTACTTATACTATGATGTAGATTATTTGACATCCATAACGGGATCTTGGAAATAGTTCTCATCCGTTGCAAGGAGTTTCACTATTTCTAGGTCAGATATCCTGTCATGAAATTGAGGAGCCTCACATGCCAGACAGAGTGCTTCGTCAGTTTGGCTACGTACAAACTATACCGAGCACATTGAATTTGAGGACTTCTTCAAAAGGGACCAAAGCATCAACCTATGTCCCATTGGACTACCGTTGGGGCTCTTACTTCTTCACTGAGTGGCAACGTCACGTGGTCGGTGAAACCAAACGACTTTCGGTGGTACAGATGTGGGATTGTAGTGATGACTATATGAATTATTATGTAGAGGCCGGACATGGTATGATGTTGAATCCAGATACGCGAGGTAATGAAGTGCCGGTAGCTGCTCCTCTACCAAACAAGCCAGGCCTGCTTGATGCACTGCAAAAGATGGCTAATAGTAGTATGTCGAATTAATGTTTACCAGTATAGTAACCTGGCTAATTTTAACCCTTATTTTTTCCTTCAGGATTCCAAAGTAGGAAACTTGGGAAAAAGTCTCATACTGTGCAAGGGAGAGAACTACGTGGACGTTGCTAACCAGATACAGAACATCGCATCGGACTATCCATTTCTCGAAAATAAGCGATGCACTAAGATGCGTCAGGAGACAAAATGACTGTTGTTTTTGTTTGAACAATTTGTGTGTCGCTTTTGTTGTAATATGTTTTGAATACTTAATGTCGCTTTTGTTGTAATATGTTTTGAACACCAACATTTTATTGTAATATGTTTTGAATACTTAATGTCGTATAAGTATCATATTGCGTTTGAGCATCCTACTTGATTGAGTATCGTTTGAGCGTCGTATTTGATTGAAGTATTAGGTATCAAGTATCATGTATGACAAAGTATCAAGTATCATGTATCACACAAAGTATCAAATATCAGGTATCACAAAGTTTTTAACTAGGACTGCCCAGTTCTCTGGCAGTCCTTCATGCATGATGGACTGTCAGAGAACTGGACAGTCCTAGTTAAAACTTTCTGTTAACAAGGACTGCCCAGTTTCCTGGGCTGTCCTAGTTCACAGCAAGTTTTAACTAGGACTGCCCAGTTCTCTGGCAGTCCTTCCTGCATAATGGACTGCCAGAGTACTGAGCAGTCCTAGCTAAAACTTTCTGTGAACAAGGACTGCCCAGTTTCTGGACAGTCCTAGTTCACAGCAAGTTTTAACTAGGACTACCCAGTTTTCTGGCAGTCCTTCCTGCGTAATGGACTGCCAGAGAACTGTGCAGTCCTAGTTAAAATTTTCTATTAACAAGGACTGTCCTGTTTTCTGGGCAGTCCTAGTTCACAGCAAGTTTTAACTAGGACTGTCCAGTTCTCTGGCAGTCCATCATGCATGAAGGACTGTCCAGTTCTCTAGCAGTCCATCATGCATGAAGGACTGCCAGAGAACTGGGCAGTCCTAGTTAAAACTTGCTATGAACAAGGACTGCCCAGGAAACTGGGCAGTCCTTGTTAAACCTTGTTGTGAAGTCAAATGTGATACTCAAACCGATACTCAAAATATATTTGTGATACTCAAACCGATACTCAAATATAAATGTGATACTCAACTCTGCTTTATATTTTCTAATAAGATACTCATACCAAAACCGATACTCTAAAATAAAGTTTCCAAGTAGTAATATAAACTTCCTTCTTTCTGTTTACAAAATGTGACAAAAGATATAAACTTCCTTCTTTCTGTTTACAAAATGTGACAAAAGTATCGGTGTAGGACCCACTATCAGTCAATCAATACATCGTAGTGGTCTTTCGGCCTTGGTATAGGTTCCACGTACTTTGTTATCTTCTTGTAGACATTGATCGCATCGGTGTAGAGTGTCGTCCAAGCGATCGATTCTTCCGGAGCATATTTATACCAGATTGGACCAGAGGAGGAATAGGACAGTGCCCGATCAACCGCGGGATGACGAAGTGATTATCATCAAGTCCAATGGCATATAGAGTGGACGTAGTGTAGTCTGCCGGAGGAGCGGTCATTGGGAAGAATATGTTGTTACTTTTCTTGGACAGAATGATAATTGGGATCTTGTACCTGTAAGCGAATACAAATGCAGTATAAGTATTTAACAAACTTTTCACGTTAGTAAGAATGTGTTGATATATTGTACTTGTTAGCGATTAGATATGCAGCAGAAGGGACATCCATGTAAAGTTCCTCTCCAGTAGTCTGATCGGCGCATGGAATGCTTGTCAATAATTCTCCAACTATATCTGGGCTTAGTAATTTGCTGTAGAAGGGAAGACAAGACTCCAACTCCTCGTACATCTCTGCTCTAACCTGTCTCCATCCGTCTTTAACAGAATAGCCTAGATGACTTGCAAGAACATGGTACCCAAAATGTCCATCTTTAGGCACATCTTCAATAGACCAAATGTACTCCCATATCGCAGGATGAAATTGTAGAAGCATAAATAAACTTTATAGACCAAGTCAAAGAAGTTGAGAGCTTTACGCAAAGTCAGTTTCAGACTCTACGCGAAGCCCATTTAAAGACTCTATGCAAGTCAAACTGAGTCAGATTCAAGCTCCACGCAGAGATCAAACAGAATCTAACTCTACGCAAGCTCCTTTACGCAAGAGCCATCCTCAAACTCTACTCGAGGGCATTCTCAGACTTTACGCGAGAGACAGGCTGTCCAGACCGCATTTAATGCGCGTGTTACTGCTCTGACAATAATTTTCTGACAGAACTTTGCACAGAAGCCAAGAAGATTTTCGCACCAAACCCAACGCTTGTAGTTTAGTGTGCAGATGGGATACTTTACACTCAAGAGACCGCTTCCTTTACGCATGAAAGTTATTTGAGTTTCTTACGCTCAAGGCTATCTCAGCTACTTTTGTGTGCGTAGAGTTTATTTGAGCTAGCTATACGCTCAAGGCTACTTTTTAGCCGCTTTACGTAGGAAGTTTGTTTTGGGTTATTTTACGCTCAATTTTTTCTGGCTATGTGAGAACGTGGTCTGCATATGTGGCTTTCATGCCACATTTATCGAGGAACGTGTGTACGTGCTCTCCCTATATTGTTGAAGTTGTAGGACACGTGTCACCGTGCATAGAGACCACAACTCTATATGTGACACGTGTCATCACGCGTAGAAGTCGATTTTCAATCGTGGGTGGCAGTTACTGCGTAGAGACCCAGTTATGTTGCTTTTTACGCACAGAGGGTCTAGTCTATAAATAGATTTATTTTTTTTAAACGAGAAGAGGACATCACACAGATCGGAGCCCAGAGACTTTCAGAGCAAAGTGATTTTCCAGAGTGTTTCTCTTCAACTTTTTCTCAAGAACAGAGTGAAACAAAGCAGGAAATCATTCGACTGTGCCATCAGTGCCAATTATGTCGATACCTTTCTGGTAACCTAGTTTTTCCGGTTGTTCTTCTTTAAGCAGTTCTCTTCATCATCATCGTGTGGTCCAAGGAACAAAGTGATCGCTCTCAGATCAGACTTTCATAGCAATACTTTCTAGAATCTACTTGTACTTTTGTACTTTTTCTCGTTTTCTTTCAAAAGCCTTTTAAGGGATGTTTCACTTAACAAAATGCCCTTAAAAGGCTTTTAAAAGAAAACGAGAAAAAGTACAAAAGTACAAGTAACTCGCGTAAATCAGAAGAATTGGAAGGTAATATCTTCTTTTTTATATTTGGGACAGAGAAATATCCAGTCCCTTGCGTAAAAAAACGATTACTAGCTTCATTGGCAGAAGAAAGTTGTGCGTTTTTACGCGCTTGAAGTTGTGTGCGTAAATGTCACGCCCCAGAACCAGAATACTGGAGAGCGGGGGAATGACTCAGCCAGCTACGTATTACGGGTAGGTGAATACCGTATAATACGATCAATGCTGTCTAAAAGACGAGGGGGGTACATACTACATGAAAGTCTCACTATGGTCACTTCATATCTATTGTCTCAATCATTCAAACAAGAAGCAGAAATAGAGAACATGTAAGATAAAGCAGTAAGGTGTCCCAAACGCTCAGTAAAAAATTTTTCGATATCTGGCTTTACCAAACATAGCCAGATGATGTAGCAAAGTATACACAATTGTTTATCAGCTGCAGCCTGACTTAGTTACCATTATGTAAAAGTAAGTACAAGACGATCCGACTAATATGTCGGTGCCAAACGACAAAATATAAAGTAAGTAACAAAATGAGCGGGGAAGTAAGGAACCCACTCGAGTCCTCATGCGATCATTCCTCTAGTATTGACCATCTTGGAGGTGGAAGTAAGCTGAGTCCTCGGGATCCGGCTCTAAATCTTGCCATGCAAAACCAGAGAGGTTAGACCTCTAATAGCAAGTACCGCAAGGAAGCACGATATGAGGAATTGGAACTAGTAATAAGAGAAAATACGATAAATAGATCTCTGCTTGCTACTGGGATTCTTATAACATCACGACACTTCGAACCGACTTCCCAACCAAACAAAGACATAAGTTGACCCGTCATATCCTGACATTCTGATCATCTCAGTTAGTTAACAGAGTAGGTACAATACACAAACAAGTCAATTTAACCGGCCATTCAACTCCTACGGCTTGCTACTGTGAGTCCCAAGTTACCTTGGAAATATGCAATAAGGATTCCTCAGTTCTTACTATGTGCAAGCAAGGCTAGTCTATCCAATCAATCAATTGTGCCAATCATGAATCAGACGAGTCCCAGCAGGACGCCCGTCATTAATATACAATATATAATAAATAATATAAGTAGATACCGCTCCCTGCCCGTGTGGCAGATTTGCAGTATCTGTGGGAACCAGCCGGCCTGTCGGGCACTTAATAGTCCCAAAGAGGGCTGCCATGTAAGAACTCGGTAATCCATTCTCTCCATGCTATTATTATTTTATTTAACTTAATAGCCTCTATGTTAAGTGAAATCCCTTGCCGTGGATCATGGTCATTCAGAATGAGTACTTTCGTACAAAGTACGATATGCCCAACTCTACAACGACACCCGTGCGGTTAGGTTGTAAGTTTTACATAGCGTAATGTAACAATCGAAACTAACCACGGAATAACCATGCCTTGACCATTAAGTACACATGCTATTTTGTAGAAATAAATAATATTGAAGCCTGCATGTGCCTGTATGCCAATATTCGGGATTAGCCAATCAATTACTATAGTTCATAGTTAGTATGAATGTGTCTCATTCATTCAATTCAATAAGACGACTAGCCAGTCACTTAGTTCCAACTAGGAACGCATGATCAATCATTAATCAAAATAATAATTAATGTTAATTAATGCCAAGGTGACAATCAATGTTAATTAATGCTAAGATAACAATCCATGTTAATCAATGCCAATTAATGTCAATTCGGGACAAGAATCAGCCCAAAGGCATTATGGGCTAGAGTTCATGCGGCCGAAAAATTATTGGTTCAAGCGGCTGAGTAAAATATGCATATGCGGCTAGGAAACCTAAGCCCATGCGGCTGGGATTCAAACTCATGCGATGGAAACAGTGAAATCTCATGCGGCTGGGATAGCACGAGCCTATGCGGCTGCGGGTGAACTGAGTCCATGCGGCTCATAATCACAAGCCTTATACGGCTTGAAAAAAATAAAGTCTCATGCGGCTCGGGCTATAAAGTCTCATGCGGCTTGGAGCGGATAAGCCCATGTGACTGAGAAGACGTGCGCCTATGCGGCTAAGAAGACATGCGCCTATGCGGCTAAAATAGGGCTCGGGTCCTTATGCGGATGGATAAGTTCAATGCCTTATGCGACTGGAATAAAGTTCATGCGGCTCGACGGCTTAAAGTCATGCGGCCAGGAAAGTAATGCGCCTATGCGACTGAAATATTAAGCTTATGCGGCTCAAACTCCATGCGGCCAGGATACTCATGCGGCCAGAATACTCATGTGCTCACGCGGCTCGAAATATAATATGTTCATGCGGTCGAGAACTAAATGGTTCATGCGGCCAGAAGTGCCATGCGGCTTCGGAATGCCATGCGGCCAGGATCTCCATGCGACCAGGACTATTCTTCTTCCCCGAATTTCTGCAAACAACACCATGGAAGCCATTGCTTCCCCGCTCTCTAAATCCTTCATTCTAAGCCCAAATCTGGACTTCCATAGGTCAAAATAGGGTAGAACAAATTTTTTTAAAACATGGAACCATCAAAACTTAGAATATAACAAAGTTACTAGATCAAAACCTAAGAAATCCGAAAATGCATTAAACTATGATCTACATGAAATGAACCATGGAAATTATAAATACTAAATACTAAAGTATCTAAGAATCTTGAGAGGAAGACAATGGAAGAACAAAAATGGAGATCCGTCAAGAAGCAAGTTGGCACTTGCCTATGCGGCTAGGTAGGTGGGGGAGAGTTGAAGAGGAAGAAGAAGAGTAATGGTGAAGTAATGAAGAGAGAGAAAAGGAATGGGGCTTTAAATGAAGGGGTGGTGGTAGGTGGGGGTTTGTTGAACCATCCAATGGCCGAAAATAAACCAACCCAAGTTGAATCCAAAAGCAAAGCAGAATGGAAAATGCTGAAAGTAAAATTGCAGGAAATTAATTAGCGGAAAATTAAAAAAATTTAAATACAGAACAATACATGATAAATATTAAATAAATATATTAAAGTAGTACATGTATTAAAATACGTATTCTGGAAACGAAAAGTGACAGTAAATCTTGAGTTGATTTTTGTGCACTGCGAACTCCATCAGCATTGCGCGTAATCCTAAGATTAGACATTTTGCGTAAAGCAGCATTAGAAAATTGTTGGCATAAAATAGAAGTTTTGCCAAAATTTCTTATCTCTTTGGACAAATCAAAGGAGTTGTTTGTCATAAGAGACTTGTTTTTACGCTGTACGCGTGTAGGCAAGTTCACTTTAGATGCAAAAGCACCATTGTAAACTTTATCTACCATGTCACCGACAGAAGATTTACCTTTACGCGTATAGCGCAAAACAGAAATATCTGCCACGTCACAGACGGGAGATTTGCCTTTACGCGTAGAGCGCAAGACTTGAGCGTCTACCTCATCACAGACGGGAGACTGAACTTTACGCACTGGACGCAAAACTGAAGTAGGAACTGCCTCGTCACAGACGGGAGCCCCAACAACAGGAGTGGGAAGAATTCCCTTGCCTTTGGAGGCAGTAGAGAGATCAGAGGGTGCTTTGGACTTAGGGATCCAAACTTTTCGCACCTTTCGTGATTTTTGCACATTGGAGCAGCGAGTACTACCCCCAGTTCAGAGCATTTTTTCGTAAGCAGTCTGGTCGAATTGAACGACCAGAGTCTTCTTCGTCGATCCGATCGACACATCATCGTATTGAGCGATTTCCTTCTCGTCAGAGGAGAAAGTCGTCCCCAGCAGAGTCGCCATTATGTTTCACTTAACGAAATGTCCTTAAAAGGCTTTTGAAAGAAAACGAAAAAAGTATAAAAGCACAAGTAGATTATGGGAAGTATTGCTATGAAAGTCTGATCTGAGAGCGATCACTTTGTTCCTTGGAGCACACGATGATGATGAAGAGAACTGCTTGAAGAAGAAAAACCAAAAGAACTAAGTCACCAGAAAGGTATCGACACAATTGGCACTGATGGCACAGTCGAATGCTTTCCTGCTTTGCTTCACTCTGTTCTTGAGAAAAAGTTGAAGAGAAACACTCTGGAAAATCATATGAATGTACATGTCGAATGTGACACCAACTCTTGTTTTCTGTTTCTTTCGTTGAATAGGAAGCTTGTCCTTCCTCTTTCGACAAACGAACCTTTCCACGCTTCTTTCAATATGCTCAAATAATGATAGTTTTCTACTAGTAGACTCGAGCTTCTTCTTCTGTGTTCTTGTAAGTCTTCTTGGTGGTCTACCCTTCGGGGCAACGACAATAGATGGCTCATGCACATGACTACTTGTCGGGTGGGCAAGTTTTTGAATTTTAAGTTCAATAGACTTCCTCCCAGGTTCTAGTACAGCACACCATCTTGCATGAAGGAGTTTAACTTCTGGCAAGGAAAAGAAATCGTCATGACTGTCCACCATAGGCATGACTGACAACTGTCTCCAACGTTGATTAACGACCACAACTGGAATAGGTCTACATTGACGTCGATATTCGTTGATCTCATGAGCACAAAGAAGGCCGAGAGAATGTCGATGTGTACAACCACATTCTTCGGTATCAAAACCAACTGAAATCGCCCGAGCAATCTCATCAAATAGCAATGCCAATGCATAATGAGACAATACATGGACTAAATCAGACAATAGCTCTTCTTTCCTATGTTTGTGCTTTACAATATTGAGGTTCATCTGAAATGAAGCCTTTATCTCGTTCAACATCGAATTGGTCATTAGATTTATCGACTGCCAAACTGACACAAAACCACCAACCGATGAACGTAGATATTTCTTCAGTGTTGAGTGTGAACCTTCGGCACGGTTGGTAGTGGTTGTGCCGTAATGCTTCACCTTATTCGTCCATGCTAAGACGAAATCTTCTTTATGTGGATCAACCCATGTGTCTTTGATATAAGATATACATGGCTTGTTGCTACTTTTCCACTTCTCTTTGAACTCCAACCATGCTTTGTCAAAAGCGTCTACAGTACTTGTTCGCCACACAAGGGTCCAATCATTGTAGAATTTTGTGAAGCGGTCCATATCAAGTTTGTCGTCTACTTTTTCAAACCTGCTCTTGCATTGTGCTTGAATATTTCAATTAACATGCCATGTGCATAGTAGTCTACGAGCATGAGGAAATACGATATCTATAGCATTCATCAATACATATTCTCGATCGGTGACAAAAACAGATGGCTCTTTGTGTCCAGTGTAAAGTATCTTCAATTTGTTCAATGCCCATGTATAGTCATCTATGGTTTCATTCTTCAAGAAATAAAATGCAACTGAAAATGATTTACCCGTTGACGTGAAGTCTATCACACCCAGACCCGGAATCACCCGAATCATCGTTCTCGCAGGGGGCGTGATGCCGCACGAGCCTGGAGTTGCACTCGTGCAAGACAAGATGACAAGTTCTCAAATGGTTATCTTTGAGTTGATATTAACAACGAAAGGAAATAGAGTATATGAAACAATTCTCTTTATTGATATTCAAACTTGAGATTACAAAGGCTTTCGATAGCCCAACAATACATATGCCAGATTTGGCTACAACACTCAGGTTCTCTCTTGCACACAAAGGATTTTACCGTTCCATACATCATGCCTTCTATATCTCGGCCGCATCAATCTTGTTGCGAGTCCGAGCGTCAATGCGATCGCACGCTTCAATATGCTTCGGCATTCCAAGCCTCAACGCGTTCAAGCTAAACTTTGCCGCGAGCACTCCATTTCCTGCACCCTACATGAAAGCTGGTGGGGGATCAGTACGTTCGTCCTCGCATGTACTGACGAAAAGACCTTCCTTCTAACCAACAATTTAGTATTTATGTTCAATCATGCAACTTAGCTTATGATCTTGCTATATTCTTCTTAGGGTCGATTTCATGGCTTATTCGAAAGCGTAAAGCATGATATCATGGCAAGCATGTTATTCGAATTGAATAAGCAAACATGCAAGCAATCTTGTGTTTGTTTCGTGGCGCGACTCCTTACCAAGTCGACGCCCTTGCACTGACGCAAGGTGAATACGCTCCATTCCTTCCATGTCATGTTATAAGTGCATCTCTAAGTAGGATCTATGTGCGCAGGATACATACGCGTCTGCACTTTCAACCCATCGTTCCTTAACTGTATGATGGTCGTTGGCGTATTCGCGCCAAAATGGACTAAAAGAGTTTCTCTTTTATTTTTCTTACTTTCCTTTCTCTCTTTCTTTTCTTTCTTTCTTTTCTTTCTCGAATTTGGGTAGTCCGGCGTTTCACGGGTTGGGTTGCTATCCAAACAACCGAAACTTACCGCTGCATACCATCATTTGCGGCTTTTTACATCTATAATCGGGTGCTAATCGGACTTTACAGATGTGCACATATCAAAGATTATATCCCTCCTAGGCCGAAAGGTCCGGTGCCCCGGTGTACCCGTTCGGAGGGAACATTCCGTGCATGAAAGATATCACAATTATCTCAAGTCCATTCGACCATGCAACGCCCTACTTTCAAACAACTAATATAGTCTTGAGCACGAGACTCAGACTTTATCAAACAACCAAACATAGTCTTGAGTCCGAGACTCAGACTTTATCATCTCGTATTTCTTCCGTTAACTTTCTATGTTCTTACATTTTATACTTCATTTCAATGTTCAATTGCATCATGCCTCAACTCAATGTTCATCAAACGAACGACCCGAAGGTGCCGAACACCTTTCGAGGCATCATGTCATATCCGACAGTTTCGCCACATTCATGCCACAACTGTATTCTTTTGCAACAAAGCTATCTTTTATGATCTCGTGCACGTAGGCACATTTCGACACATTTATCATTTTTTTCTTTGCGTCGTGCACTTGCTGCACGCATCGAAGCCGTATTTCCATGTTCTATGCCTTAGTGTTCAATGTTCGTGGCTTGCACGCTAGGGCGCTCGCCTATTGTCTTTCAATGTGCTAGCCTTTATAACTCGTGCGCGACGGCACGGAATGGTTCGTACATTAAGACACTCGTCGAATACAGTTATCCCATGTTCTTGCGGCTTGCGCACCGAGGCGCTCGCCTTTGCGATATCCAATGTTCCATAGCGACTCGTGCATTTGATGCACGTTTCATTTCAATTGTTATAACTAATGTTCGACACACACTACGATTTATCTTCCGATCGAACCACGTCCGTGGCGTCGATAGGTTAACTTCACATACAATGACATATTCCGACTTAGGCATGAAGAAGTAAAAAGAAGAGTCAATCCTTCCACCTTGAGTCAATACGCCTTGTCGTTTCGTCGAGCCGATATGGCTCGATTTCTTAACTTCGTTGCACGGCCAACTCTCTTGACTTAGCCATTCGAGCACTTCGTGATTTATTGCATTATACGTCCGATTTGGCTTACCGTGCCTAAGTCTCAGCCTGTTGCAAGGCGACGATTTGGTTTCGCGGACCCCTTACTGAATAAGACAGAATGCCGACCTCTAATATTTTAGCATAAACGTATAGCCTGCACATCAAACCAACTAAAATCAATACTTGCATAGATTCAGACTTGCACCTTAATCGATTCGATTTCTTAGAATCTTCGAGCCGTTTCAACGCACTTATCCTTCGGGGCAATGCGGCACTTCGCATCGATTCACTCGATGCACTCTTTGGGACAATGCAACTCTTCGCATCGACTTAGTTCGATGCGTTGCTCGGGACAACGTAACTCTCGTATCGATTCGCATCGATACATTTCATTTGGTCAACGCGACTCGTTGAGTCAACGCCTCAGCGTAATGCGCCGTGCGGAGCGGGGAATTACAAAGCCGACAATGTTGAAAAGTGGCATCTTGAATTTGTTAGTCTTGTACGTGCAATCAGCCACCAAGACATCGGCAAAGGACCGTGCCAAATGCGTACAATTCGGATGCGCCCAAAATATAGAAGTAATTTTATTAGACGACGGATGTCTTCTATGGTACTCCACATAGTGATTGTCGGCAAGTAACTTCAAAACTTGTTGCATTGCCATTCTTCCTCTTAGGGTATTTGTCCTCGATCTCGGGAGTGCATTGTAGATTGTCCTCATCGTAGACTTGTTGTTTTCATTCTTCTGGCGCACCGCGGAATAAATTTGTTTCGGGCCAACTCCGTAGCTGGACAATTCTTCAACTAACTTCTTCTCCTCTTCGTTCAACCTTCTGGCATGGGGATGACCAGTAAGTGTCTCCGCCAGCGTATGATTGTGCATCCCATTTCTGGCATCAACTGTCCACTTTCCATCAAGTCTTGAGACAAGCACTATCTTGAAAGGACAACCACACTTTCTGGTTCCTACCGCCTTCTCCGGGACTTTTTTTCGGATACATTCTTCTTTTCTGCGATGAAGCCTAAATGTCCTACCTCTTTCGCATCCAAGATCAGCAGTTTTACGACACGACGGGCCACGTAATGACAAGGACTGTATTTGCTTACCTTCCAACTTGTCTGTACCATTCTAATGCTTCTTTATAAGTGTCACGCCCCAGAACCAGAATATTGGATAGCAGGGGCAAAACAAAGCCAGCTACGTATATCAAGGTACGCCAGTATCCCAATGTATGATCAAAGCTGTCTAGAAGACAAGTGGAAAGACTCTAGCATGCCATTGACGACTCCTATGGTCGAGAAAATTCTATCTCAATCCAACAACAATAAGTATCAAGATTATATCAAATATGAAAGTGAAGAGGCGTCCCAAAATACTATATCATACATGATCATGAAGCTAGTGAATACAAAATGCTACACTAGCAAAGTACCAATATACATGATCACTATATCAGTCTAGATCTAATGTAATACATCATGTTGACCGAAGTCTGAGAAAGTCTCGAAATAATAGGGCTAAAACATGCCCTAGCTAACACCCCCAAAATGAAATGAACTGCAAGTGGTAAAAAGGGAACCCACTCGCGAGGAGGAACAACCGCAGATCTAAGCAGGCGACAGGTCATCCAGAAAAAGGTAGGGAGAATCTTCGGGCTCCAGCGGTAAATCTGGCCAAACAAAACCAGTGGGATCAGGTCCCAAATAGCAAGTACACAAGAAAAGCTCGAGGTGAACGACATAAACCCACAAACAAAACAATAACATATAGCAAATTTAGATAAATACGGGTCGAGACTAGTGCGGTACCAATGCATGTATCTCGAGAATAAAACTGACTGATTGGAAATACTTAACAATATAGCAAAACAGAATAATAAGCCGATAAGCAACGAGGGACTTAGGAACTACTCGAAGTCGGAGCCACAACCCTTAAACCAAACAAGGACCCGGGTTGCAGATATTTTTTCGAGCAGAACTTAGTCTCTGGCCACTCAACGACACAAAGAGCATATAAAGCAACAGACAATCAAAAGTGCACGGCTTATCATTGCCTACGGCTTTCTATCATTAAATAGCTAGGGTTAACTGTAGTGCCCCGTCCCGCAAAGTCAATCGGAGGAATCGAAACGCCGACAGCGTTAGAACTTAGCCTTGCAACGGCTGCTCGAAGGCTCGCTCGGTCAAGACGACCTTTCGCTCAGGTGGGATAGTTTCGGTGAACTTGCCTCATCTTTGCCTTCACATAATAAATCGTGTTTTCAACTTGCACAAGTAGGCTTAATAATAAAAGAGACGAATCCACATAGCTAAGGGAATAATCCCGACGGGTCGAAATGAGTTAGAACATGGAAAACGTCCCACGGTCGGCCTAGAGTTGGTGCACGGCGTACTTTAAAAATGACACTCGGTCCTTTGTCCCGTGGCTTGGGAGAAGGAAAGTTGGTCTTCGACACAAAAATATAAACTTGCCTAAGTCATAGGCGTCGCCCGCGTAAATGCTCGATAAAGCATGCACGTTTCCAAAATGCAAGGCTTGGCATAGCCTTTGCTCGTCCCTCGGGTTAAGTTGTAGGCTTGAGTAAGTTAGGCAAAGTTATGCCGGTCGACCTAAGTCATTCCAACTGCGGTCCCGCTCATTCTGCGGTTGTCAAGTTAATTAGTCCCACGATCCCAAGGCCCGTCATATGAGGTATGACTTGGGCGACAGTGTTGCGTAGAGCACGAGTCGGTTTAGAGGCACGAGCCACAGTTGGTTCAGTGGAAAGTTAGCCACGGTCGGTCGATACTTAAGGAAACACGTTATGTTCAAGTTAAGTTGGAAGGCTATGCAGTAGCCGTTCCCTGAGTTCAAAGAATGTTAAGTCTAAGCGATGGTTAGTCGCCGAGAGGAAATATGTCGGGACTGTGGTTCAGTCGTCGAGGCAACCCTGGTTTGGGCACTGCGAATGAAGTATAAAAAAGTGGAAAGAGTAAAGTAAAGGAACTAAGTGATGATGATGAGACCATGCATTACGTTAAGTCTAGAAGTTAGCGTAGGCGCGTGGTCATGGACAACTTGTCGACAAGGGCGATGGTTTCTTCGAGCGGCAGCCCTGGGCCATGGGCACCGACTCGGCCTAGGAAGAAACAGGTTATAGCCGAGCTGGGTAATAGGCAACCGGTAGGTCGGAGACTTGCATCGAGGATCGCAACCGGCGGTGCAAGGGTCCCGAATGCCAGGCTATGTCCACGATGGCTAGTTAATGCCAGTGACCTTTCATATAGATGTGTCGGCACGGACGACAATCCGCGTGTGTGCCTTTGGATTGAGTTGAGTTGGATATGTATGAAGTTAGAGAACACAAGGTCCGGGCCTAAGATTTGGCTATAACGAAGGCAGCGTGCTTCGGCACGAGATGTGGCGTCGAGTGTTAAGTTGTTGGCATAGAGTTGCATGTGTTAGGCTTGAGCTGTTGTGAGTTAAGTCGTGAAGGGCCGTAGGACAAGTTGTGTGAAGTTACGTTGAGTTGCTGGGCACGACCTCGAAATATGAGGAACGGCCGCATTGTCACAACCCAAGTGTAGGCGAGACTAAGCAAGGAGGCGCTGCCTCGGAGATATTGAAGCACGAATCGAGTTATGGCACGATAGAGTCGTTACGTCCCAGAGTTGGTTACAAAAGACAAGTAAAAGTCCGTGCGTCGACAATGCAAGCACGAGAAAGGTCTAGAGGCAAGGAGATGGAGTCTTTCGTGTAGTTGCGTCTCTGATTTTGGCCGTAAGGCAAACACGACTTGATAGGTTAACGTTATTGGCACGACAAGGGTCTAAGGCAAGCACGGGATGGTCCTTAGACACAAGTATGCAAAGGCGCCGGTCCTAAAACTGATCCTAAGGCAAGAATAGAAAGACAATCATAAAAAGGGTTTATGTTGCACAAAGTAAAATAAAACGTGTTGGTTTTGTATGGGTGGGCGAGGAGCTCACTCCACCAGTACAGTTGAGTACTGACACCCACACAGTGTTTCATGTACAGGCACAGATAGAAGCTCGTGGCGTGGAGCTCGCTTGGATGCGTCGATGCACGGAGTTCCTTGGCGATTCGAAGCGTGCGGCCGCGTGGACTGAAGACTTGTACAGAACATAATGTATGGACATCGCCTTCCGAAGCTTCCGCTGGCTCAAGCATTGTAATCGAGAGATGAGAGAGAGCAAAGTGACTTGTAATCGAGAGAAAAGTGAGCACGAGAGACTTGTAATCTGGCCTTGCGCCCACAAATGTAATCTTGTATTCAATATCAATAAAGAGCTTCTTTTGAATGACTTGTGTTCATGTGTACTTGTTCTTAAATTCTGCTGCATGTTTCAATATTTCTTCTTGGGAGTTCTGTACGACGACCCCGTCGCCGCCGATGTAATCGGCCGTTATGAAACTGCCTTGCACGAGCGCAATCTAGGCTCGTGCGGCATTACGCCTTAGCGAGGACGATCGCTCCTACGGGAGCGGGGCGTGACATAATGGTATCAGAGCACGGCTTTACGTCCTTGGACTTCACGTCGAATTTCTCAGTTTTGAAAGCTCGTCGTTGGAAAATAAGTGTGCGCTCTCTCTCGAATGTCCCTCGGCATGTCCATACAATAAGTCTAAATATTTTCAAAAGCTCGTACAAGCGTTCAATCGAACGCATCGATAGGCAACGACCTTTGTGCCGAACGATGTTAAACATGACTCGATAGAGAACACATGCTAAGTTAGCAAAAGTCGCATGCGTGCCCAAATGGTCCTACATCGACATTAGTAAGTGAGCGTGCAAATTCGAATATAGTCCGCACGGGATAACCATGCCCACGGCCTTTTGGCTAAGTTGCGTCGCGTATCGTGCACCTCGACTTTTGGTGCAAATGAGTCGCGAGCGATATTGAGTACCGTTCAGTCGGGAAACGAAGCAACACTTAGAGTGTCTGTCGATAGAAACGCTATCAGACTAACGCTTAGGCGTACGTGGAAGATCGGTTTGGATTTTGAGGAGTAGTGCAAACGACTTAGCCCGTCGATGCGACGTGAGCAATTGTGCTAGAGATTCGTCGAACGAATCTGAAGGACGAGTTAGCAAGTAATACGAATGTGATTTGTAGGCTAGATCGGATGGCTCGAATCCGAGTGGTGTATGGATTTTCTTGGAAATCATTCGAACGAAGACTGAGGATTAGAAATAATAACGAGTACGTCGGCGAGGCGATACGATCGCGCATAGCGTTAGAACGTGTCACGCTTAGTTGGTCGTGACTTCGAAAGTCCCGAATGAGAAGTCGTTCGGACAATTTGTCAATGGGCAACGCGAGTTTGAAAACGATTCGGAACGATGAACAAAAGTGAATGTCTTGATCGAGGAAAACCTAGAGGATCGTGCTTACGATTTCGGATTGATGCAAATGAAATGTGACTTGAGTTTCGAACAACGATCTTGAAACGAGCTTGAGGAAGAGCGACTAATCTTGATCTTGAATATCGAGGAATGGTGGAATATCCAACTTGGACGACAGCATCAACGCACGACTCAAAATTGGTTGCAAAGGAAGATCGTCAGGTTACGCATATCGTCGATGGTATTGAGGCGTATCAAAGATCGATATGCGATAACTCGGGGGTACTCTGACTCGGCGAATGATGATCGTGCAAATGTTATTGTTCCGATGGATGCTATACTCGGGATATTGAAACGTGTCGAAGAAAAGAGAAACTTGGCTCGAGGATTTTCTGGTTGAACGAATGACAAACGGACTATCAAAATTGAAATCTTGACGTGGATAGAAATGAAATGGTTGGATTTGCTTCGTCGATAACCACAACTTCGACATTCTTGTCTTATGCGAGCGCAACCCCAGCCTCGCACATGCGTCACGCCGATTAGGGCGATCACTCCGCGTGAGCGCTGGTATGGTGATTCATACAGCGGGAGTGATTGAACTAGCATGGCGTGGCAAATTGTGTGCTTCGACTTGTGGTTTGACGCGAAGGTGGCTCGAGAATGAATATTGTGTGCTTGAAGAATCGAACTTGAGGATTGAGTAGGTCCAATCCGCGTATCGAGAATGAGTTAGTCTAAACTCAAACAAGAGTTACGCCCCGATGAGAATGATTATTCCGCGGGAGCGTTGCATGGTGATTCATGAACCGTCGTGGATAATCGGACTCGCGTGAGATTGGGGCACAACATATTGTCGAGCTAGACGACCTCGTGATCGAATACATGAATTGGTTAGAATTGGTGACTGAACAAATTCGAATATGCAAAACGAATGCGTCGATACGAATAGTTGATCGTGCTCGATGTTTAGAAATCTGAGTGATGCGAGCTTGGGTAGAAAATCCCGTACTACCGACTATGGTTTGACCCTAGGATTGGGGTCAGTGTTGGCATTATTGTTGGGGAACTATGATTCCAATCCTGATATTGACTTAGCCTCGAAAAGAAATGGCCTAGCGGTTAGGCGAGACGCCCTATTTCATGAGTTATCAATCGAAGGATTGATCTTGAGGATTGGTTTGAATGGATATGGTGAATCACGAATATAGGAATACCCCTCACGAGATTCGGCTGACATGCATATATTTCAGGGACGCTTGAGTATGTGCACGATGCGACTCGAGTGAGAAAGACGAATTCTCTATCATGCGGCTTGGTGAATGCATGTATTCTGGGGACGCCTGGAATGCATGCACGATCCAGCCAAGTGATACATTGAATGGAAATGAGACTTGGGGAATGGAAGAGTGTCGAGAATTCGAAATCGTGTTGAAGGAAAGAATGATAATAGTGCGAGCGTGGCTCGGACTCAAGGAAACGCGTAGGCGTATCTCGCTCGACTGTTATAGTCCCGTGTCTAGGCTCGATTAAGTCTTGGCCATGGAAATGGTAGGATGGCTTGCCTTCAGAAAAGTCTCGAGGACGAGACTTGCTCTGAGTGGTGTATGTTGTAATGTCCCGTCCCACAAAGTCAATCGGAGGAATCGAAACGCCGACGGCGTTAGAACTTAGCCTTGCAACGGCTGCTCGAAGGCTCGCTCGGTCAAGACGATCGCTCGCTCAGGTGGGGTAGTTTCGGTGAACTTGCCTCATCTTTGCCTTCACATAATAAATCGTGTTTTCAACTTGCACAAGTAGGCTTAATAATAAAAGAGACGAATCCACATAGCTAAGGGAATAATCCCGACGGGTCGAAATGAGTTAGAACATGGAAAACGTCCCACGGTCGGCCTAGAGTTGGTGCACGGCGTGCTTTGAAAATGACACTCGGTCCTTTGTCCCGTGGCTTGGGAGAAGGAAAGTTGGTCTTCGACACAAAACTATAAACTTGCCTAAGTCATAGACGTCGCCCGCGTAAATGTCGATAAAGCACGCACGTTTCCGAAATGCAAGGCTTGGCATAGCCTTTGCTCGTCCCTCGGGTTAAGTTGTAGGCTTGAGTAAGTTAGGCAAAGTTATGCCGGTCGACCTAAGTCATTCCAAGTGCGGTCCCGCTCATTCTGCGGTTGTCAAGTTAATTAGTCCCACGATCCCAAGGCACGTCATATGAGGTATGACTTGGGCGACAGCGTTGCGTAGAACACAAGTCGGTTTAGAGGCACGAGCCACAGTTGGTTCAGTGGAAAGTTAGCCACGGTCGGTCGATACTTAAGGAAACACGTTATGTTCAAGTTAAGTTGGAAGGCTATGCAGTAGCCGTTCCCTGAGTTCAAAGAATGTTAAGTCTAAGCGATGGTTAGTAGCCGAGAGAAAATATGTCGGGACTGTAGTTCAGTCGCCGAGGCAACCCTGGTTTGGGCTCTGCGAATGAAGTATGAAAAAGTGGAAAGAGTAAAGTAAAGGAAATAAGTGATGATGATGAGACCATGCATTACGTTAAGTCTAGAAGTTAGCGTAGGCGCGTGGTCATGGACAACTTGTCGACAAGGGCGATGGTTTCTTCGAGCGGCAGCCCTGGGCCATGGGCACCGACTCGGCCTAGGAAGAAACAGGTTATAGCCGAGCTGGGTAATAGGCAACCGGTAGGTCGGAGACTTGCATCGAGGATCGCAACCGATGGTGCAAGGGTCCCGAATGCCAGGCTATGTCCACGATGGCTAGTTAATGCCAGTGACCTTTCATATAGATGTGTCGGCACGGGCGGCAATCCGCGTGTCTGCCTTTGGATTGAGTTGAGTTGGATATGTATGAAGTTAGAGAACACAAGGTCCGGGCCTAAGATTTGGCTATAACGAAGGCGGCGTTCTTCGGCACGAGATGTGGCGCCGAGTGTTAAGTTGTTGGCATAGAGTTGCATGTGTTAGGCTTGAGCTATTGCGAGTTAAGTCGTGAAGGGCCGTAGGACAAGTTGTGTGAAGTTACGTTGAGTTGCTGGGCACGACCTCGAAATATGAGGAACGGCCGCGTTGTCACAACCCAAGTGTAGGCGAGACTAAGCAAGGAGGCGCTGCCTCGGAGATATTGAAGCACGAATCGAGTTATTGCACGACAGAGTCGTTACGTCCCAGAGTTGGTTACAAAAGACAAGTATAAGTCAGTGCGTCGACAATGCAAGCACGAGAAAGGTCTAGAGGCAAGGAAATAGAGTCTTTCGTGTAGTTGCGTCTCTTATTATGGCCGTAAGGCAAACACGACTTGATAGGTTAACGTTATTGGCACGATAAGGGTCTAAGGCAAGCACGGGATGGTCCTTAGACACAAGTATGCAAAGGCGTCGGTCCTAAAACTGATCCTAAGGCAAGAATAGAAAGACAATCGTAAAAAGGGTTTATGTTACACAAAGTAAAATGAAACGTGTTGGTTTTGTATGGGTGGGCGAGGAGCTCACTCCACTAGTACAGTTGAGTACTGACACCCACACATTGTTTCATGTGCAGGCACAGGTAGAAGCTCGTGGCGTGGAGCTCGCTTGGATGCGTCGAGGTACGGAGTTCCTTGGCGATTCGAAGCGTGCGGCCGCGTGGACTAAGACTTATACAAGACATAATGTATCGACATCGCCTTCCGAAGCTTCCGCTGGCTCAAGCATTGTAATCGAGAGATGAGAGAGAGCAGAGTGACTTGTAATCGAGAGAAAAGTGAGCACGAGAGACTTGTAATCTGGCCTTGCGCCCACAAATGTAATCTTGTATTCAATATCAATAAAGAGCTTCTTTTGAATGACTTGTGTTCATGTGTACTTGTTCTTAAATTCTGCTGCATGTTTCAATATTTCTGCTTGGGACTTCTGTGCGACGACCCCGTCGCCGCCGATGTAATCGGCTGTTATGAAACTGCCTTGCACGAGCGCAATCTAGGCTCGTGCGACATCACGCCTTAGCGAGGACGATCGCTCCTACGGGAGCGGGGCGTGACATTAACACAATCCTAATTACTTGTATGCAAGTTGAGAATCTTCGCAACTACCTGACTACAGATACCCGGATGTCTAGGGGTACGAGTAGTACATCTATTGCCCAACAAGACTGCTGGCAGATGAAACGTGTCTTGACTTATAACATGAACAACCATATCATATACTTGTAAAAGAAAATATATAACTGACTGTGCCGCAACCCAGCACGACATGTGACTCGATCGTGTATCAATACGCGCAAACTTGGTAGGTCATGGAGCCCTTGCCTAGCAGGGTTAAGCCACGCCTCATGGGGCCCTTGGAGCTCGGGGTTGGTAGTGCGAATTTCCTCCTACAATGATCTAGTTGAATTTTACTAGTCATTTACCTTATCATATTCATGTCAAATTCTTAAGTCGTGGACACTCAAGAATTTCTTACGATAACGTGTGTTATGTACGAGTAATTCATAAGTTATCACTTACGAACATCCCCGTACTAACATCACGTGATACACGGAAGAATACTCACACTCGATTGTCCAGTGCCAAGATGAAATAGATTAACATTTATCAAGCTATATCCACAGTGTCAAGAAAGAACATGTACTCATATCTCGGGTCTGGAAATCAATAAGAAAATTAAGTTATGAGTGCGCTACTATGAGCCACTATCAGGAATCTGGACATAAAATAAAACGTGAACATGAACACATATCATGTATATATATTGTACAATCATGTTCTAACTATACTAAAACACTAAAGCATGATAAAACATCATTTCAATCGAAGAAAATAGCAAAAGCGGACGAAAACAGGCAAAAAGGAAAAAAAAAAAGCTCAAATCAGCCTAAAACGGCATACTGGCGGTATACGGCGGTATATCGACGGTATTTCGGCATAAAGACAGAAAGTTTCTGGTGAAAAAATTGGCATACCTTCGGTATACTACGGTATACCGTCGGAATTTCGATCTTCCAAACAGCAACAAAATCCAGATTTTTGCCAAAACTTGTTTCGGCCATAAAAACTTCATTTTAAATCGAAATTCGAATTTTCAAAAATTAAAATTGCATAGAATTGAATTTCCTACAACATGGAAGTATTAGTTTTCACAAATTAAAGCATTTGATAGATCAATACCTCAAAATACTTAAAAATCACATCTAGAATCTCTGATATACGTAATTCTACCGATCGAAACCAAAAGTACTATATACTAAAGATGTTAACAATTTAGAGGAGCATATTATAGAACAATAAAACTTTAATTTCTATGGAAAACAAAAATATAGCATGGTCATTGTTTGCCATGAAATATAAAAGAACAGAACAATTATCGGAGGACTGGACTTTTACTTCACAATACAAACTCGCTTGTACAAAGAAAGCCTAGGGACGAAAATCTAGGTACAGCAATCTAAGTACAATAGTTTATTTTAGATTCTGGGGGGTGACGATAGAGGCTCGAGAAAGCGACAGCAGCTCTGCCTTACTCCTTGGACGATCGGATGCAACCTTGGCTCCGGGAAAGAAATACTCTCGGGATGCTCTCTGTGCGTGCCTTTGTCTCTCTGCTCTCTCTCTTCTCCGTTTGTATCTGTCTGTCCTCTTTGTATATTCTCTTCTCTGTCTGTCCCTGTTACAAGGGAATGGCACCTTGCTATTTATAAGAGTGGAGGGGCATCATTAGGGTTTACAATGATTACCCATTCTCAAAAGTCGGCGGTTAAGGATCAATGAATCTGGGCCATTCATAATAGATTTGAGCAATTAATGTGATTGCATCAAATCTCTGTGGGTAATTAATGATGATTGACATAAATCTCCATGATTTGTTATGCCAATCTCGAATTTCCAGCCACGTGTCATTGATTTGCTAGATTGCAAATGATCTGATTTGATCCCAATATTTTATTGGGATTTGTTGGTGGATTTCGGTCGATTTGATGCCACGTGTCCCATTATCATGTCGCATGTATTAACTGCGAGCCACTTAGAAAATCTGAGCCGCATGAGGACTACTCCCCATTGAGCCGCATAAGACTGGCCACGTGTCAAGGCTGCTTGGGAGTGGCACCTGAACATTTGAACCGCATGGTGGTGATCTGAGCCGCATGAGCGTAAGTGACCGCATGATGAGTGCTTTCCTCGTGAGCCGCATGGAGATAGTCCTCGTGAGCCGCATGGAGATGGCCTCTACTTGAACCGCATGGGGTTAGCCTCTACTTGAACCACATGGGGTTAGCCTCTACTTGAACCGCATGGGGTAGTTCTCGTGAGCCGCATGGGTAGCCTCTGCCTGAGCCGCATGGGTGGCCTCTGTCTGAGCCGCATGCGACTGTCCACGTGTCAAGGCCGCATAAAGGTCTTTTTGGGTTTCGGGTGATTGTGTCAGAGATATCCTTCGTTTCCCTAGGAGTCTGCCATTATGACAGAGTCATTATTGCATCTTTCTGCCAATGGTCAGAGCTGTCAGCCGTCAAGGCATTAAATGCAGTAGAAGACAAAGGAAAGAGCTGTTGAGGGCCACGTGGCTCCTCTCTGGGCCGCATAGACGCTTGAGCCGCATGGGTCCCTGAGCCGCATGAGCTCTCTGAGCCGCATGGGGATCCTTGGCCGCATGGATCTTTCTTTATTCTTTTCCATGCTTCTACAAGACCCCCTTCAAAGTTTTCAATTTACAAAATTGAAATACTTTGAATAAGAAGCATGGCTATGTATAATCAGATCGCCTTGATAAACGAAGAGTCGGTTATACTGCTCGTGGACCGATGCGTCGGTTCATAGGGGTTCTGCCTATAAATAGCAGGGTGTTTGGGAAGGACTTTCTTTTACTTTCTGCTATTGCCCTAACCCTCTTATCTTCGTCTTCTCTCTCTGATCATAGTAATGGCTCCCAAGAAGACTGTTGCGGCGAAGAAGGCAGTGTCTTCATCGGCGGTGAAGGGTAAGAAGGCTGCTTCTGCGGCGACGGATGTGGCAGCTCCTCCGTCAGTTGTCGTACCCGTAGTTCACCCCGACGTCCATCCCGCTATCGATGGTAAGGACTTTTTGCGTGAGTTTGGAACCCTGACTATTATGGCTACGTCGCATATTTTATGCGCGAGCCTCCACCTTCTTGTGTGTCGCCTACACGTCTCGAGCCGCATGGAGTATATTTCATGTCGGAGCCGCATGAGATCTGTTGTTGTGACCGCATAGGTACTTCTCCAGCGGGGCCGCATAAGCTCGGCATAAACTCACTTGATTTGGACCGCATAAGCCTATTCGAATTGGACTGTATGAACTTATCTGTATTTGAGCCGCATAAGCGTGTCTCTAACGGGGCCGCATAAGCTCACTTGATTTGGACCGCATATGCTCGCTTGAACTCGCCTTGTCGTATGAGCCTTTTAAACTTATTCGAACTCTGTCTCATGAGGCCGTGTTTGAACAGAGCCGCATAACTATGTTTAGTCACTGTAGCATGAGTCTCCACTAGTCGGAGCCGCATAAGCTTTTTTCTGAGTTGGGCCGCCTGAGGCTTCTTTGAATCCGAGCCGCATAGGCTTGAGGGCACTAGTCAATCATCTATTTAATTTATTGCTTCTGTCTGTCTCAGTGAATTTGTCGGTTAATGTTGCTGGAGAACTCCTGGTAGGTCGTGCCCAAGCTGCTCTGGGCTATAGGTACGACCATATAGTTAGGCATGTGGCGGACCAGTTTCCTAATGATGAGCCTCCGGTGAGATTGAATGCCCTCAAGAACCAGCCTTTCTATTTTCTCAATGCTATGATGAACTCGGGGAAATTAGAAGGAGAGTACTTGAAGCCTGCGTTCTTCTTCGGAGACGCCTTGACTGTGAAGAACAGTCAGGTTCTGGATGTGTCAGAGAACTGGAACTTTGTTTCTAACGGGATGGCAATCCGCATCCCCCAAATGGAGCATCACTTCCCACTATCTTGGTTCAATATGCTCCCACTGGACCGGAAGATGGAGGAGTCTTTAACTCCTACTCGAAGTGGGATGTTTGTGGGAGACATCCATTATAACAACAGTATGAAATCAGTGTGTGCGGGCAAGGTGCACACCAGCCGTTCTGTAATGGGATTGGCCCAGGGTACTTTCTTGAATGTGCCGGGTCCCAATTTCACGTTTTCTGCAGCCGACACCTTTATGAACCAACTTGCTCGGAAGGGCTCCTATCCCATTGGCCGGTTGATGCTCCCGAGTTGGATACACCCTATTCCCTCATGGACCAATCTGTCTATGTGGATCTTGCAAAAGTATAAGGCCTTTCTGTGTAAGATTGGTCTTTATCATGCTATTCGGGGCACCAGCCATGGCTTGCCCATAAACAAGAGATTATTCATATCTCTGCTGGAGATGTATAACCGCCGTACGGGAACCTTCTATACACCCGTAGGGGAAATGGGGCCTGTGCTCCACGAAATGCACGCGGTCTCCAAACTTCCTTGGGGGGACGAAGCTTGTGAGGCGTACACTCCCACGAATGAGGAGTTCGAAGAGTTGGAGGGACGGTATCCAGGCTTCGTAGCTATTTATCAAGAGATATTGTGCCACTATAGCACATGTCTGCAGATAGCCAAAAAGGACAACAGCTCGGAAGGGAATGCTCCCCACACCAAGGACTGGGTGCGCTATCTCTTCACGACGGGTGCCTCAGGTCGAGTTACTTCCCGACGTCCTCAATCCCGGGAGGCGGTTCAAACTTTGGTGTCGTCGACCAAGAGGGTGGCCACCACTAGTGACAGATTCGGGAGTAAAACCGACTCTTTTGGTTATTTTTATCAGGATACCCAAGAACTGTCAGAAAAGGCTCTCCTGGCGGGATTCTTGATGGTATGGCTGCAAAATTGTGTAGTCTCGGAGGAGCTGGTTCTATTGAAAGGATCAGTTGTAATTTCATTCTTCCAGCTGTGAAGTTAGTTTCGCGAGTCAAGCTAGCTCTTCTCCCGGCCATGGTGTGTAGCATACACCGTGGCCTTCGCACTTTCACGTCCAAGGTCATCGCCCGCGATGTGACAAAAGATTTTGAACAGACTGAGCTACCCTATCATTATTTGATGGGGTGGCTGCTGATGCATTATCCGTCTTTGATGAGACCGGGCTCTGAAGACGGCGTAACTAACGACGACGCTTTTATCTTCCGTTATCGTAATGAGTCTTGGGAGTGTGACATCATGCACGCTTGCCGAATGGCACTGGCGAGGGCAGATATGTACAACATTTTCGTATCTGTCAGCGGCTCTACATCTCGATGGCATTGGGCCCCCTCAGCTTCTGGACGGCCAGATGCTCCTGTGGCTGCGTAACATCCGCCCTGCTCATTTTGTGTATCGCAACCGTAATACTGTCTTTCTGGAGCCTTATCTGCCCAGCAGGTTTGCCCGACAATTTGGATACAGCCAGCTTTTTCTAGACAGTCCCAGCTCTTGTCTGGGTTTTGAAGGTAGCCTTCTTGACGGCATCAGGGCCTGGCACTACTATGATACATTCCATACTCGTACCATTTTCTCGGTCCATGATATTAAGGCGCCGGTAGAGATCTTGTATATGGCGGCTCTGTACCATGTCATGGCGAACAAACCTCCTGTCGGTTTTAACCCGGGTGCCAGTTTTATTGTCGGTACCGGCCTGGAGGAGAGGTCCCAGTGGGCTAAGACGAGAAAGAGGAGGAATAGAGTCGAAGTGCCAGATTCGGACTCTACTACTGCGGATGATGAGGGCGACGAGCATGATGCAGATGATTCTTCCCTTCCGTTGGAAGATGTTGGGGCGGATCAGCCGTCTGTTTTGCCAGATAAGATGGCGGCAGATCAGCCACCCATTGCACCAGGCCCTGTACGAAAGCGTAGCAGGCAACTTTCTCATGTTGGCGGTGTTCCTCGCTCCCGGAAATTGGTTGTGACCAGGCGTCGTAAGTTAACTATCAGGGAAAGAGGCGAGGAAGTTGACCCCTCATCAGAGGTAAACAAGTCGCTACCGGTTCTTTCTTTCTTCTAGTTTTGATTTTAATCATCTTCCTTCACTCTTGTAGGTGTCAGAAGAAGAGGAATCTCAAGTTGCCGAGGTCGTGACTCGGAACGACGGGAGCTCCGGTGAGCCTGCCCCTGAAATTGCTGAATTCCATCAAGATGATGCTGATCGAGTTGCCTCTCCCTTCGAGGTGGTTGGGACAGAGGGGCTGGCTGAATTTAACTTAGAGATCACGGGTGAGAAGACCATGCCAGCTGCGAACGAGCTGCAGCCTTCATGCTCCTCCCCTGGTAAGATAAGCCGAATCTTAACTTGCGAGGAGGCCTATCTGCTCTATCATCACATCCTTCGGGTCATGTCGATTGATTGTTGTCGTGGACATGTAGGTCCTGCCTCTCCGGTGCCGATGATGGCCACTGTTGAGACAGACTCTGCCGAAGGGGCACTGGCGGAGAGGAGCGTGCCCCCTCTCCCTCCGGCTCGTCTTGATGGGCCTCCCGCGGGCTCGAGTTCGGCCAGTCAGGTGATGGGACAGCCGGGGCAAGGGACGATGGTCCTTGCGTCTTCCTCTGCTCGGGCGGCTCCGAGAGTCGATCTCTCCGCCCTGCCAAGTGTCCAGCTCTTCGAGTGGCAGAGAAAGAGTTAGCCGCTATCCGCGCATCGTTTTGCTCGGAATTTGTCCCCTTGGTGGCAAGTTCTAGCATAACTCCTTCGATGTTGCCGGCCACGCTTCCTCTGACGCCGTTCTCTACAGAGGTCCTGGATGAAGCGTTACAGGATGTGGTTGACAGCTTTTATCGTCACTTGAAAAGGGGGATAGCGGCTGCTGTGGAAAGAGGGACCTCTTTCGTCTTGGCTCGGCAATGCGCCCAGGGTCAAATTGATATCCTTAAGGCCCTTCCCGGTTGTCACACCCCGCTCCCGTAGGAACGATCGTCCTCGCTAAGGCGTGATGCCGCACGGGCCTAGGTTGCGCCCGTGCAAGGCCAAGTCTAGAAACGGCTGATTTTAGCTAGGCCACAGAGTCGCACAGAGTGTCCCCATTTGCAGCAGAAAGTAAATGAACACAAGTTGAAACGAATTCAAACACTTTATTTATTTTCAAGAAGTTTACAAGCGGTGCTAGGCCGATATTACAAATCGCTCAACAAGCTCTCTCTCTGAAACATAAAAGGCGTGCCAAGTGGCTTACAAGATGGAATAATTCATGACGATGTTCCGATATATTATGTCCTGTATAGGATGCTTCAGCTTCTTGCAACGTCCCAAGGCCCCAGAGTTGGCTCCACGCCTTAGCACGTTCGATAGAAGCTCCGCACCCGCCGGCGTCTCCTGCATCTTGCATGCAGACTGTGGGGTTATCAGTACATTGTTATGCACTGGTGGGGAGGCTAGCTCGCCCATAATGCTATCATTACCAAACACGTTCCATTTACTTTTGTGCATCTCTATCATTCATTGTCTTTCTAATCTTGCCTTAGGATCAATTTCATGGCATATTTCATAGCCTATCTCGTGTTGCCAATTTCAAGTGTCGCATGGAAATACATGCGCGACTTACCCATACTTACCGTCCGGTCTTCCCTGTCCAAAGTAAACCAAGTTAGTCACAATTCAATATAAACTTTTCGATGTCAAGTGCGTGTCCCTGCCTCAGATTCTAGCATGTCGTAGGCACGTTATCTAACTCACTTGTATGAATTTCTCATTTTTATTTGGTGTGTTACATTTCAAGCATTTTCATAAGGCACTTCATTTAGTTAACTTAGACTACTTTAATTTCAATGCAAGGACTTGCACGTGGATTGCCACCAGCAAAGTCCACTTAATCTATATGCATCGGTCGCTGGCACCACAAGCCAATTTGGACATATTTTCTCCTTGGTAATTTCCTCACCTATTATGGCGTGCGGCTTGGTACACCCTGATAGTCTTTTGAAATACCCGGCCTTACGTCCCCTGGTGGCCAAGCCCGCACTCAGGCAGCCCGTAAGCCAAACTTTGATTTCCGTCCGGACCGACAAGTCCTTCACACTTTGATCATGCCGCGGAAATCCCTTTTTCTTCACGGCCACGGCATCGCCACCCCTCGCCCGTGCCGTTTGTCCACGACCATTTCGTATTAACTTGTCTTTTTAACTTAACGGCTGTCTCTGAGCCGTAGGCTAACCCTTAGCCTTAATGCGTTATCGACCAGGTTGGCGTCCGTGCAGCGCGGGTAGCGAGCCCCGTTGTACGTGTCCGTCATACCTGTCGCTAACCATTTCTATCATTCTTATCTTTTATTCATTCTTTCTTTCACTTGTTCATTCATTCGTTGATTCATTCATTCACTTATTCGTTTACTCTTTCATTCATACATTACGCAACTCCTTATACGGGAGTCGCCTTGGCGACCCATCGGTCCCATAGCCTTTCAATGTTGCTAAACTCTACTCGGAACGACTATGTTGATAGTCTTCTCGTTTCATTGTTGTAAACCATTCATTGTTTTATTGTTGAACGCAAAAAGGGACTTAAACGTAAGCTTGTGTCTTAGCACGAGCGTGGAGCGCGGTGCGAGAGTTCTCGTATTTTCCATGTTCCTTTCCATATTCTATGCAAGCATACAAGATGGGATTAATCCCTTAGCTAGGTGCGTTGGGTCATTTATTAGCATGCGCGGTGTTATCGCCTAGCGATTTCAGTGATAGTGTCCGTATTGTTATGTGTCTAGGCTAAGCAAAGACGGGTTCATCGGAGCCACCCACCTTAGCGATGTTCGCATCGGCCGAGCGATACTCCGAGCGCACCTTTGAAAGTCTAAGTCTGGATTCATCTTGACGGGCCAATGTAAGCCTTGCATCGATTCTTCATCAGGTCGATGCCAACTCTTTGGGTCGACGGCTCGTTCGAGTCGTTGCACTTGCCGTTGGAATCGACGTTCCGCTAGGGCGGAGCGGGTCATTACATAATACACCACTCAAAACAAGTCTCGTCTTCGAGACTTCTTGAGTGCAGGTCATCCTACCGTTCCCTAACTCATATCATGTGCGCATCGTAGACAATTTCTTATCGACTGGCTTTATCGCTCGATGGCATCGAACCATGCTCGATACCCTCCAAGTTCCGTGTCGCATACGTTTGGTCGATTTTTATTGAATCACTTTTCATTCATTGTAGAGTTGATGGTAATTATTCAATTGTCGCATTTCTTCGACTTGTTTGCTATTTCGACGTATCATGGGACTGAAACGGTCGCCATGACTGAAACGGTTGCACGAGGTGCGTTGTATTTTTATCAAACTCGAGAGTCGTAGGCTGAGGCAAACTCACTCATTCCTTCATGCGCATCTCAACACCCACTTGCAGCTGTATTCGAGTTCATCACATCGCTGAGTTTGGATCGTGCACATATTCAAGGCGTCCCCCGAGTACATACATTTCTACCAAGCTTAGCGATTAGCGAAGTCGGACAAGCTACTCGTGATAGTTTCGATTTTTCCGATCATTTTTGCTAACTTCGATTTAAAACCGAGTTCGCGTGCATCTCCCCATCGTTTATCTCGGTCCTCGAGATGATCCGGTTCGCTTCTCAAGCGTTCTTGTCTATGAAATCAATACGATTTCTTCTTAGCGGAGCCGACCAAGTCTAAGTAATTCCCATCCGATTCGAGACCAAATATTACACTGTCATCGAGTACGTCTTCCAATCAATGATTCAATTCGTTATCCCAACTTTACTGCACATCATTCATTCCTATCATTCGCTTTGTTTGGGGCCATTCTCATCGTCGTTCACGCACACTCCCTGTTCCCCGTCCTACTCTAAGTCTTGCTGCCCCAAGTCTATCATCCGTCCGGACGATACTGTAAACCACACAGGTTCAATCACTCGGCATAGGGTCGTCCGCCTATCCGCTAGGTCAGCTCACCAGGTCATAGTTACAAGTCATGTCCACGGCTCATCGTGCAAGGTCGTTGCATGGCGCTCGCCCCAAATCCTATGGTCAAACCATTTGTTCGTTTGTACGGGAGTTTCTACCCAAGCTCGCGTCACTCAGATTTCTAAACATCAAGCACGATCACCTATTCGCATTAATGCATTCGTTGTGCATATTCGAATCCATTCAAATCACCAACTCTAACCAATTCGTGTATTCGATCACGAGGTCGTCTAGCTTTGACAATATGTTGCGTCCCAATCTCACGCGAGTCCGATTATCTATGGTGGTTCATGAATCACCATGCAACACTCCCACGGAATAATCATTCTCATTGGAGCATAACTCTTGCTTGCGTCTAGACTAATTCGTTCTCGATACGCGGGTTGGACCTACGCAATCCTCAAATTCAACCGTCACGCACGCTAAATCATTCTCGAGTCCACCTTCGCATCAAACCACAAGTCGAAGCAATCAGATTGCCACGCCATCCAAGTTTAATCACTCCCGCCGTATGAATCACCATATCAGCGCTCACGCGGAGTGATCGTCCTAATCCGGCGCGACGCATGTGCGAGGCTGGAGTTGCGCTCGCATAAGACAAGAACGTCAACGTTGTGGTTGTCAACGAAGCAAATCCAAGCATTCTTATTTTCATCCAAGCCATATCAATTTGATAGTCTGACCGTCATGCGTTCAACTAGAAAATCCTCGAGCCAAGTCTATCTTTTCCTCGACACATTTTTAACATCCCAAGTATAGCATCCAACGGAACAATGACATTTGCACGACCGTCATTCGCCGAGTCAGAGTACCCCGAGTTATCGCATATCGATCTTTGATACGCCTCAATACCATCGATGATATGCGTAACCTGACGATCTTTCTTTGCAACCGATTTTGAGTCGTGCGTTGATACTGTTGTCCGAGTTGGATATTCCACAATTTCCTCGATATTCAAGATCAAGTTTGATCGCTATTCTTCAAGCTAGTTTTCAAGATCGTTGTCCAAACTCAAGTCACAATTTATTTGAATCAATCCGAAATCGTACGCGCGATCCTCTAAGTTTCCTCGATCAAGACCATTCCTTTTTATTCATCGTTCCGAGTTGTTTTCTAACTTGCGTTGCCCATTCACAAGTTGTCCGAACGACATCTCGTTCGGGGGACACGAAGTCACGATCAACTAAGCGTGACGCGTACTAAGGCTTTGCGCGATTGCATTGTTTTCTCCGACATACTCGTTCTATCCGTATATCATTTAGTCTCGCTCGAATAACTTCTAAGACGTCCATACACCACTCAGGGTTCGAGCCACTCGACTAGTCGTCGACACTTATTCTTATTCTTCCTCGAAGCTATCACATACACCACTCGGGTTCAAGTTATTCTATAAATCCTCAATCACATTCGCATTACGCGCTAAGACATCCTTCAGATTCGTTCGACGAATCTCTAACATAATCGCTCACGTCGTCTCGACGTACTAAGTCGTTCGCACTAATCCTCAAAATCCAATAAATCTTCCGTGCATGCCTAAGCGTTAGTTTGATAGCGTTCCTATCGATATACACTCTAAGTGTATCTCCGTTCCCGACCGAGCGGTACTTGATATCGCTCGCAACTCGATTGCACCAGAAGTTGAGGTGCGCGACATGCGGACTAAGTTGTGCCGCATAACCATCCCGTGCGGACTATATTCAAGTTTGCACGTTCACTTGCTAATGTCGACGTAGGACTATTTGGGCATGCACGCGACTTGCTAACTTAGCATGTGTTTTCTATCGAGTCATGTTTAACATCGTTCGGCACAAAGGCCTTCGCCTATCGATCCCATTCAACCGAGTACTTGTACGAGCTTTGGAAAATATTAGACTTATTGTATGGAACATCCCAAGGCACAACGAGAGAGAGCGTACACTTCTTTTGTTTCCAACCGAGCTTTCAAAACTGAGAAAATCGAAATGAAGTCCAAGGACGTGAAGCCGTGCTCTGATACCAATCTGTCACGCCCCGCTCCCGTAGGAGCGATCGTCCTCGCTAAGGCGTGATACCGCACGGGCCTAGGTTGCGTCCGTACAAGGCAAGTACAGAAACGGCCGATTTGAGCTAGGCCACAGAGTCGCACAGAGTGTCCCCATTTGTAGCAGAAAGTAAATGAACACAAGTTGAAATGAATTCAAACACTGTATTTATTTTCAAGAAGTTTACAAGCGGCGCTAGGCCGATATTACAAATCGCTCAAGCTCTCTCTCTCTGAAACATAAAAGGCGTGCCAAGTGGCTTACAAGATGGAATGATTCATGACGATGTTTCGATACATTATGTCCTGTATAGGATGCTTCAGCTTCTTGCAACGTCCCAAGGCCCCAGAGTTGGCTCCGCGCCTTAGCACGTTCGATGGAAGCTCCGCACCCGCCGGCGTCTCCTGCATCCTGCATGCAGACTGTGGGGTTATCAGTACATTGCTATGCACTGGTGGGGAGGATAGCTCGCCCACAATGCTATCATTACCAAACACGTTCCATTTACTTTTGTGCATCTCTATCATTCATTGTCTTTCTAATCTTGCCTTAGGATCAGTTTTATGGCATATTTCATAGCCTATCTCGTGTTGCCAATTTCAAGTGTCGCATGGAAATACATGCGCGACTTACCCATACTTACCGTCCGGCCTTCCCTGTCCAAAGTAAACCAAGTTAGTCACAATTCAATATGAACTTTTCGATGTCAAGTGCGTGTCCCTGCCTCGGATTCTAGCACGTCGTAGGCACGTTATCTAACTCACTTGTCTGAATTTCTCATTTTCATTTGGTGTGTTACATTTCAAGCATATTCATAAGGCACTTCATTTAGTTAACTTAGACTACTTTGATTTCAATGCAAGGACTTGCACGTGGATTGCCACCAGCAAAGTCCACTTAATCTATATGCATCGGTCGCTGGCACCACAAGCCAATTTAGACATGTTTTCCCCTTGGTAATTTCCTCACCTATCATAGCGTGCGGCTTGGTACACCCTGATAGTCTTTTGAAATACCCGACCTTACGTTCCCTAGTGGCCAAGCCCGCACTCAGGCAGCCCGTAAGCCAAACTTTGATTTCCGTCCGGACCGGCAAGTCCTTCACACTTTGATCATGCCGCGGAAATCCCTTTTTCTTCACGGCCACGGCATCGCCACCCCTCGCCCGTGCCGTTTGTCCACGACCATTTCGTATTAACTTGTCTTTTTAACTTAACGGCTGTCTCTGAGCCGTAGGCTAACCCTTAGCCTTAATGCGTTATCGACCAGGTTGGCGTCCGTGCAGCGCGGGTAGCGAGCCCCGTTGTACGTGTCCGTCATACCTGTCGCTAACCATTTCTATCATTCTTATCTTTTATTCATTCTTTCTTTCACTTGTTCATTCATTCGTTGATTCATTCATTCACTTATTCGTTTACTCTTTCATTCATACATTACGCAACTCCTTGTGCGGGAGTCGCCTTGGTGACCCATCGGTCCCATAGCCTTTCAATGTTGCTAAACTCTACTCGGAACGACTATGTTGATAGTCTTCTCGTTTTATTGTTATAAACCATTCATTGTTTCATTGTTGAACGCAAAAAGGGACTTGAACGTAAGCTTGTGCCTTAGCACGAGCGTGGAGTGCGGTGCGAGAGTTCTCGTATTTTCCATGTTCCTTTCCATATTTTATGCAAGCATACAAGATGGGATTAATCCCTTAGCTAGGTGCGTTGGGTCATTTATTAGCATGCGCGGTGTTATCGCCTAGCGATTTCAGTGATAGTGTCCGTATTGTTATGTGTCTAGGCTAAGCAAAGACGGGTTCATCGGAGCCACCCACCTTAGCGATGTTCGCATCGGCCGAGCGATACTCCGAGCGCACCTTTGAAAGTCTAAGTCTGGATTCATCTTGACGAGCCAATGTAAGCCTTGCATCGATTCTTCATCAGGTCGATGCCAACTCTTTGGGTCGATGGCTCGTTCGAGTCGTTGCACTTGCCGTTGGAATCGGCGTTCCGCTAGAGCGGAGCGGGTCATTACACCGGTGGGACAGGGGTCGCTGCACTTCTGGAGGCAAAATAACTGGAGACAGATCAGCTGGTGGCCCAGCTTCAGGTATTACGGCAGGCTGATCTGCCTACTGCTATAGATCAGGATCATGGTTCCCTCACAGCTGCTATAGAGAAGGTAAGGGCCGCTCGGGATAAAACCAGGCCGGCCATACTGAAGGACCTCCACGATCTGTCCGATCGATATGATCAATTGAGCCACGAGAGTGAAGATGTTACAGCTCGGGAAGCGACTGCCTCCCGCGGGATCACTGACACGCGGGAGCAGATCCTTGAGCTTCAGAGGAAGTTAGCTTTCTTTGAGTCTGAGCTTGAGGCTGCCCGTATCGACAGGGGGCTAATTATCCAGGAGGCTTACAGAGTTAATCAAGCTTCGGCTGACCTGGAAATTATCCTGTAGAAGTTGGAAGACGACTGGCGGACATATATGCACTTGGGTGATGCAGAGCAGTTGTCCCAGGAAGCTGAACGCCGAGCTAGACAGCGGCTTGAGCGGGGGACCACCTTAGTGAGAAACCGCCTCCGGGAGTTGTGTAATGCCGAACTATAGTCGGCCTTTTCTTCTTTTGTTCCTATTCTCCTTTTCTTTTCTTTTTGAGGGGGACGTGGTCCCAAAACATGTAATGCTTCTTTTGGCTTTCAAATAAAAGAGTATGTTTTATTCCATCCTTTATTTGTACTGCCTGTTGTGTTTGTGGTGTTGTGGTGGCGTTTGTTCCGAATGGGGGGACTTTTTTGTGGACCTGTTACCCTTGGCATACCTTGGTTTTAGGTACGGATAACAAGTTTGATGGGGATACCTAGAACAATTCCATGGCAGGGTGCTCATGGACGTTCCGGGTATCGGGAGAGAGAATGCCATGGAGCAGCTGGGCTCCCGGGGCATGATGAGGAATGGTGGGCCTGTACTAAGAGACTTAGCAAAGGACATTTGTGGGCCTATTATCCTTAGCGCACCCCGGCTTAGGATACGGATAATAGGATGAAAGGGAACCAACATACTTACTCAGAGGTAATGAGGACGTGGCAAGTACGAAGGTTTTACCGTGGAGTCTTCCTACTCAGAGGTAATGAGGACATGGCAGGAGTGGACTCAACAGAGAATATTTGTGGTCAACAGAGGACATTTTTGGGCCTATTACCCTTGGCGTACCCTAGTTCAGGGTACGGATAATAAGACGAGAGAGAACCAACATACTTACTCAGAGGTAATGAGGACATGGCAAGTACGAAGGTTTTACCGTGGAGTCTTCCTACTCAGAGGTAATGAGGACATGGCAGGAGTAGACTCAGCGGAGAATATTTGTGGACCTATTATCCTTGGCGTACTCCGGTTGTGGGTACGGATTATAAGTCGAAAGGGAATCATCATACTTACTCAGAGGTAATGAGGACATAGCAAGCATGAAGGTTTTTTCGACGGAGCTTTCCCACTCAGAGGTAATGAGGACATGGCATGTAATTTCCTGTCCCGCAAAGTCAATCGGTGGAATCGAAACGCCGACGGCGTTGGAACTAAGCCTTGCAACGGCTCGCCCGGAGACATCGTTCAGGTGGGGGAGTTTCGGTGAACTTGCTCCATCTTAGCTTGCACATAATAAATCGTGTTTTCAACTCGCACAAGTAGGCCAATATAAAAGCTACGCACCAACATAGCTAAGGGAGTGATCCCGTCGGGTCGGAAGTGTCCTAGAATATGGAGATGGTCCAACGATCAACATAGAAGTCAGCTCAGCGTGCTTTCAAATGACACTCGATCCGTCGATCCCGTGGCTTGGGAGAAGGAAGTTGGCCTAAGTTGCTAAGTTGCCCCGACACGAGAAATAGCCTAAGCGTTAGGCGTCGCCCGCGTGAATGCTTAACAAGGCATGCACTGTCCCGTCAATTTGGTCCCAACACTCAAATAAGCCTAAGTCATAGGCGTCGCCCGCATGAATGCTTAACCAAGCATGCACTGTCCCGTCGACTTGTCACGATACTTGAAAAAGCTTAAGTCCTAGGCGTCGCCCGCACGAATGCTTAACAAAGCATGCACGGTCTGGTCCCGCAAGGCTTGGCATAGCCTTCGCACGTCCCGCAAGTTAAGTCATCTTTGTACGGCTTGTTGGCTTAAGTCTAGGCACCCGAGAACTTGGTTGTTAAGTCGACCCCGTGCCTAGCACGTTCCCTCGATGCGTAGCTCGGCGTAGCCTTCGCTCGTCGAGTCATTGCCCGTACAAGTCAACAAGAGTTACTCTAGGCTAACGAAGCCATTCCTAGCGCTGTCCCGCTCTAGCTGCGGTTGTCAAGTCAAGTAGTCCCTTGAGAATAAGGCTCGTCGTATAAAGTATATGACTTAAGCGTTAGCGTCGCCTAGAGAACCATGCCTGTCTAAGGCACGAGCCACAGCCGAATACTTTTTAAGCATGCCGGTCCCGTCCGGTCATGTCCTGCTTGAATACTTGAATAAGCATACCAGTCCTGCCCGGTCATGTCCTGCCTGAATACTTGATAAGTCCCGCACACGAGATCGGTCCCGCGGTTTGGGAGTCTCGATAGAATAAAGAAATGCATGGTCATGTTAAGGAAAGACTGGATAGATTGGATAGATCGAGTCTTGCATGGTCATGGACAACTTGTCGACAAGGTGTAGTCTTCTCGAGTGATTCCCGGGGCGCCGGAATCACTCGGCCCGGGGGAAGCAAGTGTGGCTCAACGTAGGATGCTGGATGACCGCATGGGAGAGTTTCACCCCACCGGGCTAGCTCCCCGTGTTGGTACAGGTGGATATCCCACGATCCATGTCCAAGATAGCTTGAAATTGCTAGTGACCTCCTCATGTAGATGAGTCGGCAGATAGCGGCGACTCCGCGTGTATGCCTTTGGATTGAGTCTAGAACTTGAATGCTTGTCTAGTCGGTAAACGAATGTCTGGGCCTAAGACTGGGCTGCAGCATAGGCACCGTGCTTAGCACTATAGATGGCATCGAGATATTCATGAAGTCGAAATTGTATTTGACAAGTCTTGTCTAAGTTAGCAAATGACTCTAACAGGATGGCCGCAAGGCGGTAGCATGGATAAGTCTGGATAGCGAGGCACGGCCTCAGTCTTGAATGTTCAAACAAGTCTAAGTAAAGTCTAAGGCACGACCTGCACGAGTCGTCCCGTTGCCGTCCCTTGGCACTTGAATCGTTAGCACAAGAATTGGTCTAGGGGCGCTTGAATTTAATCAAAGGTCCTGGCACGGCCGAGTTCACGTGAATTGCCCCTCGACAAAGCACAGTCTTGAACAAGTATAAGTTTGGAATAGAATATGGCACGACCCTGCCGTCCCGCCTTGAAGTCTGGTCAAGTACCTAAGCGATGAGGCACTGCCTCGATCGAAACACACGTTGGCAAGATAGCATGACCCCGTCGTTGCACGACCTTGTCGTTGCTTCGCTAGTTATCGACCGAGACGTCCTTGTCCTAAAATGAATCCTAAGGCAAGACTAGAAAGATAATTGAAAGGGTTTAAGCTGCACAAAGTAAATGAAACGTATCGGTTATGTATAGGTGGGCGAGAAGCTCACTCCACCAGTACAGTGGTACTGACACCCACATAGTGTTTCATGTGCAGGCACAGGTAGAAGCTCGTGGCGCGGAGCTCGCTTGGATGCGTCGAGGCATGGAGTTCCTTGGCGAGTCGAAGCGTGCGGCCGCGTGACCCGAAGACTTATACATGACATAATGTATGGACATCGCCTTCCGAAGCTTCCGCTGGCTCAAGCATTTGTATCGAGATATGAGAGAGAGCAGAGTGAATTGTAATCGAGAGAAAAGTGAGCACGAGAGACTTGTAATTTGGCCTTGCGCCCACAAATGTAATCTTATATTCAATATCAATAAAGAGATTCTTTTGAGTTACTTGTGTCCATGTGTTCTTCTTTAAATTCTGCTGCAATGTTTTCAATATTTCTGCTTGGGACTTCTGTGCGACGACCCCGTCGCCGCCGATGTAATCGGCCGTTATGGAATTGCCTTGCACGAGCGCAATCTAGGCTCGTGCGGCATCACGCCTTAATGAGGAGGATCGCTCCTACGGGAGCGGGGCGTGACATAATGGTATCAGAGCACGGCTTTACGTCCTTGGACTTCACGTCAAAATTTTCAATTTTGAAAGCTCGTCGTTGGAAAAAATAAATGTGCGCTCTCTCTCGAATGTCCCTCGGCATGTCCATACAATAAGTCTAAATATTTTCAAAAGCTCGTACAAGCGTTCACTCGAAACGCATTGGTAGGCTATCGCTGAATGCCTCGATAGGGCCTTTGTGCCGAACGGTGTCAACTTGACTTGATAGAAAACACCTGCTAAGTTAATATGTCGCGTGCGTGCCTAACTAGTCATTTGTTGATCCTAGCAATTGAGAGTGCAAACTCGAATATAGTCCGCACGGGATGGCTATGCACACGGCCTTTTGGCTAAGTTGTGTTGCGCGTCGCGCACCTCGACCCTTGGTGCAAACGAGTCGCGAGCGATATTAAGCATCGCTCGGTCGGGAATGGAGATACACTTAGAGTGTCTCTGGATAGGAACGCTATCGAACTAACGCTTAGGCGTATACGAAAGATTGACTTGGATTTCGAGGAAATAGTACGAACGACTTAGTGCGTCGTTGCGACGCGAGCGACTACGCTAGCGATTCGTCGAACGAATCCGAAGGATGTCTTAGCGCATGATGCGAACGTGATTGAGGACTAGATCGGATGGCTCGAATCCGAGTGGTGTATGGATTTTCTTGGAGATCATTCGAGCAAAAGTTGAGGATTACGAGTATGTCGGCGAGGCGATGCGATCGCGCAAAGCCTTAGAACGCGTCACGCTTAGTCGGTTGTGACTTCGATTGTCCCCAGCGAGATATCGTTCGAACAACTTGTGAACGGGCAACGCGAGTTGGAAAATGATTCGGAACGATGAATGAAAATGAATGGTCTTGATCGAGGAAACTTAGAGGATCGCACGTACGATTTCGGATTGATACAAATAAAATGTGACTTGAGTTTTGAACAACGATCTTGAAACGAGTTGGAGGAATAGCGATCGAACTTGACCTTGAATATCGAGGAATGGTGGTATATCCAGTTCGGACAATAGAATCAGTCGCACGACTCGAAATTGGTTGCGAAGGAAGATCGTCAGGTTACGCATATCGTCGATGGTATTGAGGCGTATCAAAGATCGATATGCGATAACTCGGGGGTACTCTGACTCAGCGAGTAACGATCGTACAAATGTTATTGTTTCGATAAATCCTATACTCGGGATATTGAAACGTGTCGAGGAAAAGATAAACATGGCTCGAGGATTTTCTAGTTGAACAAATGACGGTTGGATTATCGAATGGAAATCTTGGCTTGGATAAAAATGAAACGTTTGGATTTGCTTCGTCGATAACCACAACTTCGACATTCTTGTCTTATGCGAGCGCAACTCCAGCCTCGCACATGCGTCGCGCCGATTTGAGACGATCACTCCGCGTGAGCGCTGGTATGGTGATTCATACAGCGGGGGTGATTGACCTAGCTTGGCGTGACAATTTGTGTGCTTCGATTTGTGGTTTGACGCGAAGGTAGACTCGAGAATGAATCAGCGTGTTTGACGGTCGAATTTGAGGATTGCGTAGGTCCAATCCGCGTATCGAGAATGAACGAGTCTAGACTCAAACAAAAGTTATGCCCCGATGAGAATAATTATTCTGCGGGAGCGTTGCGTGGTGATTCACGAACCACCATGGATAATCAGACTCGCATGAGATTGGGGCACAACGTATTGTCAAAGCTAGACGACCTCGTGATCGAATACATGAATTGGTTAGAATCGGTGATTTGAATGGATTCGAATACGCGCAACGAATGCATTGATGCGAATAGGTAATCGTGCTCGATGTTTAAAAATCTGAGTGATGCGAGCTTGGGTAGAAATTCCCGTACTACCGACTTTGGTTTGACCCTAGGATTGGGCACAGTGTTGGCATTATTGTTGGGGAACTATGATTCCAATTCTGACATTGACTTAGCCTTGCAAAGATTGGCCTAGCGGTTAGGCGAAACACCTCTGTTGCAACAGTTATCAATCGAAGAATTGATCTCGAGGATTGGTTTGAATGGATAGCCTGAATCACGAATGTAGGAAAACCGTGCTCACGAGACTCGGCTGACATGCATATATTTCAGGGACGCCTGGGTATGTGCACGATGCGACTCGAGTGAGAATGACAAGTCCTCTATCATGCGGCATGGTTGAATGTATGTATTTTAGGGATGCCTGGAATGCGTGCACGATCCAGCCAAGTGATACGTTGAGTTCAAGTACGACTTGGGGAACGAGAGTGTCGAGATCTTGAAATCGTGTTAACGGAAAGATTGATAGTCGTGCGAGCGTGGCTCAAAACCAAAGGAACGCATAGGCAAGATGCGTACGAATAAGTCTTGGCCATAGAAATGGTAGGATGGCTTGCCTTCAGGAAAGTCTCGAGGACGAGACTTGTTTTGAGTGGTGTATGTTGTAATGCCCCGTCCCGCAAAGTCAATCGGTGGAATCGAAACGCCGACGGCGTTGGAACTAAGCCTTGCAACGGCTCGCCCGGAGACATCGTTCAGGTGGGGGAGTTTCGGTGAACTTGCTCCATCTTAGCTTGCAGATAATAAATCGTGTTTTTAACTTGCACAAGTAGGCTAATATAAAAGCTATGCACCAACATAGCTAAGGGAGTGATCCCGTCGGGTCGGAAGTGTCCTAGAATATGGAGATGGTCCAACGATCAACATAGAAGTCAGCTCAGCGTGCTTTCAAATGACACTCGATCCGTCGATCCCGTGGCTTGGGAGAAGGAAGTTGGCCTAAGTTGCTAAGTTGCCCCGACACGAGAAATAGCCTAAGCGTTAGGCGTCGCCCGCGTGAATGCTTAACAAGGCATGCACTGTCCCGTCAATTTGGTCCCAACACTCAAATAAGCCTAAGTCATAGGCGTCGCCCGCATGAATGCTTAACCAAGCATGCACTGTCCCGTCGACTTGTCACGATACTTGAAAAAGCTTTAGTCCTAGGCGTCGCCCGCACGAATGCTTAACAAAGCATGCACGGTCCGGTCCCGCAAGGCTTGGCATAGCCTTCGCACGTCCCGCAAGTTAAGTCATCTTTGTACGGCTTGTTGGCTTAAGTCTAGGCACCCGAGAACTTGGTTGTTAAGTCGACCCCGTGCCTAGCACGTTCCCTCGATGCGTAGCTCGGCGTAGCCTTCGCTCGTCGAGTCATTGCCCGTACAAGTCAACAAGAGTTACTCTAGGCTAACGAAGCCATTCCTAGCGCTGTCCCGCTCTAGCTGCGGTTGTCAAGTCAAGTAGTCCCTTGAGAATAAGGCTCGTCGTATAAAGTATATGACTTGAGCGTTAGCGTCTCCTAGAGAACCATGCCTGTCTAAGGCACGAGCCACGGCCGAATACTTTTTAAGCATGCCGGTCCCGTCCGGTCATGTCCTGCTTGAATACTTGAATAAGCATGCCGGTCCTGCCCGGTCATGTCCTGCCTGAATACTTGATAAGTCCCGCACACGAGATCGGTCCCGCGGCTTGGAAGTCTCGATAGAATAAAGGAATGCATGGTCATGTTAAGGAAAGGCTGGATAGATTGGATAGATCGAGTCTTGCATGGTCATGGACAACTTGTCGACAAGGTGTAGTCTTCTCGAGTGATTACCGGGGCGCCGGAATCACTCGGCCCGGGGGAAGCAAGTGTGGCTCAACGTAGGATGCTGGATGACCGCATGGGAGAGTTCCACTCCACCGGGCTAGCTCCCCGTGTTGGTACAGGTGGATATCCCACGAGCCATGTCCAAGATAGCTTGAAATTGCTAGTGACCTCATGTAGATGAGTCGGCAGATAGCGGCGACTCCGCGTGTATGCCTTTGGATTGAGTCTAGAACTTGAATGCTTGTCTAGTCGGTAAACGAATGTCTGGGCCTAAGACTGGGCTGCAGCATAGGCACCGTGCTTAGCACGATAGATGGCATCGAGATATTCATGAAGTCGAAATTGTATTTGACAAGTCTTGTCTAAGTTAGCAAATGACTCTAACAGGATGGCCGCAAGGCGGTAGCATGGATAAGTCTGGATAGCGAGGCACGACCTCAGTCTTGAATGTTCAAACAAGTCTAAGTAAAGTCTAAGGCACGACCTGCACGAGTCGTCCCGTTGCCGTCCCTTGGCACTTGAATCGTTAGCACAAGAATTGGTCTAGGGGCGCTTGAATTTAATCAAAGGTCCTGGCACGGTCGAGTTCACGTGAATTGCCCCTCGACAAAGCACAGTCTTGAACAAGTCTAAGTTTGGAATAGAATATGGCACGACCCTGCCGTCCCGCCTTGAAGTCTGGTCAAGTACCTAAGCGATGAGGCACTGCCTCGATCGAAACACACGTTGGCAAGATAGCATGACCCCGTCGTTGCACGACCTTGTCGTTGCATCGCTAGTTATCGACCGAGACGTCATTGTCCTAATGAATCCTAAGGCAAGACTAGAAAGACAATTGAAAGGGTTTAAGCTGCACAAAGTAAATGAAACGTGTCGGTTATGTATGGGTGGGCGAGAAGCTCACTCCACCAGTATAGTGGTACTGACACCCACATAGTGTTTCATGTGCAGGCACAGGTAGAAGCTCGTGGCGCGGAGCTCGCTTGGATGCGTCGAGGCATGGAGTTCCTTGGCGAGTCAAAGCGTGCGGCCGCGTGACCCGAAGACTTATACAGGACATAATGTATGGACATCGCCTTCCGAAGCTTCCGCTGGCTCAAGCTTTTGTATCGAGATATGAGAGAGAGCAGAGTGAATTGTAATCGAGAGAAAAGTGAGCACGAGAGACTTGTAATTTGGCCTTGCGCCCACAAATGTAATCTTATATTCAATATCAATAAAGAGATTCTTTTGAGTTACTTGTGTCCATGTGTTCTTCTTTAAATTCTGCTACAATGTTTTCAATGTTTCTGCTTGGGACTTCTGTGCGATGACCCCGTCGCCGCCGATGTAATCGGCCGTTATGGAATTGCCTTGCACGAGCGCAATCTAGGCTCGTGCGGCATTACGCCTTAGCGAGGACGATCGCTCCTACGGGAGCGGGGCGTGACATGGCAGGAGTGGGCTCAATGAAGGAGGGTACATAGAACGACTCAGAGGTAATGAGGACATGGAAGTTTTATGTAAAGGGGTGATTTGTTTTTGGCGGAAGTGAAACGACTCAGAGGTAATGAGGACATGCCCATTTTGGAAATTTGTGGATCTGTTACCCTTTTTGTGCACTGGAAGTGCGGGTAGTGGATCATAAGGGAGGATCTCTTTCAGGAAGAAAGTTCAGAGGTATGGTCATACATGACTTACTATCTGAAAGAGTGACCGGAATATGAGTTCAGAGGCACCTGCGGGTACATAACTCGATAATCTGGGAGATTGTGAGTTCAGCGGTACGGGAGGGTACATGACTCAATAATCTGGAATTTGGAAATGTGAGTTCAGCGGTACTGGCGGATACATAACTCAATAATCTGGGATGTTGTGGATATGAGTTCAGCAGCACCAGCGGGTACATAACTCAATAATCTGGAATATTGTGGATATGAGTTCAGCGGCACCAGCGGGTACATAACTCAATGATCTAGAATGTTGTGGATATGAGTTCAACGGCACCAGCGGGTACATAACTCTATAATCTGGAAAATCTCGTTTAGACATAATATTTCTTCAGGAACTTGCCGTTGACGGGCAACATGAGCAAGTCTCCATTTTGTTTTGCGAGGCGGTAAGCATCATTGGAGAATACAGCCTCAATGATAAATGGACCTTCCCATTTTGGATGGAAATTGCCGACGGTTTTGTGCGTCATGACCATCGGCCTCCGGACTGCCAGAACGAGATCGTCCACTTGGAATGTTCTGATTTTAACCTTCTTGTTGAAGGCTCCGGAGATGCGTGCTTGGTATAGCTCGATCCGTTGCTGAGCCAGGAGGCGCTTTTCATCTAAGGCCTCAAACTCTTGTAGTCGGCGACGGTAGTTATCATCCGTCGTCAATTGGTAAGCAAGGGCGACGTGGAGCGAGGGTATTTGAGTCTCCAATGGGAGAACTGCCTCACTCCCGTACCCCAGGGAGAATGGTGTGTTCCCTGTGGCTGTTCGGACTATGGTACGGTATGCCCATAAGCATTCACCAAGCTTCTCGTTCCAGTCGCGTTTGTTGGACGATACGAACTTCTTGAGAAGTTTGATGATTGTTTTGTTGAATGCTTCTGCCAACCCATTCGCTGCTGGATTGTATGGCGTTGAAGCAATATTTTGGATGCGGTGCTTGTCGTAGAACCGATAGAAGGCGTGGCTTATAAACTGCGGAACATTATCGTGGATGATCCTTCGGGGCAGTCCAAAGCGATAGATGACGTGATGCTTGAGGAAGCTGATCACATTTGAAGTCTTTACTTCTGCAAGCGGGACAGCTTCCGCCCATTTGGAGAAGTAAACTGTGATTGCGAGTATGAAGCGATGTCCTCGGAAAGAAGGTGGAGTGATTGGACCAATGATATCCATCCCCCATGCTTCGAATGGCCAGGACGCCATTGTCGGGTGTAGAAATTCGGATGGTTGGTGAATGAAGTCCGCGTGGACTTGGCAGGCTTTACGAGCTTGGAGGTGGATCGTTAGAGGTTCTTCTGATCCTGTGGCTATCTCGGTACGAGCTTGCACATCTCCTTCACCAAGGTGCCTCTTCGACTTTTCGTATAGGCAGGAGTCTGAGTAGTAGGATTCGACCCCTTTGAAGGGATCGATGTCGGTAAATTCTGTCCTCACGAAGCCGTGTTTGTCGACATATTTGAAGCATTGGTGCAGCGTGGAAGGCACGATCATATAATCGTGTATCCAAGGGCGCCCCAAGAGGATGTTGTAAGAAGTGTCTGTATCTATGACGTAACAGGTGACTTCCGACTGGAGATCGCTAATTTGGCACTTCAGACGAATCTTCCCAATTGGGTAGCTCCTGTCCGAATTGAAACCGCTGATGGCGGTGCTTGTTGGCGTCAGGCGATGCATAGGGATGCGGAGATGATGTAACCGACCCTTCGGGATGATGCTTATGGAAGAACCAGGATCAATATGCATCCGATCCACCTTTACGTCGTCGATGTATCCAGTGTAATATAACGGACGTCGTGCAGGTTGGTTTTGATGAGCATATCCTGCGGAGTGAAGACAATGTTGGGCATCGCTCCCGTGCAAGCGCTGTCTTGGAGATCTGCAGACGGGTTTTCTCCCGTGAGGTTGACCTGAGCCAGGTATGCGTCGGCAGTTTGGAGTGCATCGCTCAAAGCCGTGCGAACATCCTTTGAGAGTCTCAGGAGCTCGTATAATGACAACTTGGCCGGTGTGTTGGCCAATTGTGCCAAGATGTCGAAGTTGTAGGGCCTCTCCAGCCCCTGTGGTGCCTCTTTTCGGAGGGATTTGTCAAAGCGAGTCTCCTTCGGCCTAGGCTTGTCGGTCGTCGGAGGCTGAGAAGGTCCCGGAGCGTCGGTTGTAGCGGGCTGATGATCATCAGCCGCGTTATCAGCCACAGGTTGGGATTGTGCCCCAGACCGAGTGACGACAGCTGTGGCTTCTTCGATATCTGCTGAGATTGTGCGGCATGATCTGACTTTTCCACTCTTGCTCTTGCGAATGGGAGATGGTGTGGACTGGGTCACTTCAGATACTAAGTCTGGATGGACCCACATGACGTTCCCTCGTGACGTGGTTAGGGACACTAGACCAGCAGCCTGATCTCGGGGAGGTGGAAGATTAGCAATCTCCATTGTCGCCAGAGGGATGGGGACCACACCGTCTTGAGTCTCTGTTGGCGGAAAGCTGCCAAATTGTACTGACACCATATTGGCTGCCACAGTTACCTCTTCGAAATCGATGGCCAGAGCATTCGAATCGATGAGATTTTGGATGTACCGTTTTAGTTGGTAGCAGTCGTGTGTAGCATGGTGGACGTAGCGGTGGTAATGGCAGTACTTTGGGTTCTCTATTTCTGTCGGCCGAGGTTCCCGTCTTGGTGGAGGGAGCTGAATTCTGTCTCCTTGTATGAGCATATCTAAGATGGGCTTGACGTGGCCGTCTTCGAAGGAGTAGGTCATTTGTGGCCATTGCTTGTCTGTCGGTTTTGGCTCAGGTTTCTGCGCTGTGTCGGCCACCATAGCCTGCTTGCCCTTGTTGTCCCGATTGTTGGTGGAGCTACCCCCATTGTTGGTGTTGGCGTTGGGACGCCTGCCCTTGTCTTCTCCCTCTGAGATGTACAATCCCAGTTGGCGAGCCTTCTTCAATCGTTCTTCGGCGCTTGTGGCACTGATGATAAACGTCTTCCAGTCCTTGAATTGACTTTTGCCCATCCAGAGGCTGATTGTTGGAAGCAGTCTCTTTTGGCAAATTTCAATTATGGAGAAATCCGGATTTCCGGACGGCAGCTTCATTGCGGTTTGGCGAAACCGCTCGATATAATTCCTTGTCAGCTCTTTCTCCCCTTGGACGACGTCCATGAGGGTGGACATCGTGATGTCCTGTCCTACTTCGTAAAATCTCTCCAAGAACATGCGCTTGAAGCTGGCGAAGGAGTGGATGCAGTTGTCCGGCAGGTTGCAATACCAGTCGAAGGAGACTCCTTCCAATGCCCCGATGAATAATCGTGTAAGGATGGCATCGTCATGGGGCAAATGGTCGATGGTGACCTCGAAGTAAGTGATGTACCGACTTGCGGAGGTCTTGCCATCATAAGAATTGATATTGAACGGCTTATATCTTGGTGGGAAGGGGACATCCCTCCATGCTGCAGGGTATGGTTGCCGTATTCTGAGGTCTTGAGAGGTTTCTCGAGCGTGAAACATGGCTCGGAGCTCCTGGATCTCTCTTCTTGCTTCCCTTGCCTCATCCACAGCGGTGGGGGCCGTCATTTCAGGAGGATTATTGCCCGGGTTTGGTGCCGCTGAGTTTGAGTCAGCATTAACCGCGGGACCCGCGCTTGTTTGGCCAGACGTCCCTCCTTGGAGAGTTGGAAGGGCCGCTTTGATCTAGTCTACAGATTTGACCAAGGCATGCAGTATGGCCTCCAGAGTGTCGATGCGTTGGCGATTGCTGGAACCACCTTGGTTGCTGTCCGTCATGAACACCGTCTTTACATGAGGAGAAATAGAAGGACCGGTAGAGGACGTGCTCTCCGAATCATACCCCTGTAGCGAGAAATCATCGGGGTATGTGGGAATGTTCTCCTTTGGTTCGGACTCAGAAGGGATAGTACCCCCAGCTTCAGAGTTTGCTTCATCTTGGGAATCGTGGACGTCCTCGGGGATGTCGGCCCTTGCTGTATCTGATGGGAGAGTTGTTTCCTCGGGCTCATCTCTTTGGAACATCGGATTATCGTGGATGTTCTGAGGAGTGCTACCCCCAGTCCCAGCTACCCCCAGTGGTGTAGACGATGAATCTCCCACTGTAGCAGATTTCGTCTTTGAACGGGTACCTTGGAAAACTCCGGTGGTGGGCACCCGCTTAGACGACAGTTTCTTAGTCATAGTGGTTGAAATCTTCGGGCTGGGAACATTGGTCTTCTACCCTCTCACATCGGTGGGGATTTTCTGAGCAGAGTTGCAGGAGGCGACGGGAAGTGCTTCGTCTTCTGAACATGTTTGTTGCAGTCTTTGGAAGACGGACTGTCGGTCTTCTCGTACCGTTGTGTTATTGCAACAGCAGTTGACGATGACTTGGGTGCAGTGACGTCCGTGGGAGGACTCCTTGCACCCCGAGGCACCTTCTCTTTCCTTGCGTTTGTGGAGAATGGCCTCACGTAAGTCAGATGGGTCCGGATCGACCATGTTTGCTCCCTGGATTTTGGGAGTCTTTTGGGAACCTCTCTGTCCGTTTGCCGCCGGGGGCTGGACTCGAATGGTTCGGTACAACTTCCCATCAGAGGCCCGCATGACAGTATGTGGGACGCTCGGATGGTCAGAGGTCGGATCAGCGGACCGAGCTTGCCAAGCTCGTGCTGCCCTAGACTTCTTCACTCTTGTGCGTGAGGGCGCATAGTAGGAAGAGTCTAAGTGGTGCTGGAGAGAGTCAAACATGTCTTTTTGGGAGCACAAGAGATCAGGACCATAGGAGAGACGGTCGAAGATAGATCCGTTTGGAGTAGGCGTCATGCGGCTGGAATCAATAACCTTCATGCGGCTGGCAGTCGTAGCCGCATAGGTCTTCTCCATGCGGCTGGAAATCCTGGCCGCATGAGTGTTCTCTATGCGGCTGGAAATCCTGGCCGCATGAGTATTATGTATTTGGCTAGCAGTCTCAGCCGCATGGTCATCATTCATGCGGCCGGCAATCTTGGCCGCATGAGTCTTCGTTTTGCGGCTAGTGCCCTTGTTCGGTTTCTTCCTGGAGCACATAGAATCGCTCTTTGCCCCTGTAAGTCCAGCATCGTAGTGCTTTCCTCTGCCGGACTTGGGGACAGCAGAGTCCTCTACGGCTTGAAGTGGGGCCGCACGAGAGTCGCCTTCGCCGTCTTGGGCAGCAGAGAGTACTCCGTCCAGAGCTTGGGGAGGAGCAAATGACTTTGGCCTCCACTCGCTGCGAGCTTTCTTTGTGCGGGTTCGCTTCTGGACCGGGCCAGCGCTTCCCTCTGAGAGCATTTCTTCAAACGCCTGTTGGTCGAAGTGGACGACCATCTTCTGTTGCGTGGAGCCAAGTTTGGCTGCATCCGATTGCGTCACCAACTCCTCAGTCGTGGAGAAGTTTGTCCCCAGCAGAGTCGCCATCGTGTTTGCCATGAAATATAAAAGAACAGAACAATTATCGGAGGACTGGACTTTTACTTCACAATACAAACTCGCTTTTACAAAGAAAGCCTAGGGACGAAAACCTAGGTACATCAATCTAAGTACAATTGTTTATTTTAGATTCTGGAGGGTGACGATAGAGGCTCGGGAAAGCGACAGCAGCTCTGCCTTACTCCTTGGACGATCGGATGCAACCTTGGCTCCGGGAAAGAAATGCTCTCGGGATGCGCTCTGTGCGTGCCTTTGTCTCTCTGCTCTCTCTCTTCTTCGTATGTATCTGTCTGTCCTCTCTGTATATTCTCTTCTCTGTCTGTCCCTGTTACAAGGGAATGGCACCTTGCTATTTATAAGAGTGGAGGGGCACCATTAGGGTTTGCAATGATTACTCATTCTCAAAAGTCGGCGGTTAAGGATCAATGAATCTGGGCCATTCATAATAGATTTGAGCAATTAATGTGATTGCATCAAATCTCTGTGGGTAATTAATGATGATTGACATAAATCCCCATGATTTGTTATGCCAATCTTGGATTTCCAGCCACGTGTCATTGATTTGCTAGATTGCAAATGATCTGATTTGATCCCAATATTTTATTGGGATTTGTTGATGGATTTTGATCGATTTGATGCCACGTGTCCCATTATCATGCCGCGTGTCTTAATTGCGAGCCACTTAGAAAATCTGAGCCGCATGAGGACTACTCCCCATTGAGCCGCATAAGACTGGCCACGTGTCAAGGCTGCTTGGGAGTGGCACCTGAACATTTGAACCGCATGGTGGTAATCTGAGCCGCATGAGCGTAAGTGACCGCATGATGAGTACTTTCCTCGTGAGCCGCATGGAGATAGTCCTCGTGAGCCGCATGGAGATGACCTCTACTTGAACCGCATGGGGTTAGCCTCTACTTGACCCGCATGGGGTAGTTCTCGTGAGCCGCATGGGTAGCCTCTGCCTGAGCCGCATGGGCGGCCTCTGTCTGAGCCGCATGCGACTGGCCACGTGTCAAGGCCGCATAAAGGTCTTTTAGGGTTTCGGGGGATTGTGTCAGAGATATCATTCGTTTCCCTAGGAGTCTGCCATTATGACAGAGTCATTATTGCATCTTTCTGCCAATGGTCAGAGCTGTCAGTCGTCAAGACATTAAATGCAGTAGAAGACAAAGGGAAGAGCTGTTGAGGGCCACGTGGCTCCTCTCTGGGCCGCATAGACTTTTGAGCCGTATGGGTCCCTGAGCCGCATGGGGATCCTTGGCCGCATGGATCTTTCTTTATTCTTTTCCATGCTTCTACAGTCATGTCACTTTTGAGCAAGATGTACTTGCCTAGGATTAAGTTCCAAGCCTAATCTTCTACTCCACCAAGAGGGATTCCGAAACCACACTCTAGGCCTCAAGGCCAAGCCTTTCTAAGTTTGAGGAAGAGGGAAAGAGGAAATGGAAAAGGAAAGAAAAGAAAGGAGAGAGAAACTCAATGGATATATATAGAAGGTTGAATTAATCGTGACCGTTGGATCGTGATCCATGTCAAAATCTAGATCAATCCTAGCCATTGAAAGAAAACCAATTATCCAATGAATAATAGAATGCATCGACACTATTCACGAAAATATCTAAATACTATTCACGAAAATATCAGAAATATTATTCATGAAAATATCATAAACACTATTCATGAAAATATCATAAATCGAAAATATCTAAAATATGGAAAATCTGTCCGGATGGCATGCCGTCGGTATACACCGGTACACCGTCGCTATGCCGGTCAAGGAAAAAATCTATAATTTGGGAAAATTTTTAAAGCATTCCGAAAACCAAAAAAATACGAAATACAATACAAAATACGTATCCGTATATAAATACCGATACTGTGAGACGAGTCTCACAATAAGATTCAAAGGCGACATCCGTTGAGATTATATTACTCAAGTCAATGGAAATAGGAGGTGGTATGCCCTACATTACATTTCCAAAGAAATTGCCAATCACAATTACAAAAATAAATACAATATGAACAACTTCAGGACTGTCAAGGAAAATTGGCATTCCTTCAGGACTGTACAACAGGACTGCCAGACAGTCTGGCAGTCCTTCGTGTTTTATAGATTGCCAGAAAGACTGGCAGTCCTATTTTACACTAGTTCTACACATAGATTGTCGTGTAATCTGGCAGTCCTTCGTGTTTTATGGACTGCCAGAAAGTCTGGCAGTCATGTTGTATAGTATTGTTGAGAACTAATAAGGGACTTTAGTCCCACATTGGAAAATGTAGTATGAAGAGGAGCTAGACTCCCTATAAATAGTGGAGTAACCAATCAATAAAATACACAACAATTATTCTCTACATGGTATCAGAGCCATAACTACAAATTTTTTTTTTCCTTCCCCCCCTTTCCCTACCGGCAGTACCCCCCCTTCCCCACCGGCAGTCCCCCCTTCCCCCACCGGCAGTCCCCCCTCCCGCCCCCCCACCACCGACGCCCCCCCCGCCAGTTCCCCCCCCCGACGCCCTGTCCCCCCCGACGCCCCCCTCCTTTTTTTTTCTTTTCGAAAAAAACCCTAATTTTGAGCGAGAGATTATATGGGTGGTTTTTCGACGACGGATGGCTGTCAAATGCTTTATTTGCACCTTATGTTCCTAGATTACGCCCTCCAGAATTACAAATACTTTATTTGTTTTTCGTTCTCGATCTGCAAATTAGGATCTACATGCGCACGTCGGTGTTGGCCACGTTGAACGCGCAGTCGTAAGGTCACCGTTGAAGACTTTACATACAGACGACGCCGACGAAGACGACGACAAAGACAAAGCCGACGTAGATGACGACGATGAATCATCGTTGAAGACGCCATGGATTCGATCAGTGGTAAACTGACAGCAGATGAGATGAAGGCCTTGGTTGATGATATTTTATCAAAGAGATTAACCGAGGCGACCCTACGTGTGATCCATACCGATGTGGATCCGTCACCCTACAAAATGGAGAAACTGGACAAGTTGAAGACGAAGTTGGAAGGCACGTCCAATTACTTGAAATGGTCACGGCAGGCCATGCGGACGCTGAAGGGACGTGGCTTGGTTGGCTACGTCAATGGCCAAACCAAGGCGCCAGATGATCCCTCCTCAAAGGAGTTTGCTGTTTGGGAAATTGTCAACAATATTGTGGCTGGATGGTTGACCGCCTCCTTGACTGACCAGGTGTCGGGCAATGTAGAGGCGATGGAGGCTGCTGCTGATATATGGCGGACCTTGAAGGATATGTACTCCGGCTCGGGCAATCCTATGCGGGTCTTCCAACTGCAGGATAAACTTGATAGGGTGGCCCAGGACGACCGTACCATCTCTGCGTATGCAGCACTGTTGAAGAAGTTCTGGTCTGATCTGGATTACTATGATCCTCTTAGGATGGAAGATGCCCAAGTCGAACCCGCATTTGCGAAACATTTTCAAAAGTTCTTGGATTATATTTTGCGTCAACGGATGATGAAGTTCTTGAAGGGTCTTAATCCTGTATTTGTGAATAGAAGGAATGTACTCCTGACACAGCCCATGCTTTCCACCTTAGAAGAAGCCATAGTTGCCATGGCACAAGAAGAGACTCGCTTGAAATTGATGCCCAACAAGGGCTCTTTCCAGGGGGAGCAAGCCACTGTTGACAAGTCTGCCCTTGTCGCCTTCAATCAGCCTCCCTCTGTGGCCGGTGCTTGCCACAACTGTGGTGACTCAGGGCATTACATCAGATTTTGTCCCAAACCCCTGCACAGTCAGTCGAGTGATCGTGGACGGGGCCGCGGAGGACGTCGTGGTGGTAGAGGCGGTTATCCTGGTCAACGGGGAAATTATTCTGGAGGACACAAAGCTAATCTGGCGGAGGAAGGGGGCGACCATCACCTGGCTGAGTTAACCCATCTTGAGAAGGAGTTCCTCGCGAAGTTACGCGGCACAAAGCTGGGTTCGGACGACAGTAATGGGACGTCATCTACCTCGGGGGACAACATCACTTGCTTTGCCCAAAACGGCACATGTATACCTGCACGTGCTCTTGCAGCAGCTGTCCTCCAACCCGGTTGGATTATGGACTCTGGGGCATCTCGCCATGTCACGGGATCCTGCGGTGAGTTCCAGGACTATACTCACCTACCGACGCCGGAGAGCATTCAGACTGCTGATGGTAACTCCAGCCCTGTCATGGGTAAAGGTACTGTCGCATGCACCCCTTCTCTCACTCTCACCAATGTCTTACATGCTCCGTCTTTTTCTGTCAATCTTCTTTCTATTAGTGCCATTATCCTTGATCTTAACTGTACTGTTTCCTTTGACATTCCTATGGTGACTTTTCAGGAGAAGGGGACAGGACGACGACTAGGGACTGGCACATGACATAAGGGGCTGTGGTACTTGGACAGGACTGGACTGGACAGAGCTTTGGCATCTCTGGTAGCAAACACACCACCAGAAGATTCACGACGCAGTGTCGAAGATTACTTGCTACTCCACCACCGGCGTGTCGGTCATTCTTCCTTTAAAATTATTAGTCGAATGTATCCGTCCTTATACCAAAGGGCTAATAAAGAAAAGTTATTTTGTCATGCTTGTGAGTTGGGTAAACATACCAGAAGCACGTATGTGAGTTCAGGTAGTAGGAGTTCGACTTCTTTTGATATGATACATTCAGACGTATGGGGCCCTTGTCCTACAACCGGTATTAACGGTTTTTGATGGTTCGTCACTTTTATTGATTGTTATACTCGCGTGACATGGGTGTACCTTATGAAGAATAAAAGTGACGTCTTTGAGGCGTTTTGAGACTTTCATCGCCAAGTAGACACTCAATATGGCACTAAAATTAAGTGCTTACGGTCTGACAATGGGACGGAGCACACGGCAACTCAGAAGGGATACGCATATTGGAGCCCAGTTGAGCGGAAAATGTTTGTAAGCATGGACGTTACATTCAGAGAACTGGAACCATATTATGGTTCGGATGACGGTTCGACGTTTGGTGACACACCTAACATAGAGGGTGTTAGATGTGAGGGGGAGAAATTAAGCCCATCTGTGGTAGTCGGATCGGTCCCATGCCCGGTCGTAGAAAATTGGACGAAAGGGGAAGAAAGCAGTGACTCCGATACAGAAGATGAAGAAGATACATATGTTAAACAGGGGGAGCAGCAGACAATGGAAAAGGAGCTCCAAGTCTACAGAAGGAGACAACAGAAGTCCAGTACTATGCCTGTACCGTGCCCTGTGCCTACTATACCAAGTCTCTCGTCTACTCCTACTCCAACTCTTGAAGATGTTGCCCCCGCACTGAATCAATCTGATTCTGATGCGGATCTTTCTGACTCTAATGGTATGATCTCTCCGCCACCTATTGCTCCCTTAAGGAGATCTTCTCGCATCAATGCGGGTAAGGCTCCTAGTCGTTTTGATGATTATGAACATGATATTGCCAACTACCTGTCTTATTCTAACATTTCTTCGAATTATCGAGCCTTTATTGCATCATTAGACTCTACTTCGTTGCCCAAGTGTTGGCAGGAAGCAAAAAAAGATCCAAGGTGAAAAGTTGCAATGATGGAAGAACTTGGGGCACTGGAGAAAAATAAGACGTGGGAGCTGGTTCCATTACCCAAAGAAAAGAAAACTGTGGGATGCAAATGGGTGTACACTGTAAAGGAGACGTCAGAAGGAAAGGTGGAACGATACAAGGCGAGGTTGGTTGCAAAAGGATACACACAATCATATGGCATCGACTATGATGAGACGTTTGCTCCAGTAGAGAAAATGAGCACCGTAAGAACTCTGGTCTCCATTGCAGCAAACTATAGGTAAAAGCTATACCAGTTAGATGTGAAGAATGCCTTTCTCCATGGGGACCTACAAGAAGAAGTGTACATGGAACTCCCACTAGGGTGCTACGCTACAGAATCAGACGGATGGACGTCGCATGGAAAAGTATACAAACTAAAGAAGTCGCTATATGGACTCAAACAATCTCCTCAAGCCTGGTTTGATAGATTCTTAAAAGCTGTTACAGGCATGGGATACCATCAAACAAATGCAGATCATACGGTCTTTCTTCAGCATGCAAGAGGTCACATCACTATACTTGCTGTATACGTGGATGATATAGTAATCACAGGTAATGATGAAGTCGAGATCGCTAAGCTGAAGTCAAAACTCGCGAAGGAGTTTGAGGTGAAGGATTTAGGAGTAATGAGGTACTTTTTAGGTATCGAGGTGTGTGAAGGCGAACAAGGAATTGTTCTCTCACAGAGAAAATATGCACTAGATCTGCTGAAGGAGACAGGGATGCTGGGATGCAAAGCAGCAGTCACTCCAATTGACCAAAAGTGCAAGTTGGGAGCAGATGCAGGAGAGCCAGTTGATCGTGAAAGATATCAACGACTTGTAGGGAGATTGATTTATCTGGGGCACACTCGTCCTGATATCTCATTTGTGGTAAGTATAGTGAGTCGCTACATGCATGATCCAAGAACGGGTCATATGGATGCAGTGTTTCAGATCATGAGATATCTGAAAGGGACGCCGGAGAAAGGGCTATGGTTCAAGAAGAATAGAAGTATAGAAGTTGAGGGATACTGCGATGCAGACTGGACGAGCTGTATAGACGATAGAAGGTCTACCACGAGATATTGTGTCTTTGTAGGAGGAAACTTGGTCTCATGGAGAAGCAAGAAACAGTCAGTGGTAGCACGGTCTACAGCTGAAGCAGAATACAGAGCAATGGCTTTGGGAGTGTCGGAGTTGCTGTGGGTGAAAGCGTTGTTGACAGAGTTGAAGCTGGACAAGGGAGCACCGTTACGTCTTCTGAGCGATAGTCAAGCTGCAATAAGTATTGCTAACAATCCAGTTCAGCACGACAGAACGAAGCACATCGAGATCGATCGATTCTTCATCAAAGAGAAGCTGGAACAAGTGATACTGAAGATTGATCATGTTCGCTCAGAAGAACAAGTGGCAGACTGTCTGACTAAGGGTCTTAGTTCATTAAGTCTGTCGAAGCTATGCAACAAGATGGGAATGATTAATATCTATCGTCCATCTTGAGGGGGAGTGTTGAGAACTAATAAGGGACTTTAGTCCCACATTGGAAAATGTAGTATGAATAGGAGCTAGACTCCCTATAAATAGTGGAGTAACCAATCAATAAAATACACAACAATTATTCTCTACAAGTATTTCTACACATAGACTGCCGCGTAATCTGGCAGTCCTAGTTACTTCTTAAATTGCCATGTTTTGTGGCAGTCCACCTTTACAGACTGTTTGTTTCGGGACTGCCACAATATGTGGTAGTCCTAGTGTCCATAGTACTTGTTCGCGAGAACTCTGTGTGTCGACTACGTATTTGGTCGGTCGAAAATTTACTGAGAGTTCTTTGGATGTTTTGTCGTGTTCTTCGGAAGGTCCGGATTGCTCGATTGATAGACGTGATGATCCACTTTCTTCCATAATTTCTACATTGGGACAAAATATAAGATTATTTCAAAAGAATAAATTATTTAAGAAAATTTGTCGTTTAGCTGACGTAATCGTACCCAATATACTAAGAATCTTCCTTGGAGAATCTTCTAGGGTTTGGAGAAAAGTGGTGTTGAGAAAAAAGTTGGGACCACAAGTAGAAAGAACTAGGGTTTGGAGAAAAAGGGAGAGAGAGAATGGAGAGTGAGGAAGGAGACAAAAATTATAAGAGTTATCTTTTATACCTACCACTTGGATAGCCCTGAGTAAATTTTTCAGTGACAAACTTATAAATAATGGAAAACGAAGACTTGGCTAGCTTTGATCAACTTCTTATGTGCCCTTATAAATAGCCAAATATTTCTATTGCTTAGTGTTTTTTATTCAACCTCAATAAGAGATATTTTGATCATTTTACTAAAAATAATACGATTTTTTATAACAATTTGCTTTGTAAATGACACAAGTATACGATTACCATCAACGGAAAAATATATTAGAAGAGTGACTTTGCGCAATATGCCAGAAAAGAAACGGAAAAACTCCCAAATTTACCAAATAATAATAATATCATTAATCAGCAACCAAGCATCGACATTTATGCCTGTTCTATTAGGTATGAATATTTTGTTCTTGCTGCATACATTTAAGCAACTGATCTGTTATTATCTGTAGAAATACTTCTTGTTGTAGGGAAGATATGTTTATAAGGCGAAATCACACCATAACATATTTATTCAATTATTCTCTATTTTTGCACCTATAGACCCGCATAGGCGCAAACGCAAAATCTAGGATTCCCAAGGCGAAGGCACTCTTTGAAGCATTTCAGGTTAGAGTCCGAGCAGTTCCCATTGCACATTTCCTTGTCCTCTTTTTTTGTTGAGCATTCCTTTTGGCAAGAAGCGTACTTCTCGTCACACTCCTTGGAACACTGCATGTTTGTAGGAGACGATGTTGCTTGATCGACGAGGCTCGCCGCTAGGAGTAGAAAGATGGCGAGCGTCGCTGCAACATGCGCACTCTTTTGGAGATTCATGGCGAAAATTGTAAGTTTCGAGAATGGTTTGCTGTGCTTTTATAGAGTTGAAAAAGTTTTATCGACGTACTCAACTAGTCACACGATTTGTGAAGTGTTTCGTATGAGCAGAAGTTCTAGACGTCGAGAATGAAATATATATGATTATAGGATGGACAAATAATCACGATTCGTGCATGTTCTCTAGGGGTGAGCATTATTAGGTTTTGGACCGAAAACCGAATCGAATTGAGCCGAATATGAGATTTGGTTCGGTTTTTAAAAAAAATCGGTTATGTTTCGATTTTAAAAATACTAAATTTTCTTATTCGGTTTCGGTTTTGGGTTTCGATTTCGGTCCAAAACCGAAAACCAAATAAATTTTTTTAGTTTATATATATATATATATATATATATATATATATATATATATATATATATATAAAAAAAAAAAAAAAAAAAAATATATATATATATATATATATATAAACAAAAAAAGCGCAAATAAACCGAAAAATCGAAAACCAAACTGATTTAATTCGGTTCGGTTTGATTTGGTTATGGGACAATTCGATTCGGTTTTGATTTTGCTTATTCGATTTTTGGTCCAATTGGATTTTTGGTCATTCGGTTTGATTTGAACCGAATGCTCACCCCTATTCACTACAAAAAAATAGCTAAATAGCGACTGAAATTTCAGTCGTTAAAACAGACATTTCAGTCGCTAAAGCAAATTAGCGACTAATCTACGACTAAAAAATTTTGTCGCTAAATGCATCGTCGCTGATCAATTTTAGTCGCTAGTTAGTCGCTACAGCGACTAACTTCCGACTGAAATAGCGACAAAAAATAGCGACTAATCAGCGACTGATAAGTTAGTAGCTTCATTAGCGACTAACGGGCAACTAACTGACGACGTATTTACGATTGTAATGATTACAGTTGTTTACTAGCGACGAACAACTTTAATCGCTGCTTTGTCGCTGGTTAGTCGCTGATTTTGTTTCTCCAGATATTTAGTCGCTGAGTCGTTGCTAGTTACATGCTAGGTCGTCGCTGGTTAGTCACTCTTCCGTTGCTGAGTCATTTATATTTTCCAGATTTGTAGGACTCATGCTAAACTATCATGTAAGATTAATATATATAAACAAGTCCACAACAGATACAGTGCCAACAGCTTTTAGGATCACAATAGTTATCAATTATATGAACCAAAAAATGATAACATACACAATACACAAACAGAAAAGCAAAGAAATATATATATCAATCATGTCCAACTATTTACCATCGATCATCCATATAACAAAAAGATATTACCATCGATCATCCATATAACAAAAAGATAAACTAATATAACAAGCACAAAATAATATATCTCTGGTGACACAAAAGCATAGAAAGTCAAGACGATGGTGGCTGCATGCTGCCCATAAACTGTGTCATGAACGTAACTAATGCTGCTTGTTGGCTCGCCGTAAAAACAGGAGCTGGAACAGAAGTAGCCGAAGGAGCAACAGATGGAGACGTAGCCGGAGGAACAAAAGATGGAGACGTAGCCGGAGGAGCAACAGATGGAGACGTGGTCGGAGGAGCAACGGATGGTACAGTAGCTAGAGTAAAGGAAGGAGGAGCTGCAGGAGGAGGAACAGTCGGACTACCAGAATGAGCAGTGGTACCATGATGAGCACTAGTAGAAGACACCAACTCCGTAATATGTATCAGCTGTCTCTGAAAGTCGAACATCATGGTGGCCATCTGCTCCATAGTAAGAAATCCAGTAGAAGTAGTAGCATGTGCAGGACCGGTAGTAGACTGTACAGGTGGAAGAGCTCTGGCGTATCTCGACGGTTGCGATGCTAACGACCCGGTACCGTACACGCTACCGCCCTTTCCTCTCCCAACAGCCTGTACCCACAAGTCATTTCTTTCAGAGGACATACGTGGCATACTAGTACCAGCGGCCCCCACTTCCTGATCAGCTGCTTGAGAGGCATGACTCTCCAATTTTTCGTAGGCCTCCTGTACATATAATGGTATCATGAATATATAAAATTACAACCAAACTACGTGTTTTTGAAGAATATGAATTTCTATTTGTAAAGATAAAGATACAGTTAAAACATTCACAAGATACAATTAAAACATTGCACTCTACTTTTTATATTAGACAGATAGTTCATGTTGTATAGAAGAGAGGCTAGAAGTACTGGTAGATATACATTCTTCCCCAAATTATTCTATGGATACATTGTGCAGTTCAGTTGTTAAAATTTAACATTGTGGCTTTGAAGACGAAAGCATCACTGACAATCCATATTTTCATTCTGGCTTCCCGAAAAGAAATAGTAGGGGAGAATAGTATATAGACTGTACTATATAATTTTCATTAGGTTAGGAGGAAAGACCAGATTATTTGTACCAGTGGCATACTAGTACCAGTGGCTTTAAACTAATTATTTGTGTTTTCTTAGGATATAGTACAACTTGCCAATACATAATCATGAACTATCTAGTAGAGTAACAGAACCTGTCAGTGTTCTTATATTCTAATTTAACAGAAAATGACACCAAGGCCCAGTCAGTGTTCTTATGACACCAATTTTTTACCACAAGATTATATCCAAGCTTTTACCACAAAATTATATACATGAATAGAAGCAAAGCAAAGCAAGTTGTTGAAAGACAAGTAAATACTTACAAATGCTTTGGTAGCCCGTTCGTCTACTAACTTTCCATCTTTCCTTCGTTTATGGGTACGTTCGAATATCTTAGGAAAGTCGACAGAACTCGTATCTAAGCCTGCCTTAGTGGCCTCCTCGCACTGTAAAAGTTAGCTCTATAATATATACATAAATAATAAAATTTTACACTTTAATTAACGATTTTACATACCATCCGTCGAAAATGTTCGGCGGTCGGGATCGATCCACCCGTGTGGAGACCAGCTTTAGCACGAGCTGCCTTTGCCCTGTCCGACCTAGTCTTGTACTCAGGTTTGGCCATATCCTCTTGCATCTTCTTCCAGTATTCCTCTTTTAGCCAATCCTTGCGCTTGTTTCCATCAAGTGCCGCAAAAGTCTTCTGGTCACTTACCATATCCGCTAGCCTTCTGCCGGCAATCGACTTATAACATTTTTTGATCTCTGCCTCTCTATGGTCTGGCCACCAGTAGCGCTTTTGCAAGTTAAAATAGAAAATAAAAAATTATACCAGATTTAACACTATAATGAAAATACTATGAATTACTCTTATAACCATAAGAAAGAAGACCCATAAATTTTTAGAAATAATTAGAACATACCCTCAACATATCAAGCCAAATGTATTTCTTTGGCTCTGGTATAGACCTGAAATTTAAATAAGGTCCATGAAAATTTCCTTGTATGATGTCTTCGAGCTCATTCCCAGCTCTAAGGGGGAAGAACCTAAGAATAAACAAATAAAATTACAATTAGAAACTAACACGACAATATATGAATATACTATAATTTATTATTTATTATTTACGTTTTTCCGTCGGACCATAGCTCTATGCGTGTCTCATTAGCAGGCCTCTCTGGTGGAGTGGGGGGATCCAAAAAACCTGGACGTCGGTAATATGCTCCATTGGACAAAAACATAAGACCGGGATACATATTTGCTCCACTAGAAGCAACAGGAGGAACAGTATTGGATGCAGAGGGAAGAGAAGACGACGTGCCTCCAGAGGGAAGAGAAGATGGCGTGCCTCCCACCGATGTCGGAGTAGGCTGCGGGGACAACCCGTCATTTGTCATAATAATGTCGTCTTCGGATGCTCCTCCGATTAGTTGATCTGGAGTGGACGGGGCCGGTCGAGATGAACCTCCACTGTCACGCCCCGCTCCCGAAATACGGACGAACGAGAACGTGAACAGCCAGCTACGTATATTGGGATGGCAACCATCCCGCTATACGATCACGGCTGTCTAGCATGTGAGGGTATTCTACAAACCAACAGTCTCTTACGGTCCAAATGGCCTATTGTCTCAATCTCCTCAAGTAAAATAAGTTACAAGATAACAGATCACCAAATATACAATTGTAAGGCGTCCCAAACATTACATATAAGATGATCATGAAAACTAGTCGTAACAAAATGTAGAGACTAGCTCAGAGTTAAGTCATACATGATCAACCCCCGGGGCATGTCAATCACGTTACAGCCCGTAGGCAGATAATAAATACAAGTTGCAATCGAGCTAACACGTGCTCGTCGGCTAAACGCCTCAAAAGAATATTAGTTTACAATAAAGTGGGCGAACAAAAGAAACCCACTAGAAGCCTTGGTCACGCCTGGCGGTCACCATCTGGCTGGAAGACAGGTAGATCCCTTGCTGCTGCTCCGGTATCTGGCCATACAAAACCAGCTGGGTCAGACCCCAGAAAGAGCAAGTGCCACAAAGGAGGCTCCACTTAAGGACTAAAACCAGCAAATCATTAGTAAACAAAAGCAGCAAAAGAAATAAGTAAAAGCATATTGAGATTTGTGCGGTACCAATGCACGTATCCCGATCACAGAAAAGGAAACAAGTAACTTGATTAGAAAATAATAATAATACCGGAGAACATGGCAGATAAGATGCATGAAAAATAAGAAATAAATGCTATCCGGGCAATAAACAAGGAAGGACAAATGTACCGTACCAGGAAACCTGAACAGTACATAGTCACTAACCAGTCTATTGCTTGAAGATAACAATCATATACAGGAAGCTATAACATAGATAAGTGCCATCTACACAATAAACACGGTAAGGACAAATGTACCGTACCAGGTAGCCAGGTTACCACTGTAACCCTTCACCTAAACAGTACATAGTCACTGACCAGTTATTGCCTAGAGGACAGTCATACAAGAGAGTTACACTACAGTGACAGAGAAGAAGTCTTGCAATCACATCCAGTGCAAGTCAAGCATTCAAGTTCTAGAGACTGGAACAATCAAGAGCTGGACCCATCAGGGCTGGTCCTAGACCAGACCAGACAAGGCTGGACACCATCCAATAATACACGGCCAATCATAGCCTACGGCTAGCTACATTAACTAACTAGGGTTATCACAAGCCTAGTTACTAACAAGATGCAAGTGAGAATTCCAAATCCCAAGCCCTGCAGACCATCCAGTTATCCTTCCGCGGGTTGAGAGTTATAGGTGGGTACATTGCCCGGGAGACAAATGTACCCTTAGGTGACTTAGAGGGTGCAACACATGACAGTGTGCTGGAAATGTGCTCTACTCGTCGGCAAGCTACAAGTCCATTAATGCCTCCAGATAACGAGACTGCCTGTGACCGAGAATTCTCCATGTTCTAATTTGGTCTACTCATTACCTAGTCCAATTTTAGTGTGAGTCCCTGGCCGTGGTACCCAGGGAGTCACCCCTTAGACATGATGCAAGACAAGACAAGTGATTTGCACAGAGCAACAGGTAGTACACCCACGGTGTCAAGACAAGTCAAGTCGAGTCAAGAGTGCGCCGCCACGGGCCACTATCAAGTAAAGCCAAGTCATACCAAGTCAAGTCAAGTTGAGTTATCAAGTCATGCCAAGTCGGGTGTGCGCCACCACGGGCCACTATCAAGTCAAGCCGAGTTATCAAGTTGTTAAGGTTACAAGTTACAAGTTATTAGCCAGGATTTATTTATCGTGTCAGGGCCATAAGGCATATCACAATGCAACTATTCTACAAGTAAAAGAAACATAATCCTGAGTGCACCCAAACGGCCACCGATGTAAAAGGCATGAAAAGTACAATAAGGCTGAAAACATGACTTTATAAATAAGACCATAAGAAAACACTTTTCTGATGTAACAAGAGATAACAAAACCAGGGACAATGCCGTACTAGCATTAAATCAAATCGTGCCCACATCGTGTTCGGGTCGAGCTCGGGTCAAACGGCGTAAGGATATAACCAGGGGTAAGGTGTTCCCAAATTAGTGTCAAGATTCAAGAAAGCAGTACACAAATACAGGAAATCGTGTCAAGACGTGTCGAGTCTAGTCAAGTCGTGTTGTGAGCACCAAAATCTCAGGAAGCTCCAAATTATGAAAGGAAAACCAAATCCCAGAGAAAGCAATACAGGCACTAGGGGTGCAGGGGTACAGGGGCACTAGGGCAGGCCAGGTATACTGGAGTGCGCCTAGAGGTAGCACACTAGAGTGTGCCAGGGAGGCAGCACACTAAAATGCGCCTAGTCTGGACAGGTCAATCCGCGCCTAGAGCCAATGGGGCAAACCGTGCCTAGATCCATTGGATCAAATGGCGCCTAAGTCAAGGGAACAGTGAACTGCGCCTAAAATGATAAATATAGGCGCAGTCGGGCAAGCCAAGGGAAAGTAGGCGCTATCTGCCTAACAGGAGGAAATGGGCGCTATCTGCCAATCTGGGAAAGTAGGCGCCGTCTGCCAACCGCGCCTGAAATGACGCCAAGGAGGCGCCATCGAGGGGCGGCGGCGAACAGCACCCAAGGAGGCGCGATCGAGACGAACCGCGCCTAAGGAGGCGCGTTCGAGCGAGCCGCGCCTAAAGAGGCGCGCTCGAAAAGGAGGCGCAGACTGCGAACCGCGCCTAAGAAGGCGCAGTTGAACGAACAGCGCCTAAAGAGGCGTGTTCGAGGAAGTAGGCGCCATCGGCCAGAACAGCAAGTCATCTTCTCCAAAAATCCGAGAAAAGAACCCATGGAACTCAAAACTTTGGAACATCATAAATCCATCAATACAAACCCAAATCCGGATTTTTAAAGCTCTAACTTGTGTAAAATTGAAAGCTCTACAACATGGAAACATTGAATCCAACAAAAGAACAAGTTTGGGAGATCAAATCTCCAAAAATCCGAAAACACTTCAAACCTAGATCTACAAGATTCCAAGCTCCAAATCAAGAAAACCCAAGATCTAATGTTGCTCATAGGGTGCTAAACTAGCTAATGGGCACATAAAATCCGGCCCTCGAGTGTGAGCAAGGTGCACTTGCCTAATGGGGGTGATTCTCTCTTAGGAAAGAAGAAGAAGGAAGGGAGAGGGGGTGGCCGGCTGTGAAGTGGGAAAATGAGAGGGGAGAGAGAGAGAGAGAGGGGATTAAATGATGGTGGGGTGTGATGGAGGTAAGGGAGAGTATAGGTTAAAGGGTTCCAATGCAATCTCAAACCAAATAAAACCGAACCAAGTCTCCAAATCAAACCAAGTTAAACCAAGCCAAGCTCTTCCACATAAATTCGAGCCAAAATACGAAAGCCGAGAATACTGCAAGTTGAGCAAAATACAATGCAGGCCAAAGTCCAATCAAAATCCAGAAGTCATTAACCAGATTAACCCATAATGATAAATGACAATTAAACTACCACAAGATTACGAAATAAACTACAATTAACTAGACAAGAAAAAATAAAAATACGGGTCAGAAATACGAATACGCAATAAAATACGTATCACGAATTTCGAGATATTACATCCTACCCACCTTAAAAGAATTCCGTCCTCGGAATTTATTCAAGAGGTTAGAGATGTCGGGACAAGCTACACTAGCACAAGCTATCTAGAGCTAGCAATCAATCAAGCAATCATTCATACAAGCAAGGATTCGAAGTGCAAGGCATGAGAAAATTTCACACCTTACGAGCCAAAACCGATTGGGATACGTGTTCGGATGCCATCCTTACACTCCCACGTTTGACTCCCCAAGGAGTGATGAACTCAAGCAACACGGACTAACTGATAGTCTGGCGCATTGAGGTCTTACTCCCTGATCAAATACGAACACGGGCCTCTCCACATCCGAAAAGATTAAAGGTTGGTACCAATAACCAAATAACCTTTTCGAATGATCAGGGTACAACTCGGGTCCGGGACATGCCGTCGTAATTAGGTTACATGAAATAAGTCATGTGCCCTTGGTAACGACGGGGGAAAGCAAGATAAAGATGCAGCTACCTCTCTGACGACCTCTCTGACGGTTCCGGATCTGGGCCTGGGCTAGGGCAAACTGCCGCGGGTTCTGTTGCTGGAATGCTTGAACCTGTGTCGGCAATGGTCCTGGAAACGGGAACTGCTGTTGTTGGTGAACTGGTGCTGGTCCCATAACCGAGGGACTAGTCACTGTTGAAGCTGAATCGACTCTGAATGGGCAGGACCCCACTCTATGGTCTGGTGCTCCACACAACAAACACAATCCCAGAGCCTTGCGACACTCTGCTACTACATGCCCAGGCTTACCACAATAAGAACAGCCCACTGAGGAAGACTGCTCTTGCTCCTGCTTCTGCTGAGGGTACGTCGGGGTTGAGTACTGATCCGACGTAACTGAAGCTGCTCGCCTCGGAGTTTCAATGGTCAAGGCCCTGGCTGCTGGGGCTGGAGCTGAAGATCGGTTCCTCTGACTGTGGGACCGCCTTCGTTCTCCGGTTCTGTCTGCTATCCTCTGGGAAGTGTACTCATACCTTCTCGCTGCTCGCAACACGGCTTCATAAGTCTGATGCTCGAACTGTTCTACTGCCAAGATAATCTCCAAGTGAAGTCCTTGCTGGAACCTCTACGCTCTGTCAAGCTCGGTCGCCACCAAGGTGGGAGCAAACCGACTAAGTCTCGAAAACTCGGCCGCATATCCGTCGACCGTCCTTCCTCCTTGTTTCAGATTCGCGAACCTTGTCTGCAAGTCGTATCGAGCCACTGCATCATAATACTTGATCTGGAACTTCTCGCTGAACACTGCCCAAGGAACAGGTGTTGCCAATCCCACTGCTTGCGCAGCCCACCAATTGCGGGCTAGATCCAATAACTGTAGGCGCACCACTGCTACCTTCTCGTCTTCTGGAGTCTTCGCTGCTTCAAGAATAATCTCTATATCCTGTAGCCAAGCATCGGCAGCCACCGCATCTTCAGTACCGTTGAAGAAGGGAGGGTTCAGGCGCTTGAATCTGTTGACTGCACTATTCCGACCACTTCCACTCAGAGTATCTTGTACTGCCTGCTGCAAGGCATCATCTCGGCGGTTCTGAGACGCAAGCAACTCACGGACGAGTCCTACCAAGACTCCATCTTCTGACCCTGCTAGCTGATCTGGCTGGACTGGGAATTCTGGCTCTACAGGAGGCATGGCTTGGGAAGCTGCTGCTGACGACTGAGCTTCGTTCTCTGACTGCTGCTGGACTACTGGCTGAACTCTCTCTGGCTGGTCAGCAGGAACATCCCCACTGAAGCAATGACATCAGGAAAATAAAGGAAAGGACCAGGATGATTCAAGGATGCAAGCATGTTATCAGTCGAGAATTCAAGGAGATGCAAAGATACAACGGGAGATCAAGGGCGAGCACAGATTGAGACATCTACCGGTAACCCTCACATTTCTTGTTTGACAAGACCTGCATGGGCCACCACTAAAACTGTCACGCCCCGCTCCCGGAATACGGACGAACGAGAACGTGAACAGCCAGCTATGTATATTGGGACAGCAACCATCCCGCTATACGATCACGGCTGTCTAGCATGTGAGGGTATTCTACAAACCAACAGTCTCTTACGGTCCAAATGGCCTATTGTCTCAATCTCCTCAAGTAAAATAAGTTACAAGATAACAGATCACCAAATATACAATTGTAAGGCGTCCCAAACATTACATATAAGATGATCATGAAAACTAGTCGTAACAAAATGTAGAGACTAGCTCAGAGTTAAGTCATACATGATCAACCCCCGGGGCATGTCAATCACGTTACAGCCCGTAGGCAGATAATAAATACAAGTTGCAATCGAGCTAACACGTGCTCGTCGGCTAAACGCCTCAAAAGAATATTAGTTTACAATAAAGTGGGCGAACAAAAGAAACCCACTAGAAGCCTTGGTCACGCCTGGCGGTCACCATCTGGCTGGAAGACAGGTAGATCCCTTGCTGCTGCTCCGGTATCTGGCCATACAAAACCAGCTGGGTCAGACCCCAGAAAGAGCAAGTGCCACAAAGGAGGCTCCACTTAAGGACTAAAACCAGCAAATCATTAGTAAACAAAAGCAGCAAAAGAAATAAGTAAAAGCATATTGAGATTTGTGCGGTACCAATGCACGTATCCCGATCACAGAAAAGGAAACAAGTAACTTGATTAGAAAATAATAATAATACCGGAGAACATGGCAGATAAGATGCATGAAAAATAAGAAATAAATGCTATCCGGGCAATAAACAAGGAAGGACAAATGTACCGTACCAGGAAACCTGAACAGTACATAGTCACTAACCAGTCTATTGCTTGAAGATAACAATCATATACAGGAAGCTATAACATAGATAAGTGCCATCTACACAATAAACACGGTAAGGACAAATGTACCGTACCAGGTAGCCAGGTTACCACTGTAACCCTTCACCTAAACAGTACATAGTCACTGACCAGTTATTGCCTAGAGGACAGTCATACAAGAGAGTTACACTACAGTGACAGAGAAGAAGTCTTGCAATCACATCCAGTGCAAGTCAAGCATTCAAGTTCTAGAGACTGGAACAATCAAGAGCTGGACCCATCAGGGCTGGTCCTAGACCAGACCAGACAAGGCTGGACACCATCCAATAATACACGGCCAATCATAGCCTACGGCTAGCTACATTAACTAACTAGGGTTATCACAAGCCTAGTTACTAACAAGATGCAAGTGAGAATTCCAAATCCCAAGCCCTGCAGACCATCCAGTTATCCTTCCGCGGGTTGAGAGTTATAGGTGGGTACATTGCCCGGGAGACAAATGTACCCTTAGGTGACTTAGAGGGTGCAACACATGACAGTGTGCTGGAAATGTGCTCTACTCGTCGGCAAGCTACAAGTCCATTAATGCCTCCAGATAACGAGACTGCCTGTGACCGGGAATTCTCCATGTTCTAATTTGGTCTACTCATTACCTAGTCCAATTTTAGTGTGAGTCCCTGGCCGTGGTACCCAGGGAGTCACCCCTTAGACATGATGCAAGACAAGACAAGTGATTTGCACAGAGCAACAGGTAGTACACCCACGGTGTCAAGACAAGTCAAGTCGAGTCAAGAGTGCGCCGCCACGGGCCACTATCAAGTGAAGCCAAGTCATACCAAGTCAAGTCAAGTTGAGTTATCAAGTCATGCCAAGTCGGGTGTGCGCCACCACGGGCCACTATCAAGTCAAGCCGAGTTATCAAGTTGTTAAGGTTACAAGTTACAAGTTATTAGCCAGGATTTATTTATCGTGTCAGGGCCATAAGGCATATCACAATGCAACTATTCTACAAGTAAAAGAAACATAATCCTGAGTGCACCCAAACGGCCACCGATGTAAAAGGCATGAAAAGTACAATAAGGCTGAAAACATGACTTTATAAATAAGACCATAAGAAAACACTTTTCTGATGTAACAAGAGATAACAAAACCAGGGACAACGCCGTACTAGCATTAAATCAAATCGTGCCCACATCGTGTTCGGGTCGAGCTCGGGTCAAAAGGCGTAAGGATATAACCAGGGGTAAGGTGTTCCCAAATTAGTGTCAAGATTCAAGAAAGCAGTACACAAATACAGGAAATCGTGTCAAGACGTGTCGAGTCTAGTCAAGTCGTGTTGTGAGCACCAAAATCTCAGGAAGCTCCAAAATATGAAAGGAAAACCAAATCCCAGAGAAAGCAATACATGCACTAGGGGTGCAGGGGTACAGGGGCACTAGGGCAGGCCAGGCATACTGGAGTGCGCCTAGAGGCAGCACACTAGAGTGTGCCAGGGAGGCAGCACACTAAAATGCGCCTAGTCTGGACAGGTCAATCCGCGCCTAGAGCCAATGGGGCAAACCGCGCCTAGATCCATTGGATCAAATGGCGCCTAAGTCAAGGGAACAGTGAACTGCGCCTAAAATGATAAATATAGGCGCAGTCGGGCAAGCCAAGGGAAAGTAGGCGCTATCTGCCTAACAGGAGGAAATGGGCGCTATCTGCCAATCTGGGAAAGTAGGCACAGTCTGCCAACCGCGCCTGAAATGACGCCAAGGAGGCGCCATCGAGGGGCGGCGGCGAACAGCACCCAAGGAGGCGCGATCGAGACGAACCGCGCCTAAGGAGGCGCGTTCGAGCGAGCCGCGCCTAAAGAGGCGCGCTCGAAAAGGAGGCACAGACTGCGAACCGCGCCTAAGAAGGCGCAGTTGAACGAACAGCGCCTAAAGAGGCGTGTTCGAGGAAGTAGGCGCCATCGGCCAGAACAGCAAGTCATCTTCTCCAAAAATCCGAGAAAAGAACCCATGGAACTCAAAACTTTGGAACATCATAAATCCATCAATACAAACCCAAATCCGGATTTTCAAAGCTCTAACTTGTGTAAAATTGAAAGCTCTACAACATGGAAACATTGAATCCAACCAAAGAACAAGTTTGGGAGATCAAATCTCCAAAAATCCGAAAACACTCCAAACCTAGATCTACAAGATTCCAAGCTCCAAATCAAGAAAACCCAAGATCTAATGTTGCTCATAGGATGCTAAACTCGCTAATGGGCACATAAAATCCGGCCCTCAAGTGTGAGCAAGGTGCACTTGCCTAATGGGGGTGATTCTCTCTTAGGGAAGAAGAAGAAAGAAGGGAGAGGGGGTGGCCGGCTGTGAAGTAGGAAAATGAGAGGGGAGAGAGAGAGAGAGAGGGGATTAAATGATGGTGGGGTGTGATGGAGGTGAGGGAGAGTATAGGTTAAAGGGTTCCAATGCAATCTCAAACCAAATAAAACCGAACCAAGTCTCCAAATCAAACCAAGTTAAACCAAGCCAAGCTCTTCCACATAAATTCGAGCCAAAATACGAAAGCCGAGAATACTGCAAGTTGAGCAAAATACAATGCAGGCCAAAGTCCAATCAAAATCCAGAAGTCATTAACCAGATTAACCCATAATGATAAATGACAATTAAACTACCACAAGATTACGAAATAAACTACAATTAACTAGACAAGAAAAAATAAAAATACGGGTCAGAAATACGAATACGCAATAAAATACGTATCACGAATTTCGAGATATTACATCCACGGAGGCGGTGACGACCTCGGTTCGTCATAGATAGGATCTGGAGTGGACGGGGCCGGTCGAGATGAACCTAGCTTCCATATATTAAACTAGTATCAGAGCTGTGATCGAAAAAGCTTCAAAAGCAAAAATTCAAATTCTAAAAATTAAACGGAAATATATTAAATATGGCAGAAATATATTCAATATGGCAGCTCAATTCCGATATGGCAGTTCAATATGGCAGTTCAATTCAGTTCAATCCAAACAAGACAAATCCAACGGCTACTATTTCCAAGACATTCGCTTAATAGCAAATTTTTTGATCCCATATATATATATATATATATATATATATATATATATATATATATATATATATATATATATATATATATATATATATATATATATACAAACTTGTCAAAGCTGAGGACAGTGACACAGAAACAAGTATCTGTTCGCATAACAAGCATAAATTTGAGCTCAAGGATTCCACCTGATATGAGATGATCCACCACAATTAGACACATGTTGATTCTAGAAATAGAAATACATGGAAAAGGTTGGTCACCTTCAAGAAGCTAGGATTACTCTCAAGATCGATTGGTAACTTATCATCTATAGATTCAAATGACCTTCCATAATATCGTATCAGATAGCAGTGTACTCCACATTACAGTTTTACTCGTGGATGTGTAGAACTGAACATGATGACCATGATATGTGTGTTTTTGTAACATCCATGTCCAGATGCCCCTTCCTTGTTGGATAAATTTTCTTCTGATGCTGCCAAGCTTTCAGCTAAGGTGAAATTTGAAATCATGATCCGTAAGTTGCTGTTATTCAGAGTGTAAACAATGCAAACATATGGTTTAACAATAAGCAGGACACAAATGATACTCTTTTTTTTTATGCAGGAAAAGTGGGCCAGGAACCTCTATATTGCTTCAATTTGCTACCCTTTAGAACAGAAGCCGTACTCTTATGCATATAGATAGAGAGTATGAGCGAGACAAGCATGCAACTTCAAATGGTTGATCCAAAATATATTTTGAATCATATAAAAAATGTTCAAACACAGACATGGATAAACATGTCCATATGCTTGTATATTATAACAATAACAAGCATATGCTCATACGCCTATAAGTTAAATACGCAGATAAAGATATGCTCATATGCATGTACATACATAACACTTGTACATGAAATATGTGAATTCTAGTCTTCTTTTACCTGTCTAAGATGTTAGCCCGGAGGCCTATGCTTCAAAATCACAATCACCAAAGACATTAAAAATATACAATAAAAAAGATATGGAAATTAGCGAAATGCAATTATGTTCATGAAATTTTGTACATAGGCCTGACATTTATTTTTGCAGTAAAATGTCAGCCTTGAATATAGTGGGAATTTTTTGTGCACAAGCCTGGCATTTTTTTTTGGCAGTAAAATTTGAAACATGCTCAGTACACATAATGCCAGAAATATGTTCAGTAAACACATAATATATAATTCCTTTGTTCGAAGGAAAACTAAGGCTGCTATCACTTTCAATATGCTACAGAGCATGCTAAAATAGCAAAATGCAATTATGTTCTAACATACAAACTTCATCCACAGCTTCAACGTATTATAAAATCCCAAAGAAAACTAATCTTTCCAACCGAAAACCTTATCAACAGTTAATAGAATAGACTAAGTAGAATAAAAAATATATTGGCTCTGAGTTGGGAGTTGTATTATCATAGGCAAATTAGCAAGAACTGTTGTCTCTTCCGCCATTAGAGTATGATGAGGAATGCAACAAAACTTAGTAATATACTTACTAAGGATTGTTACATCTTCACCTATCACACAAGAAAAGGAATGCAACTAAACTCGCTAGTATTTTCTCCTTGTCATAGCCCAAACCGAAGAGTAAAATTTTTTTTTTGAAATCACACACACACACACACACAATTGGGGGGCTCGAACCTTGCCGGCCCCTCCGGATGTCCGCTCTAATACCACTAGGCTAGAGAGCTCGGACAACCGAAGAGTAAAATAAATGATAAAATTTGACAAAAGTACTAGAATAAACATTGACAAAACTAACACACAATGAAAAATATTGGCTCAGATATAAGCACAAGACAGTCATATGATATTTTGACACACGAGAAAAATTAGGGATTTCAGAAAAATTAAAACAACATATATAATGGACACAAATGACCCACTTTCTTTTACTGTGATTGTCTCGCCCATACTCCACTGAGTAAATATTATAAGATTTTTTATGCATGTATCAAATCTATTTTGCAATATTGATCGATGTGCCACCTTCCAGATAGTTAAAATTATATATTGAATTGAGACAATGTTATCCTTTAGCTCCATAGTTAATATTATTTGTAAATCCTTGTGTGAGGTAGGAAGGTGGTATTTCCTGGAAAGGGCATGGTGATCCATTTGTCACTTGTGGTATGCCAATGGTAGTATATGACTACATTCTTCTTTAAAGCTAGTTAAAGTAGTAGGAGAGATGGACATGATGAACAATTGTTCTTTCATAAGCGGCCAGGATGTTAACTGCGCCCTCATTTTTCATACGTTAATTTGTGAGGGTCATCTTCAAATATATCAAATTGTTTGGCCATGAAGGAAAGAACTCACACTCTAAATTGCTTGGATTTTGACCCTATTAAGAAGCTGATTCAGTAGCAGATTGCAGGATGGAAATCTTGTAGGCTCTCCATGGTGCAAAAGAAAACACTTGCCAAATCTTCTATTCAGGCAATACCTACCTACCTGGTTCATGTGGTTAGATTTTTGTCTTTGTTCAATTTTAGTCTGTCCCGAATCAATCGACACCGATAGGATCACTGATACAGTGCATCCAACTAGGAAGCGAGACACTACATTATATACATAATCCTTGGGCACATAAAACAGATTAAGTTTCAGACAATGACTAGAAAATAATCCTAAACAGATGGAATTATATTCATAAAACTGATTAGTATCCAAGATATATTTGAACATTATTCCTTAAAGCATTTAGCCTAAAAACATTTTTCTGCTTATTTTAATTTTTGACTGATTTTATTTTTTTAACAAGTTATTATTTTTACTGTAAATACTAATTTGTCATGAGAGTCAACCACGAGTGAACAACAATAAAGCATTTAGCCTAAAAATTTGGAGTGGGCTACATGAATCCTTTCTTTTCATTCTGCTAATAAAGGCCAAGCTACTCTCAAACATTAGCAAATGCCATATTCTTTTCATACCCTCAACACAGGATGCTTTATATCTACCACTAGTTCTAGTGGCTACTTCAACTAAATACCATAAGAATCAATATTTTCTGTGCACCAAATAACCATCCCAAAATTAGGTGTACCTATTCGACTATTCCTCCATGATCTTCAAATCTCAACTACTAAAACATATTCAATCAGCCTAAATTCGTTTAGCACATGAATTGCATGTGCTTATCCTCATATCAGCAGTTAACCCAGTCATCATTTTGGAGGCTTGAGATTGTAAGCCCTAAACATGTGATATCCCCAAGAAAATTATGATCCCTACATTACCAGAATAATAGTGTTTTCATGCACTCCTGTACATGATTCTAGTGGCTTCTGCTCTAAAGGCTCTATCAGGAATGTAGGTTAGAGTCGGTGTACAGGAAAACGAGGCAGGACATGGGCTGGTTGGTTCACTGGAGGCCATCGATGGACTAAAGCAGAAGATATTTGCTTGTTTGCTTAGCCATATGGAAATGGCTGCATCGGCACTTGAGAACCCAATGGAATATTCACTTGAGAAATCGGAACTATGAACACAGTTTCACTTACCATTCTTTGTCACTGTCAACATCATAGTCCAAATCAAGATCCTTGTTAAAAGGGTATCGTGGTCCAATGATACCACTATAATATGAAAAAATGCATTAATAAATTAGACATGATTATCAATGAGAGAATTCAAATATCCAGATGGTAATCAAATGCAAGTCAGATAGGATAGAGCCTTTACCTTTTCTTTGGCCAAATGCCTTAAAGGTTACAAATCGATTTCATCATCGTCCTCTTCTTCCTCTTTATCTCCCGAATCATCATCATCTCCCGAATTATCGTCATCTTCTTCATTTTCTTCTTCCTCTTCATCTTCCAAATCTTCTTCCTCTTCTGATACCTCCATATCATCAGTTCTCTCTATAACAACCTCTTCATCAGTAACTTCAACTTGCATGTCATCAACTACGGCTGAATTGACATATGAAAGTTGAGGAATGGCCACTTCATCCTCCTGATATGCCAGCTCTTCGACATTATAAGTGTTTCTAGCTTTAGTCTTGCATACAGCCCACCAGTCCCGGGTATTGCGCCGTCGACTAGGATAACTTGTGAAGTATACTTGAATTATTTGACTTGCCAACATAAAAGGTTCGCATCCTCCATATCTTCTACCATGCTTTATATCAACAAATCCAAATTGTTTGTCAATTTTCCATCCCTGCTTAGGTGTTGTATCGAACCAATCACATTTAAACAACACAATGTTCGTATCAAAAGAAATCAACTGCGGGTATTCCAGCTCTATAACATCTCTTAGTACACCATAATAATCATGTTCTGGATCTGCATCGTAGTTTGAGCCCCTTACACACACTCCAGAACTCTTGGTAAAATTGCCATCTTCATCGACAAACGAGTGGTTGATAGGCTTATCAGTTGTTCTAAACTTGAAACCATTAATCGTGTATCCATCCCAACACTTTGCCTTCTTACTTGGTCCAATGGCTAGTGCTCGAAGCCCCTCATTATGTAAGTTTATGCCAGGACGAAAAACCTGAAACATCACAGATTATAGGTATATTATATCCTTATTTGTAACGAAGAATTAACAATGATCACGTTTTAATATTCTTACATAATCATGGAACCACGACGGAAATTTTCTATCAACCTCTCTAGCAAGTTCATCATCATCAATATTAGGTCTTTCCATTTGTACTTTGGCTCTAAAAGTACTGTGATAAAAAAAAATCAAAGTTATGATACTTCTTTGCTAACTATACATGTATAGTAAACACGCTAGTAAAGTTGTGTCACTTACTTCTCAATATCTTTCATTTCTTCTATGCCGCTATTTAACAATACATATCGATGAGCAGCTTCAAGCTCATCGTCTTCCAACCACTGTATTTTAGTAGCACTTGTAGGCTTTCCCCTTACATTGAATATAGATAGGATATCACTAATCGGTGCATCATCCCCACCTTCGTCATTCCTTGGGGCTCTATTTTGATTTGTTCTGACATGAGTATCAAAATAAATGGAACAAAAGTTTGAAACCTCCTCAATGATATATGCTTCGCATATCGAAGCCTCTACATGAGCCTTATTACCCACCTTCTTCTTTATGTGGTATAGATATCTGGAAAAAGGAAATCATAATCGATTAGAAATATTAGAATATAAAATGCTAGAAAATCAGACTCAAGATAATTAATTTATACCTCTCAAATGGGTACATCCATCGATAGTGTACGGGAGCACTGACACGTGCTTCGTATGGAAGATGAATTGGCAAGTGCTTCATACTATCAAAAAATCCTGGAGGAAACACCTTCTCTAACTTGCATAATGTCAATACAATTTTCTTCTCAAGTTCAATCATATGTTGCACCGTCAACTTGCTTGAGCACAAATCTCTAAAGAATATAGATAATTCAGCAAGCGGAGTCCATATGTGAGGTGGCAACATCTCTCTGAAAGCAATTGGTAGTAACATTTCCATGAACACATGACAATCATGACTCTTCATTCCTGTCAGTTTGCGTTCATTAAGATCAACACATCTCGCCAGATTGGACACATAGCCGTCAGGAAATCTCAACTTCGTTATCCAATTGCATATTATTAATTTATCTTCCCTACCCAATGCAAATGGTGCTGGAGGCTTGACCAATGTATTATTGCTACTTCGCCTTAGATTCAACTCTGGGCGCTTGCAAATATTTTCTAAGTTCTTTCTTGCTTTGGGATTGTCTTTCGTTTTTCCCTTGATATCCATTACCGTATTGAAGATGTTGTCAAATACATTTTTTTCGATGTGCATGACATCAAGATTATGCCTTATGAGATTGTCCTTCCAATAAGGTAAATCCTAGAAGATACTCCGCTTCGTCCAGTTGTGGCTATGTCCAAAACCGTCGAAATGATACTCTGATCTCGGATCTTCCATCACTGTTGGCAGATCCTCTACCTCTTCCCAAACCTGATCTCCTGTCACTCTCAATGGGGGAGGAGATAGTTCTTGTTTACTAGCTCTGAAGGCATCTTTGTTCCTCCTCCACGGATGCGACATGGAAAGGAACTGACGGTGACAGTCAAAAAAGCATGCCTTTCCTCTATGCTGAAGACGAAACGCCTTACTGTTTCCCATGCATATCTGACAGGACTTAGTCCCATGAGTACTCCATCCAGATAATATTCCATATGCTGGAAAATCGTTGATAGTCCACATAAGTGTCGCTTTCATCTGGAAGTTTTGTTTCTTCGATATATCGTACGTACGGACACCGAATTCCCATAATTGTTTCAACTCATCCACCAATGGCTGCATGTAGATATCGATATTCTTTTTTGGATTTTTAGGACCAGGTATAATAAGTGTCAAGAACATGTAAGGCGTCTTCATGCACATCCATGGTGGTAAATTATAAGGGGTCAAAATTACTGGCCAGCAAGAGTACTGAGATCCTGACTGTCCGAAAGGAGTAAATCCATCAGAACATAGCGCCAATCGGACATTTCTAGGCTCCGCAGCAAATTCTGGATAACACTGATCAAAATGTTTCCATGCCTCTCCATCAGAAGGGTGAGATAATTCTCCTTCATCCATCTGTCGTTCCTTGCTATGCCATGTCATGTGTTGTGCTGTATTTGCTGACATATACATCCTCTGCAGCCTTTTTGTGAGAGGCAAGAACTGCATATACCTGTAGGGACGCAACTTTTCTTGGACAATTGAATTTCCTTTACCCCGAATTGGCTTGTACCGGTCCGCATTACAGAAAGTGCATTTGTCTTTATACTTGTTCTTTTTATAATATAGCATGCAGCCGTTTTGACAACAATCTATCTTTTCATAGCCTAATCCAAGTTTTCTTATCATCATCTTCGACTTGTAAAAAATTTCAGGCAAATCCTTTGATCCTTTTGGCAACAACTCTCTGACAAACTGGATGATCCTGTCGTAGCATTCTTGCGGCAAATTGAAATCAGACTTGATGTTCAACAGCCGTATCACCACAGACAGGACAGAATGAGTATCATAGTTCGGATATATCGGTGTATCGGCATCCTTGAACATATCATAGAATTTCTTTGCATCAGTATTCGGATCCTCCGGATTAAAAGTAGGCCCGGCCGCAACAAATATCATCTCTTGTGCTAGGTTTCGCTGCCGATATTCGAGGTGATCTCCAGGCGGCGACTCTCTGACCTCAGTATCAAAGGAGGACTGATTTTACGAGAACAAAGGTTCTCCTTGAGCCGTCCACTCCTTGTAGTTTTGTACGAAACCCTTCTTGTAGAGATGCTCTCTCACAAGATCCACCTCTCTGAATGAAATATTATGACATTTGACACAAGGACACTTGATGAGTCTACCATCCATGAAATCTGGTTGGCTACTGGCGTATTTGAGAAATTCCTCAACACCCGCCTTGAAATCATCACTCAAGCCAATCTTGCTTTCATGTCGTCGATTGTACATCCATGAACGGTCAACTAAGTATCGACTCATTGCTTTTACTCGTGTGAATATGATTCTGCACCATGTATACATTCAAAAAGAAATATGGATCAGATATCAAATATGATTTGTAGATCATATTTAAAAATACTCTCGATATTGCTAAGTAAATACTTTTGGCTACATGTTGTGCTTACATATTTTCTTATGTCTGACGTTACTTATTTTGCTCATAAAATTACTTGTTATGCTCATAAACCACATATCAAGTGTTCTCTAACATTTTTTAGGCATAACAAAAGAAGGAAAAGATACTCTCAATCCTAGCCATAAGTCTAGACTTTTTGGCAACTCCAACACAATGTAATTTTTTTTCTAAATATACAACACAAATGTAATGCCTGTTGTTCGTATTACGTATTTGGAATACGTATACGTATTTTATCTTGTATTTGCTTATTCCTTGTTTAGCTCTCGGCTTGGTTTAACTCTCGGTTTGGGTTGGCTTGGTTCGGCCGGCCCAATGCTTGGTTCATCATGGGCCAAGGGTGGAACACCTTAGCCTATGCTTTCCCTTCATTTCCACCACAACCCCACTACCTACCACCACCTTTGATATTTATTGCCATTTTTCTTCTTTCTCTCTCTCCATAATTCTCATTTACTTCTCCTTTCCTCACCATTACTCTTCTCCACCAACCAAGAACACCATAGGCAAGTGCAACTTGCTTCCACAAGAGAACTCCTTTTGATGGTTTCATTAGCTTCTCCTCATGATTCTAAACCACATTAGAACTTGTCATTTTCCATTTTGAGGCTTTAATTCTTGTAGATCTAGAGTTTTGCTATTTTTGGATTTTTGGTGTTTTGATCTATTAAACTTCCTTGTTTTCAAGTTTTGATGGTTCCATGTTGTAGAGCATTTCATTCTACCCAATTTTGACCTTTGGAAAGTTGGATTCGGACTTGTTTTGACCAAGATTTGGACAATTGAAGCTTAGATTCAACTTTAGAGTTCTTGCTGTTCTTGGCATTTGGAGAAGACAGTGAACAGTGAGCTAGCTTTTTAGCTTACGCCACTGAGCTGTACGCTGCTGTTTAGCGAGCGTACGCTAGCCTTCGTACGCTGCTCTTTAGCGAGCGTACGCTAGCCTTCGTACGCAGCTGTTTAGCGAGCGTACGCTAGCCTTCGTACGCTGCTCTTTAGCGAGCGTACGCTAGCCTTCGTACGCTGCTGTTTAGCGAGCGTACGCTAGCCTTCGTACGCTTCTCTTTAGTGAGCGTACGCTCACCTTGATACGCTGCCTGTTGGCAGCGTGTCTTGAGCGTACGCTAGCTTGAGCGTACGCGTGCCTTGGTACGCTAGCTTAAGCGAGCAAGGCATACGCTGGCTCCTTTCGTACGCTAGCTCGAGCGTACGCAGTCTTGAGCATACGCTAGCTTGAGCGTACGCTGACCTGTAGCTTGAGCGTGCCCTTGTGTACGCTGACCCTTGCATACGCTTCCCATTGGAAGTGTATGGATCCTTTGGTACGCAGACCTGAGCGTATGCTAGCCTGAGCGTAGCCTGGCTTGAGCGTAGCCTGATTACCCTTGATCTTTTATAGCCCTGTATATTGATATTTTATTAGATATTTTGCGTCCATTTTATATCCTTACGCCTTTTGTCATGAACTTGATAATCATGGATTTGTTTAATATGTTTGGAAATGATACCTGAGCATGACACGATAGTGACCCGTAGTGGTGCACTCCTGACATAATGACCTGACATGACCTGATAGTGGCCCGTCGTGGCGCACTCCTGACTAGTACACTTGACCTGATAACCTGACATGTTATACCTTGATAAGCTGTTGCGACGGCTACCTGACATGACATGACTTGACAAGAATGAACATCCTGGACACCGTAGGTGATTGTGCTTGTACAAATAAACCAGTCCTGTCTTGCATCATGTCTAGGAGGAGACTCCTGAGTACCACGGTCAGGAGTACCTACTAAAATGGACTAAGATTAACAACTAGATTAATACATTAGTCATGAAAAGATTTCTCAGCTACAAGCAATCCCGTTACCTGGGCGCGCTTGGGATCTGTAGCCTGCCGACGAGTAGGGCACATTTCCAGCACACTGTCATGTGTTGCTCCCTTCAAGCTACTTAAGGATACATGCGTTTCCTGGACGATGTACCCACCTGAATTCAACCCTAATCTCTCGACCTGGGCGACCTGGATGGTCTGCAGGGCTTGTGGCTGTGGAATAATCTCACTGTATCTTGTTAGTAATTAGGCTTGTGACAACCCTAGTTAGTTAAAGTATCAAGCCGTAGTTCTTGCTTGGCCGTGAAGTGATTGGATGGAGTCTAACCAGTCTAGTCTTGCCCTGACCCTGTTCCAGACTATTGAATGACCAGAATGCTTGTATTTATTTTACCGATAAATGGTGAGAAACCAAGCTCCGTTCAGACGAAGGGTTACAACCCCGGTCCTTGTTTGGTTTACGGGTTGTAACCTGACTATCTGAATAGTTCCATGGTTATCTCGTCGTATATCATCCTGATATGTTTCCTTTTATTCCTGTCCTTATTTTATTTATATTTATATTCCTGTGCTGATTGCTGGTTTTAGTTCTTAAGTGAAGCCTCCTTTGTGGCACTTGCTCTTTCTGGGGTCTGACCCAGCTAGTTTTGTGTGGCCAGATTTCGGAGCAGCTCCAGAGGATCTACCGACTTCCCAGCCAGATGGTGGCCACTAGACGGAACCCTGGCAACGAGTGGGTTATTTTTTGGCTCTCCCGCTCTATTGTAAAAATATTCTTTTGAGGCGTTTAGCCGACGAGCACCTGTTTAGCTCGGTTGCACTTACTTACTGTCTGCCTATGGGCTGTAACATGATTAACAAATCCTAGGGTTGATCATGTATGACTGAACTCTTGCTAGTCCTGACATTTTGTAACGACTAGCTTCATGATCCACTGAATATGTAATGTTTGGGACGCCTTACTATTGTATATTCAATGATCATACATCTTGTGACTTTTACTTACTTGCTTGTGATTGAGACACTAGGCTTGTTCATGACCTTAAGAGACTGTTGGCTTGTAGATAAACCCTCATGTATCCTAGACAGCCGTGACCGTATAGCGAGATGGAATCCATTTCAATATACGTAGCTGGCTATGTCTGCCCCCGCTCTCCAGTATTCTGGTTCTGGGGCGTGACAACAAACCCTAACAAAATACAACTCATAAGTTTCTCATCTTCTACCTATGGTTTGATAAGTAACCGCCTAGATGTTCAAGTAGTCTACCAACTTTCACACATAAAAGACTGACTTATTAACCATACAAGACTATATTTCCCAATATACATAAAAGTTGCTAGAGGTAATTTTGCAATTTCATTGGTTTAAAAGTTAATTAGAAATAAATTTGTTTTAAAAGTTCTCCAACCTTGGTTATTACCTGATTCTTTTATTTGTACACAATCTTGTTCTCTCAGAGCTAGTTTAGATAAATGGAGTATCCAGTATAGAATTTTTTTCTAGTTTGTAGGGGTTTTTTTTTTCTTCCGTAGGTTTTGTTTAGCCACTTTATATTGCTAATTCGTGTTAACTATGTTATTTTCTTCAACCAGTGAGCATTTTTTCTGATGACTAATACTTTCTTTTTGTTTTTACTGGATTTAGCACCACAATTACACAGCCTTTCGACATCTAATTAAGCATTGTAGCATTCCCTCTAGATGCATGTACAAGGCAATTTTTATACTATCAAAGATTCAAAATATCTAAAAATTATTAACGCACGATACCTGATATGAAACAATATTTTCCTCCGAAGCATGCTCTCTCTAAAATTCTTCCAAAAAATAATTTAGAAGAATCACACAAAATACAAACACAAACCCTAAATTGATTCCAGACCAAAATAACTTAAGAAAAATAGATGCATTGAAAAAAGTTCAAACTAAAACAACTTAAAAAAATATACCAGCAACAAAGAGGAGGCGGATGGAGTCGATGAGTAGGAGATGATACCGGCTTCGAGGAGGAGACGGAGATGGCAACGGCTTCAGAGTCGATGTCGGCTTCAGAGTCGACGGCTTCAGAGTAGGAGGAAGCGGCTTTGGGGGAAGGAGGAGGCGGCGGCTTTCGGGGGAAGGAGGAGGAGGAAGCGGCAAAGTTTGGAGGAGGAGGAAGGAGAGGAAGCAGCGGCGAGGAGGGGGTCGGATGTGGGCGGCGGGGCGAGAAGAGGGAGGAGGACGAGGAAGCAACGGCGGTTTAGTTGAAAAGGATGTGGGCGGCGGGGCGAGGAGAGGATGTGGGCGGCGGGGCGAGGAGGGGTCGGATGTGGGCGGCGGTTGAGTTGTGAGGAGGGAGGGAAAAGCTGTGAGGAGGAGGGAATGCCTACGGTTTTTGGGGGAGGGGGAATATTAGGTTTTGGGGGGGGGGGGGGGGGAAGACTCAAAATGGCTATTGAGTTTTGGGGGGAAAAAGAGCTGACTAGGTTTTCGCAGCAACTAAACTTTTAGTTGCTAGGAAAATGTAGATATTACCGACTACGCAGCAACGCAAATGTTCAGTCGCTCAATAATTTTAGAAAAATATCAACAAATTAGCGACGGCCTGGCGATTAACTATTTCTTTCCTTAAACTAAATTTTCAATTACTTGACTTTCAGTTGCTAGTTAGTCGCTAACTTAGCGACTCATTCATGTTAGTCGTCAGGTTAGTCGCTAAATTACCATTATTTTGTAGTGATTGTTCTCTTGCCAAAACAAACTCGGAATCTTTAGTGTAATATTGGTATATATTGCTTACATGCATGCCAAATTACCCTCTATGTTTGAAAATCAGGAAGACGCCCATCGCTAGTGTATCACATTTGATATCTTCCTATCAATCGTTCCTATCCGAGACAAATTCCATCGTTCTTCACAAACTTTCACATCTTTTTCAGTTCCGATGGTTCGATACAAGCATAAATTCTACTTTTTATGTGTCGAGATTCTTTCACAAGGCAATCCATCTATTTTCTGATTTATTAATTTTATAATAAAAATATAATAATTTTTATCTAATTAATTTGTTCTATCTCCAAACTTTACGTTCACCAAACGTAGTTTTTTCTCTGCAATCATAATTGTTCTATCTCCAAACATTACAGTGTACCAAACGAGGCCTAACTTCATGTTATAAAGATTGAATGCAATTATATATAAAAATTTATATCACATTACCTTTTTGTTTAGATTATTTATAGTGTACCAAACGAGGCCTAACTTCATGCTATAACAATTATGATTAAACTTCATGTTATAACAATTATATGTAACAATTATGATTACATTACAGTGTACCAAACGAGGCCTAACTTCATGTTATAAAGATTGAATGCAATTATATATAACAATTTATATCACATTACCTTTTTGTTTAGATTATTTATAGTCCAAGAGAACTTAAATGTACCACTTGTTTGCATGAGTTTAAGACTTAAAATGCAAAGTCAAATGATAGACGTGGCAATTAGATTACATGACTTTAATATATATATATATATATATATATATATATATATATATATATATATATATATATATAGCATGGGAGGGTGACATATAGCCACCCACCTTCCTTATTCTCTGTCACGTCCCGATTCCGGAGGATCGAAAACTAGCCACTGGACGTGATGTCGTACAAGTATAGATTGTACTTGTACAAGGCAAAACTATTACAGTTCCTGGTATTTCTCAGAAAACAACGACAGCACAGCAAAACCAAGCAGATAAATTGAAGTCACACAAGATATGAAGAAATGTATCTCTTTATCAATTTATTGATAATTGCAATGGATTACAATACTTGCAGCGGAACACAGAGTTTACAACTGATTACAATACACTTGAATAGCCAACTAAATATATACACTTGCCCTTTAGGCTACAACTGAATATGCCGACTTCTTTACAATGAATTTGCCAATTTGGCTACAATCTTCCTAGTACAACAGAGTTACATTGTTCCATACATTATGTCCCGTATAGCAGAAGATATCGTCTTGCAAGAAGAGCTTCTGCGCACCCATCCGATAATCGATGCCAAGCACTGATCAAACGATTTTCTCCATACGCAAGCACCTGAAATATTGTCCACAACGTGGGTCAGTACATCATCAATGTACTGGCGAGCGGTGCTGACCCAACTCACCTAAGAAGACGACACTAAGTAATCATGTTATAGAACATTATTAACATTGGTCTTTCTCGTTGCCTTAGGGTCAATTTCATGTTTATAGCCGACAAGAAGTAAAGCATGCAATTCTCGTACCAACATAGTTTAAAGCATACAGTTATCACCTTTTGGTGATTCTTACCTACGGTCGTATAGCCATCCCTGTATATTTATAATACCTACTCAGCCTGCACAAGACATTGTTAGAACAATATCATAATTCAATATAATTGTCATCGTTGAGGTGATTCTTACCAACAGTCGACATCCTTTCCTATAATTGAGTAATAACTTACTCTGCCTGCATAAGATATCATTAGAACTGGACCTATCTATATGAAGGTCACTGACTGCACGTCATCTTGGACCATCTTACAGGTATAACGGTGCCCCCTGCAGTGCGGATAGCTAGCCCCACTGAAGGTCCCGTATACCATGCTACTACTTCAGCACTGTGCTACTACTTCAGCACGAGGTTCCCCCTAGGACGAATCGGTTTCCAATGCCTTGGAATATCGTTCGAGGAACCACCTTGTCGACAGGTTGTCCATGACCATACAAATATATGTAACTTAACTACGAAGGGACATATAATGCATGATAAGAAAAACTAAGTAATTAAGCCATCTTTCTCAATAAGCCATCGTTCTCATTCGTATTGCCATCTTGCCTTGAGCCAACGCTCACATTATCATCTGTCCAATCCATGGTCTTAGTGTAATCTATATTCTACATCGGTACGGGATAATAAAATGTGATTACCTAAGCCCTTCCTCACATCTTTGATACCATACATCTTTCCAACCAAACTCAATGTACTCACCGTCCAATTCCTGGGACTTAGCATCTGTTTAGTATACGTTCATCGAGCTAAGGCTCGACATACTCACCGCCCAAGTATTTGTAACTTTTCTTTCACCTGTCATGTACTTCTTTTCAAAGCACGCAAGCATACAATTCATTGAAATGATACGCAACAGTTTCGGGTCATGTGATTAATTATCTTTTATTATCTTTTCGACTTTCATGCAAGGTGTTATTCAACAACTATCCTTTATTTTAAGCGTGAAGCTAAAGGATCTTCGACATGGTGTTATTCAACAACTCAACGAGTAAACACAACATACTATCCTTTATTTTAAACGTGAAGCTAAAGGATCTTTTAAGGGTTCAACACTACTCACATTCATAGGACGATTCCTGCCACGATCGTATAGCTTTCCAAGCGATCCTTCACATATTTTCAAGTCCAATAAGGCTTCATCGAACCAACCATCCATCATAAGACATCTTACGGATCGGAGTACTACATTTTCTCTCTCTCTCTATATATATTTTTTTGTTGAAGCAATGGGTACTTGTGGCGAACTCGCCTCCACTGAGGCTCGAACTCCCGACCACTTGGGCCGCATGCATCTCTCTCTCTCTCTATATATATATATATATATATTTTTCTCTCTCTCTCTCTCTCTATATATATATATATATTTTTTTCTATATATATATATATATATATATATATATATATATATATATATATATATATATATATATATAAAAGAAAGTTATTAATTTCTACTAGTCCCAACTGATGGACCGCACCCTGTAGGCAAATAAGTGGATTGTAATTAACTGAATGTGTAGCTGAAATAGTGCAATCAATTGCTACTATTTACTCTACAAAATCACTATATTATTGTTGAGTTCGACTATAGGGACTCAAATAGCAACTTACAATATGATAATGACACATGATATTATTTTTATATTTAGACATTTGACTTTTTCTGTTTAAGTTCTTGAAAAAAATTAAAAAATAAGATACATGTAATCTAACGACTATTAATGACCGACTTTTTAAAATTAAGAACTCATGAGTTCGTTTAGTAACTTTGTTCGACAAAATATAACTATTGTTGACCGATATATCAAAAATATCTGCCACCTTGAATGTGTTCCATAATATATCAAAATACATTGTCAACAATTAAATCTATATCTATACTAAGAAAAGTTTAATTTAACTACACCATAATATGCAATTTGTAACACAGGTTTTTTCCAAATAGTAACGGTTATTAACGTTACAATCTGGTAACAGTTATAACCGTTACTATTAACAAAAACTGTTACTACAATTCTGATTCTATAAATTTTATAAGTTTTATATTATTTGTAACAATAAAAACTGTTACAAATTTACAATTTAGGTCACATGCAAAACATGTGCCAAGAGAAAAGTGTTACCGGCTTCCAAAAGGAAAAAAGTGTCCCAAAATTTCCCGCACTCATTTCCCGCACTCGGATGGTTTCCCCCTTCCCCTCTCTCGACCTGTGACCGCCGAGTCGCCGACCCTCTCCTTCTCTCTCACGATCTCTCTTCGATTACTGGAGAAGCAACGAAGGTGCGCCTCTCATTCTCTCTCACGATCTCTCAAGATTTTGGTTCTATTAGGGTTTTGATTTTCTTAGGGTTTTGGTTTTTTTAGGGTTTTTCTTAGGATTTTGGGTTTTGCTTCGATTACTGGAGAAGCAACGAAGGTACTTCCCTCATACTCTCTCTCTCTCTCTCTCTCTCTCTCTCTCTCTCTCCGATTTTTTGGATTTTGTTGATTTTTGATTTTTTTTTATTGTATGTTAAACTTCAAAAATATGAGTAATCTGTTCATCTCATATTATGTGTTAAGCCCATTGTTCTTAGGGTTTCGGGTTTTTTCATTGAGTAGTCTGTCATGATGTCAGGTTTCAGATTCAAAGAATGATGTACATCTTGTAGAGACATTAAACATGTTATGTTTGACTCCGATGTCACACAATTTCTTCTCTGCTCAAGGTCATGTATTATGCTTCAGCATCTGTTCTTCAAAGTTTGTAAATATTTTTATTGCATTTTTTGCGTGGACTTATTTTACTATTAGATATTATATACTGTTTTGTTTGCTCACTACTTAGTATTTCATATTACTTTTGTTGGCAGTATAGTGACGATGAAACACGAATTAAAGATGCACTGAAGACCAGAAATGTATTTTGATCTCTAATTCTCTTGTTTCAACTTTTATAATTAAAACAAATTTATAACTGTAAAGTTGTTGGATAGATTGCTTTGACATCGTCCTCATCATATGAGATCTTCAAGGCCACTACGTCAGAGGATGACAGTTTGGGAGGGATATCTGAAGTAAACCCTGAAGGTAGCATGTCATTATTATTTCATATCTTACCTCACATTGCTCTTCTTGAAGGTGAATTTGAGATTAGCCATGTTCGTCGTCCTCGTAGTTATATTTATTAAATATAAATACAGTTGCTTATCTGACTCTGTTTTGCCACTTTATATTGTCATTGTTCTTGCAATGTTTTTGTAATCCAATATGCTCTGTGTATTCAAAAGACACCTCTTACATATAAAATAAGTGAGAAAATGACCAAAATTCTCTGCTGAATCTTCATCTTAAAAGTTAAAACTTCAGGTCTATAACGATCCTTTTCATGAACTTCCTATGGAGAGAGGTTTTCATGATTTTTAAAACACATTCTTCCTTATCATGTATGAAGCACTGACTTGGATACAGGACAGACGATACAATTTGGGTACTGTACCTTGGGCTATGCTTTGACTATTTGGTATCCGGAGTTGATGTGGCTATATCAATCACATACAAAGTTTCTGCCAAACATCCTGTTTGACATGGACCGGTTCTCTTTATAGAATGTATCATATGTCATCGTTGTTAATGCATTTCCCATCATTATGTTATATGATTCCGAATCCCCACAAAAGTGGGATATTAAGCTTTGTTTTATCTCGAATATGTAAGTAATTATGTTCATAAATACTTTTATAAGACAACGTGGATACTCCAAAGTACACTAGGACATCTCAAAACCGATGATGTCTGTATCCACTATCCAGTCACGTATTTATGTTCATGCAACATAGTTTAGATCCAATCTTACTAAAGATCATGGAAGTTCACAAGGAAACAAAGAGGGAACCTAAAAGGCTAAACCTAGGGCCAAGGCGGGTCTTAAGCATGACTTGGCATTATTAAATGATTTTAATACTAAAAAAAATAAGAAAAATATAAAATTTTAAAAATAACGGTGTCTAAACCATGATAAACATAATAGACACTAGACTAAATTTTAGCTGCAAATAAGCATTATTTGTCCTAAAAATAGTATAACTAAGCAATAAAAGTGTTTGATTAAGCAATTGAATCAACTGGTAACAAACTAAGAAGAGAAGAAGTAACTGCAAAAAATGAACCAATTTTTATGTGCTACCACAGAAGTGTTGAAGGCCTAGGCAGGATTAGCAAGGGCCTGGTAGGAGTCTAGTACCTGAAACTGGTTGGACCGCCAAGGGCTGACAACCTAGGGCCATAGGCGACATAGTTATCTGTAGAAAGGCCTAGGCATTAAGTTGTATTTCACTATAGACTTTGATCTGATTGCACCTGTCTGGTTGCTCATTTGTGAAAACTATGTATCATCCTCTAACCAAGTTTCCTGTGACTAAATGTAGATTCAAGATGTGGGTAGCCTAGATAATAAACTACAGTCCATTGGGCTTGCAACAAATGTTGATTATGTAGGTCTAGGTTCATAATAACATTACAGTATTTTCTCAAAGAAATGTAAAACCACCACCTACACAAATAATAAACACAGATATCATCTCTTTAACTGTTGCAAACTTTACAAGTGCTTAAGGGCCATTTTGGATTAGTTTCGGAGATAGGTGCTCAAACGTCCATTTGCGGAAATCCTCGTTGGGAGGGTGTCCCCGGGCATTCGAGCCACCAAATGAATGGGGATCATTTGGTTAGGATGGAAAGTGATGGCCAGCCAAACGGTTAGCCTTTACGTTTGAGCTCCAAATGGAGCCCAAGTGAAACGTAAATATAATCCAAACTGGCCCTCGATCATACTTCCATCTACCATTATGTAAACTTGGATGTTGTTTTCAATACTGCACAAGGTTTGCGGAATTGGGATCGGATCCTTTTCTATGAGTATTGATATCTATGGTATCGACAGTATCGACGGTTTCAAATCGGAGTATTGGATTTTTTTGTTTTTTGGTACTGGAAAGCAAATAATTAGAAAAAAATAGAAGAAAAATATTTTAGATATTTAGGCATAATTCTAAGTATTTTCTCTGTTGTGTCATAATAGTTTTGAAATTGAATGAAATAATAGTCACATTTGTTGTTTTGTTTACCTCTAGTAAATAAGATTTTTTCATTTACATGTTTTTACAACCTTCCTTTGTTGAAATTGAATGAAATAATAAGGTGATTGTCTGGTTTGTTGACTGAATATGTACGTACGTTCGTTTTTTAACACTCATGTTGGCTTCCACTCTGCAATAGGTAGTTCTTTCTTCTTTAGGCTGCCTCACATGCTGCCTCAGTTAGTCTTGTTGTAGACCTATCCTTTTCCGGTGGCCCGATATAGGAAGGGGGGATACTTCCCCACCATCTATTTAGTATCTAGAATGTAGTACACCTTATCTTATTTGAACAACTTATTCTTATTTTAGTCACTGTTATATTGTTTTCTTTTATGCATTACAAATATTACTCCCAACCCCTTCAAACCCAACAAACAATTAAACCCTATCCCACCCGACCCCCTCCAAGCCAAAGTAGAAAAAATAGTTCCTGGCTCCTCCCGTGTCTGTCATAAGTTTCTATGATGTTTTATTCTCTCTCAGAATGCTTAAACTGTCCTTGTGTCACCATCATTGCAGCTCATTTTTGATGAATTACTAGACAAACTGAAGGACAAGAAAGAAAAAGAAGCTAAAAGATGTCAACGTCTCGCAGACAGGTTCTCGAATATGCTTTACTCGGTCAAGGTATTGTAGCATGGTTTTGAAAGCAATAAATTTAGCAAATCAACATTACGTTCTGTGCATGTTGTGGTATTTTTCTCGCTGTGGAGGAACAGAATTACCCAAATTGGTTACTTCTTGTAGGAAATATCTGCATCTTCAACTTGGGAGGAATGCAAGTCTCTGTTCGAAGATTGCCAATATAGGTATTGTAGTGATAACTCAATATAATAAGGTATTGTAGTTGTTAGAGTCCTTGTTTTTTATACCTGCTGGTTTCCTGTGTTTTAGTTGGATCAGTGGAGAGGAATTTATGAGGGAAACTTTCGAGAAATATGTTGCACACTTGCAAGAAAAGTTGATTGAGAAGGAGCGGAAGAGAGATGAAGGGAAGGTAATCAATTAAATATTTATCCCTTTGGATTTTGTAAAATCTTGGTATTGTTTACGACCTTGTTAGAAGCTCTGACTTCTTTTTCGTGTTCCCTCTTTTTAAGTAGAAATCCATGCTCCAAAGTGGGTTCTTGTCATTGTAAACATGTTCTGCAAGTATTAATTTATCTCGTGTTGCCCTACATCTACATGTATGTTATCAACATTGAATTCCATTGCAGTAGCTCTTATGGTTAGAAGTCTTTTCAGATATATATGTGAATTCATTACCATCTATTAAACTGATATATCTTTTTGAGACTTAGCAAGTTGTTTTGATCTTTCTGATTATGAGAGCCTTGTATATATGAGAAAGGAATATTGGCTAAGGTCTTGGTTTATACTTTATACTCACTCAGTGGGCCACCTTATGGTTATTCCACATTGTTAATCACTATCTTGCAGGGATACTTCTTGGGAGGACCATATCCGTGTGCTCGTATCACGTATTGGACAGGATACTTCCTTGGTACACCTATTATATATGTCTCACCCATGTTTAGGCTGTAAAGAGTTAAGAAAAAGAAAGTTGAAGGTTATTCCATATTGTGTATGTCTGTGTATAATCATTTTCTTTTACACTCGGATGTGCTTTAGACTTTGCCTCTTAGTCTTAAGCTTATACGTCTTGGCCATTTTGGATTAGGATTGGAATTTAGATCCAAAACTAGGCCAAAGTATCGATCTGGAATGATACATGAAAGTACTTCATCTAGACTTGTGTTCGGCAGACTGATACGTAAAAGTATCAGACAATAGAAATGGATATTGGTCTGTGTTGGTCAAAACTAGTTGATACAGGTTACTATTGCCAACCCAAAATTTCAAATTAGTATATTGAGAAGATAAATGAAGTGAGGAAGAGTTGAGGAGCATACCCAGAGTGGACTTGATGTTGGTGGTGTCAGGAGTGAGACATGGTCATATTATTGCTGCTGTCTTAGAAGGGAAGTGGGAAGTATGAGGTTATATCACTAACCACCCCATGTAAACAAAGTTATTCTCAACAAGGATATATTATATTCATAACCTAATAAATTTGTAAGGGTAAATTGCACATACCTCCCTTAAAGTATAAGGTTATATCACTAACCACCCCATGTAAACGAAATATCTTTTGATTACCTTTGCCACTTCAGGGGGATTCTATTTATAGCCCGTCTAACATAAAATCCACATTAACAAACATGGTTAAATGCTCTTTCTATTCAAATTTACCTTTGTGTTTCCTCCTTGCACCTATTAGCATTGTTTTAAAAAACAGTTCAACCCGGCCAGTTGAACCGATTGGAGCATGACCCAGCCATTTTATGGGTCGGTTTGATGGATTGAACTGTGTGAATTGTTCGAAACCAGATAAAATCGTTCAAACCCATTCAAACCCAAATCTGTGCCGTCCGTGTCACCCTGTGCTAAACGTGCCATGTCATTTTGTATGTATTTGTGCAACATAGCATCAAAACCTCAACTCACTATGATTCTATCTGAAAGGTACAATCTCACATGTTTAGTATCACTTGGCTTTGCATCACTGTGTCTTCTCCTTTGAGAATGAAAATTCATAAGGCACATCACGCTTTAATCCTGTAATCTCTGTCCTAGCTTGTAAAATGACATCCCGAGTAAATAGCATCTTCATATGTATGATTGAATTGAATTGGTTAAATATATGACTTATTGTTCTCAGTATTGAACATCTTGCCTTGCACCTGAACTAGTTGAAGTCTTCATCTCACTTAAATAGCATGAGGAGCTCGGTATGGCATGTGCACCGTGCAAATGACGGCCTACTGTGCATTTTTGTGGTTCAAAATAGACCTCCCTCCTTTATCTTGTAAAGAATTCTGAAAGTTCTACTTATATTTTGTAATGTGTATCAACCCTTTCTAATTATCATTTATCTAAACAGATACATTGTCCAAGGAGCACCTGGGATTTCAAACTGTGTAACTGACTTCAAAGTGCATCCTTTCTTTAGTAGATATGATTAGTTTCAATTTGGGGGTCCATTCATTATAAGTGTCTTTGGTCTGTCATTTTTTATGGTTCTCATGGAATTGTTATTTCTATTCATTTTAGGTATATATTCTACATGAACCTTTCATGATTCCCTAATATTGTCGCATGTAGTTCATTTTGGAACTGAATTTCATCACTTCTCATTTCTTTCCATTCACGTGTTCATCATTGATGTGATTCATACACATGCATACTAACTCGAGCTGATCACCACTTCAAATGAATAGAGCTACAGCAGGCAGATCTTAACATTATTCTTGTGCAACTTTTACTTCAGGGTCTTCTTTTCTTCAACTGGACAGCTGATCACCACTTCAAAAAAGAACCAGAATATATATGGTCAGAATCTGACAGCTGATCACCACTTCTATTTTCATTTCACTTCTATTATGGCATTATGGTTTGGGATTTAATTTCTTAGTTTTGGGATCGTAAATGGAGTCGTAGACTTGCCATATAGGATGACTCACTGCCGGCTCACGGTTAGTACTTCCTCGTCTCAGCTGCTTCCATTTGTTACCTTATTCTGACTGATAACTCTTGATGATATATGTGTTCTTATATGTACAGTTGTTAGGTGGTACGCTTTAAGAAAGCATAGAGGTGACATGGTTTTCAAATTAGCCTTTTGTGTTCTAATACGTTGTTATTTATACTCGAGTAGTTTGTCAGGAATGTTGGTCCTTAATATTCATGTGCTATGATCATTTTATAGTTTCATTTAGCACTGGTCTTTGAATTATTAGTAAGTAATTTGACTTAATACTTTCCATTCATGTTACAGTGGAGTTGGAGTTCGATCGATGTGGAAACTTCCAACCGTCCATCGATACTTCCGTAGGTCGTTCACGTCAAGATGCTCCAAAAGCATTCAAGAAAACGAAGCGAATGAAGGTTAAGTTTTCGCGTCAGTGTTATCTAGAGCTTCTTAAAGGTTCAAGGTCAATAGAATCATGTGCTACTACTTCAAAAGAAACTAATGAAATATTGAAATGTATATTCAATTGTGGAGGAGAAAATTTTAACACTTAAAATTTTCTAGTGTATTTCCTACTGTAGGAATGTAATTTGTTGTTTCAGTAATATAATAAAAATGCATTAAGATTATTTGTAATTCTTTTCAAAAGTTTGTTCATGATGTTTTCATTAATGCTTATTATATATTTTGAACATATTGCTTGGCTTTGGACATAAACTGTTTTGCTTGCAATTTTTTTTCATGTGATTTTTCAAATATTCTGGTTGAGAATGGTCAAGGTACTTGGTCTTATTGTTATTGGCTGGGAATGAGAGATTTGAACTTTGGTGATACTTATTGTGCAAGCGAGGTTCTTGTGTGATTCTTGTCCGGAGATATGAAGGACAAACTATATTTTTTTTTCAAAAATATAAGTTTTTGTAACGGTTATTACCGTTACTAGTATAAATTTTAGTAACGGTTATTACCGTTACTAGTATAAATTTTTGTAACGGTTATAACCGTGACCAAACACAAATATTTGTAACGGTTATTACCGTGACTAAATATTAACCACGCCTCACTAGTAACGGTTATTACCGTGACGAAAAATAATTGTCACGGTAATAACCGTGGGTAATCGCCTATTATGGTGTGGCTGTGAAACACTTTTAATAAAAATATCTAAGTAGTCTTAATAAAGATAAGAATAAAAATTACTTATGTATGTGTATTTATTTAGTATAATTAAGAAAAGTGTTTTGGCCCTACGGTTTACATGCCCACTGTTTGCATGTCAAGTAATCTGTATCATTGGCGATGAATGCTAATATCTCGCTGCATCTAAACTGTAGGGTCAGAACACTTTTCCTAATTATACTCGATAAATGCACATACGTAGGTCATTCATATTCTAATCTTTATTGAGACTACTTAGAAATTTTTATTAAAAAAGTTTTATGGCAAAATTGAACTTTTCTTAGTATATATATATATATATATATATATATATATATATATATATATATATATATATATATATATATATATATATATATATTTGTTGACATGATGTATTTTGATATACTAAGGAACACGTCCAAGGTGGCAGATATTTTTGATATATTGGTCAGCAATAGTTATATTTTGTCGAACAAAATTAGAACTCATGAGTTCTTAATTTTTTAAACTCGGTCATGCAAGGTGATTGGATTACATGCGTGCCTAAACAAAAAAAAAAGTCAATGATCTAAAAAGAAAAATTTGTACACTGTCATAACCTGATTGCAAGTTCTTGTTAAGAGTTCCTATTTGAGTTTCTGTAGTCAAACTGTTTGTCGAATACAATTTCATAATCACAGTAATGATGCTTATTTTAAGGGCACATGTTTGCCGCTTCTAATCCGAGCGAGTCCTTTTTTTGTTCAACCCTACTTCCTCTTATTACAAAACCTTCAAAGTCCATTCGGTAACCTACGATTTCTGTTGTTCTGTTCTTGATGAACTCTACCATTTCGATATAAACTCTACATAACGACTAAGAGCGTGTGTGGTTTTTTTGGCAAGTGCTGAACATTTTGAAGTACTGAAATAAGTGCATGAGCGATCGATTTAACTTGATTGTTTTTTGTACTTTAAAATTTTATGTGCTCATCATTGTACAATAATGTCCTTTATAACTTCAGAAAATTTCAAATTTAGGAATAAAATTTGGATTATTTAAGAAGAAAGAGGAATCATTTTTCTAATTTACAAGAAAAGCAGCGCCATCTGTGATGGCGCCCATTTCTTGTGTGTGTGCGTTGGATGGCGCCCAATTTTTTTTTAATTTTCATTACAACAAAAATACCTTTTAATGACGGCTAAAAAGCGTCATTAATTGCAAACCATGACGCTTTTTTTTTCCTCAGTCCAAGCGTTATGAAATCGGGTGTTATAAATGTTTTTAAAAACGTTATAGATAATTCATCCAAAACCGTCATTAATAGGTTGAATTTCTGCTACGTTTTATTTTCAAAGCGTTATGGATAGTTATGAAAAACCGCTGTATATGGTCGTTGTATCACATTTATAACGCTTTATACTGCATGACATTCCAAACGCTGCTCAATTCAATTCGAAAACAACCACTTTGAACCATATTCACAACAAAGCATTGAAATGTAATATAAAGTACCATTCTCCATTTCATTGTCTCAAAATAGAGTATTTTAGCTACCATTCTACATTTTTCCATTTCATTATATACATCTTCTCAAAATATATAGAGTATCCTATATAGAGTACACTTTAGCTACATCAAAACTATCGACATCAAAAATCTCACAGATACTGTAGCGAAGAAGCACACTTATAACGCTTCAACTTGGTCACATGAAGACTGTCCATAGCACATGTACGTATAGCAAAACCCTAAAAAAGAAAGCAAAACCCTCACTTTTAGAGTCTGTCAATTTTAGAGTCTGTGATTTATATCGAAAAACCGAGAGTATCAGAGTACTCTAATAAAAACCGAAACCGACAAATAAAGTAAAACATCTAGGCATGGCATAGTGGACGTAGTCCCGAAATCAACGATGCAGGCATGCTAATGAAATTGTCATTCCCGAAATAGAAATACTCCCAACTAATATATACCCGCATGTGATTTATATCGAAAAGCTCCCAACAAAAACACCCACAGTACCAAGTTAAACCCATCATGCATAATAGATACCCAACCAACAATTTTAATCCAAATAGCAAAACATCTCCTTCAACAAAGAAATCTTTTCCAACCCAACATGTATAATAGGGAAAACCTAAACCAACATCCCACAACAAGTATAGGAAGGGGAACCCAAGCAACAATTTATACAAGAAACCCAAACCAACAATGCATGCATCACAAATAATTCCAACAGCAGCTAGGTAACCCGAAACCGAAAATGATCCAACCGTAAGTAAAGAACCGAACATGATCTAAAGATCATTCCCGCTTCACAAACAAAGACAATCGTAGGATCGTCAAGCTAAAATCAAACCCAACACGTATCAGTAGATCGAAACCCTTTTTATGTAGGGATCGAGATCCAACAACATCATCGACAAACAAAATAAACCCAAAAACTGAAATCAATCAAGAGTTTAGAATTTATACCCCAGAATTTGGTGTCGGAATCCGAAGGGAGCCTTCGGACTCGGCTCGCAGGCACGCAGATCGCCTCGCCGGGTCGCGGCTGCAACTGTGGAGGGTCTACATCATCGACACGAAGGTATCCTCACATCCGTGTCCAGTATCGACTCGTACAAACACGAGCATATCTGCACCCAGAATGAACAACCCAACAGTACCAACATACAAACTACGACCAACGACAAGAAACGAAATGAGATATATAAGATGTCTCAGATAAGGATCAATCATCATCTGCTGTACTAGCGTGTCATAACACGTATAGGACACGTCCCGACACGGAGCCAGTGTATCCGATACGATCTGCAACGCTTTGGTTCATTTGGTCGAACGACCATCACCAAGTGTATCTGAGTACTCTAATAAAAACTGAAAACGACAAATAAAGTAAAACATCCAGGCATGGCATAGTGGACGTAGTCCCAAAATCAACGACGCATGCATGCTAATGGAGATGTCAATCCCGAAATAGAAATACTCCCAACTAATATATACCCGCATGTGATTTATATCGAAAAGCTCCCAATAAAAACACCCACAGTACCAAGTTAAACCCATCATGCATAATAGATACCCAACCAACAATTTTAATCCAAATAGCAAAACATCTCCTACAGCAAAGAAATCTTTTCCAACCCAACATGTATAATAAGGAAAACCTAAACCAACATCCCACAGCAAGTATAGGAAGGAGAACCCAAGCAACAATTTATACAAGAAATCCAAACCAACAATACATGCATCACAAATAATTCCAACAGCAGCTAGGTAACCCGAAACCGAAAATGATCCAACAGCAAGTAAAGAACCGAACATGATCTAAAGATCATTCGTACTTCACAAACAAAGACAATCGTAGGATCGTCAAGCCAAAATCGAACCCAACACGTATCAGTCGATCGAAACCCTTTTTATGTAGGGATCGAGATCCAACAACATCATCAACAAACAAAATAAAACCAAAAACTGAAATCAATCAAGAGTTTAGAATTTATACCCCAGAATTTGGTGTCGGAATCCGAAGGGAGCCTTCGGACTCGGCTCGCAGATCGCCTCGCCGGATCGTGGCTGCAACTGTGGAGGGGCTACATCATCGACACGAAGGTATCCTCACATCCGTGTCCAGTATCGACTCGTACAAACACGAGCGTATCTGCACCCAGAATGAACAACCCAACAGTACCAACATACAAACTACGACCAACGATAAGAAACGAAATGAGATATATAAGATGTCTCAGATAAGGATCAATCATCATCTGCTGTACTAGCGTGCCATAACACGTATAGGACACGTCTCGACACGGAGCCAGTGTATTCGATACGATCTGCAACGCTTTGGTTCATTTGGTCGAACGACCATCACCAAGAGTATCAGAGTACTCTAATAAAAACCGAAACCGACAAATAAAGTAAAACATCCAGGCATGGCATAGTGGCCGTAGTCCCAAAATCAATGACGCATGCATGCTAATGGAGATGTCAATCCCGAAAAAGAAATACTCCCAACTAATATATACTCGCATGTGATTTATATCGAAAAACTCCCAACAAAAACACCCACAGTACCAAGTTAAACCCATCATGCATAATAGATACCCAACCAACAATTTTAATCCAAATAGCAAAACATCTCCTACAGCAAAAAAATCTTTTCCAACCCAACATGTATAATAAGGAAAACCTAAACCAACATCCCACAGCAAGTATAGGAAGGAGAACCCAAGCAACAATTTATACAAGAAATCTAAACCAACAATACATGCATCACAAATAATTTCAACAGCAGCTAGGTAACCCAAAACTGAACCAACAGCAAGTAAAGAACCGAACATGATCTAAAGATCAATCGCGCTTCACAAAACAAGACAATCGTAGGATCGTCAAGCCAAAATCGAACCCAACACGTATCAGTCGATCGAAACCCTTTTTATGTAGGGATCAAAATCCAACAAAAACATCGACAAACAAAATAAACCCAGAAACTGAAATCAATCAAGAGTTTAGAATTTATACCCCAGAATTTAGTGTCAGAATCCGAAGGGAGGCTTCGGACTCGGCTCGCAGGCATGCACAGCACCTCGCCGGGTCGCGGCTGCAACTGTGGAGAGGCTACATCTTGACACGAAGGTATCCTCACATCCGTGTCCAGTATCGACTCGTACAAATACGAGCATATCTGCACCCAGAATGAACAACCCAACAGTACCAACACACAAACTACGACCAACGACAAGAAACAAAATAAGATATATAAGATGTCTCAGATAAGGATCAATCATCATCTGCTGTACTAGCGTGCCATAACACGTATAGGACACGTTCCGACACAGAGCCAGTGTATTCGATACGATCTACAACGCTTTGGTTCATTTGGTCGAACGACCATCACCAAGAGTATCAGAGTACTCTAATAAAAATCGAAACCGACAAATAAAGTAAAACATCCAGGCATGACATAGTGGACGTAGTCCCAAAATCAACAACGTATGCATGCTAATGGAGATGTCAATTCCGAAATAGAAATACTCCCAACTAATATATACCCGCATGTGATTTATATCAAAAAGCTCCCAACAAAAATACCCACAGTACCAAGTTAAACCCATCATGCATAATAGATACCCAACCAACAATTTTAATTCAAATAGCAAAACATCTCCTACAGCAAAGAAATCTTTTCCAACCCAACATGTATAATAAGAAAAACCTAAACCAATATCCCACAGCAAGTATAGGAAGGAGAACCCAAGCAACAATTTATACAAGAAACCCAAACCAACAATACATGCATCACAAATAAGTCCAACAGCAGCTAGGTAACCCGAAACCGAAAATGATCCAACAGCAAGTAAAAAACCGAACATGATCTAAAGATCATTCGCGCTTCACAAACAAAGACAATCGTAGGATCGTCAAGCCAAAATCGAACCCAACACGTATCAGTCGATCGAAACCCTTTTTATGTAGGGATCGAGATCCAACAACATCATCGATAAACAAAATAAACCCAGAAACTGAAATCAATCAAGAGTTTAGAATTTATACCCCAAAATTTAGTGTCAGAATCCGAAGGGAGGCTTCGGACTCGGCTCGCAGGCACGCACAGCACCTCGTCGGGTTGCGGCTGTTACTGTGGAGAGGCTTCGGACTCGGCTCTCCAAATGCAATTACACTCCCTTGAACAAGAACAAACAGAAAAAAATCAAAGAACACAAGCATTTGGTACTTATAATTATTTTTTCGAACATGAAGCGCACATAGAACAATTTCCAACAAAATTTTTTTTAGGAAAAAAATCCAAATCAAAATCACTCACTTAATCAAGAGAAGTCAACGATGATGCAGCCATTTTCGGATCATCGCCGACGTGGACGGAGACGTCGGAAAACCCTAAAAGAACCCTAATTTTGGAGAGATGGATGCATGTATGGTTGTCAAAAATTAGAAGATTTTACTAAAATTATGTCGAGGCAGAATTTAGGGCATAAAATAAGCAATGATCGAGATTTTAGGACAAACCGATGGTGAAGGCTACGCCGGTGACAACCTTTCCTCTGCGGTGGAGTCTGTAACCGAGGGAGGCGAGGAACGGGCTGAGGGAAGTTGGGGAGCGGGGAGCGGGCTGAGGGGAGTTAGGGAGCGGGGAGTGGGCTGAGGGGAGTTGGGGAGCGGGAGGAGAAGGAGAAGGAGAAAGAGAGAGGGTTTAGAATTTTTCTTAAGTGCGGGAGAATTGTGGGGGAGTCGAGGTTTCGACTTAAATTTTCGTGCTTTTTTTATAACGCTCGTATCACTGGAGCACTATCAATAACGTTTTTAATGTAAACCGTCATAAATTCTAGTCTTGCTGAGCTTTGATGACGCTTCCACATCAGCCGTCATGAAAATCACTTATCAAGCGTCATTAATAGATTTTTTTGTTGTAGTGTTTTAATGTGGCGTCGTCAATGATGGCGTCAGTTTGATTTTTTTTTAAACGGCGTAATAGTGCCGGAGATATGCATCCGCAGCCATGCCCCATGCATAAACTATGCATAAACTGAGCAACGTCCAACATGCATTGCTCGTGCATAAAATAAGCAACTTCCGCATTGTTCCATATGCTCCATGCATAAAATGAGCAAGTATAAAATGAATCCATGCTCCATGCATAAACCATGCATAAACTAAGCAATGTATAAAATACATAAACACAACAACAGAGAAAACAAAAATTAAATTGGCGCCATCATTTATGGCGCCACATTAAAAATAAAAATAAAAAGATGGCGCCATAACAAAAATAAATAAATAAATAAATAAATGGGCGCCATCACAGATGGCGGCAGAACCAAGTAATTTTTTGTGCACATTCCATCCGTTTTCTTGTAAGTTTGGATAAACTTTCCACTTTTTCGTAAATAACCTAAATTTTATCCCTAATTTGAAATTTTCTGTTATAAGTGTAGATTTTGTAATTATTTCTTTCAGTTACATTCTTGCACCATAAAATTGCTCAGCTATTGCATGCTCTTTCAAAGAAGTCTATTTTTTAATCTGGTTCTCGACACGAGATCTTCCACACGTAATCTCCATATAACTAGAGGCGCCTTTCAAAAAAAAAAGTAGAGCCATTCTTTTTTATTTTATCCAGAATTTATTTGGAATAGTAAACAGGAAGGTCGAGTAATTGCTCGTTATTTTAGTACACTTTGGTTTTATGACATACTTGGACACACGAATAACAAGAAAATGTATCACCATTTGGAGACGCAAACGACAATAACAAATGTGATTTTAATTGTCCAACTTCATGGTCTGCAAATAACTCGTCCCATCGAGATTCACAGAGAAGAAACCTTTCATGTAGTCACCGGCAGTCGTGGCCTTGTAGTTCTCTACCCCTCCTTGCACGAGCTCCGGAAGGGGGCGGAGGGCCGTGTCATGGCTAGGCGTATGGAACACGACAATGGATAGGCATTCCTTTTTCGTGTTCACGGCCACACGGCCACCCTGTATTTATCAGTGTTGTCAGAACCGGACCGGACCAGCGGTCCGACCGGTCTTGACAAAAAATTCGACCCGATCTGATATGAACCGAGGTTTTTTGAATAACCGTCGATTTTTTCACAGAACTGGGTTTAACCGGTGAACCGGCCGAACCGGTTCGCAATTGAACCGAAAATTTTGGTTTTTTTTTCCAAAAAAAAAAAAACTCAAATTTTTTTTATTTTGTGATATTTGGACCATTTGGTTCTTGGTTTAGTTTTGAGAAATATTATAGTTGTAAATTAAACCAAACCAAACATGCTAAGAACCAACCCCAAAAATAAATATGGATGTGTTATCTGTTTGAACCAAACCAAACCAAGTCTATTTGAACTCCGGTTGAACTCGGTTGAACCCAGTTGAACTCCGGTCCGACCTATACAAAAAAAATCGGTTCAATTATCGGCTTGGTTTTTAAAACATTGGTATTTATTGCTCTTGTACTTCCTATTTGTAAACATCTGTTCAGTAGGAAGTAACCCATACATGCCAGGAGAAGTTATTCAAATGATGGGTCTGTCTATTAATGGTATAGGAACATATATTAATATTTTATTATTTTCGGTAACTACTGAACGGATTCACAATTTACGACTGCCACGTGATGAGTCCTGACCAACTCTTTGAGTATGCTGCTATGAAAAGTTTTGAGTTACCTCGAGACGATCCCCGATATTAAAGATGAAGGCACTCGGCAGCGGCCTGATGGGGAGCCATTTGCCGTTCTTCCTCAACTGCAATCCTTGAACGTCGTTTGTTTGGAAATGAACTGTCAAGCTGGTGGCGTCGGAGTGCGGGGAATGACCGATCACCTTCTTGGTGGCCGGGCACGGCGGCTAGTAATTTATCTTCACCGAGTATATCTTTGAAAATGTTCATGATAATTTCTGATCAAGCCCCAAGTTCCTAGCCATCACCCCTAGCACATGGCTAGCGACGTCCTTCACCGGTGAGGTGTAATTATCTAGACTATCCCTTCAGGAGTGATAGAATAGAAAGTATTGTAAATGTATGTCGATTGTAGATGAAGCATTTGATCTAAAATCCACCAAGTTTGACTTGATATTTCCTTGTGGCTTTTCACTCTTTAGGCCATCAATATTGAAACAATGTCGTCGGACTCTTCCTATGAGTATCAGGATTGACATTATTTTTTGCTACCAGAAAACAAATAATTATTAGTAAATTATTCAAATTTTAGAATAAAATATTTTATACGTTTACACATGGTTTTAAGTATTTTGTGTGTTGTTTCTTAATATTTTTAAAATTGATTAAATAATTGTCATCCTTATTGATTGATTTACCAGCGGTAAATAAATAATGCTTTTACAAACCTACTGTACTTTTACCTCATTGCTGATTAGTTTTTTTATTCAATTTTTTCTACCGAATTAACTGGAAAAGAGACCACCACCAACGTTAGCGATTGGTATCGGATTTGAACATGCCAAATCATATCAGTATCGGCCGCTACTGTAAACTTTGTGTACAAATATATAATCCTCAAATTCATGATCACTCTTGATTTTTTTATTTATTTTTTTTGTACAGGGACATGGCAAGATTAACATGGTAGGTGATCGACAAGATGTTCATCTCTCCCTATGAGTCAGAGTAGGGCCGTAGTCAGCAAAGCTTTACGGAAATTTTTAGTTCACAATTAAAAGAAAAAGACATGCTTCTCACGCCATCCATGTGTATGGTCTCATCTATGAATATTTTGTACTTTTCTCAAAAGAGAAAATGAAGGCTTTTTGTATATCAAATATTGTCAGTCCCATAGACTAGTCCTCTTTGGAGCAGTAGTCTGCCGATTAAGAAGAAAACTTCAACAAATGAATGATCAGTGTTCCATTCTTGTACGCCTTCAGCAAGTAGGCCGAACATAAAGATTTTCAATTAGATACTAATTGCTTGTACTCATTTAAAATCCTCGAGTCGACTCTTTAAAAATGAAATAAAATAAAATTTATCGTTGGAAAATATTTGTCTTATATTGTATCTCCGTAGCAAATGGTCCATAATTTATGGACGACCGACGACTGTCTTTATCCATGTACTTGTCAGTTATATATCGACAAGAATTTCCTCAGAGATGTCTCTATTGAAACTTTGAAGTCAGTGACTCAGAACTCCGATTGTGTACTTCATTATAGCCATTGAACATATATTGTGTAATTTGTAACAAAATGCTAAGGTAATCTATATAGCTCCTATGAATCACATATTATGAATAAGATTGTCAATTGTTGAAGTCCCTATCACTCCACCAAAACATATTCTAGAAGCTTGCTTGTGTGTGAAAGTTATATATTTTATACTGTCCTTCGTAATCATTCCAATGTGCTCTTATAATTTTCTGTAAAACTCTACGGGCGGTTTTGAAAGTCTACAGAAAGTGTTAGGGGTCATCATAAATTTTAACAGCCCTAAAATGAATGAGTACTGTCGAAATTTCGACAGTCCTTTCTATGTTTAGTACTGCCAAATTTTTGACAGCCCTAAAACTGTCTTGCGACGTCCTCTAACAATTTTTGTAGTGGCCTTTACCACCGGGCTTTTGAAATGGTTCTCAAAATCTAGGGTTATCTACATTAACCTTTCTATGTTTTCGGTTTACTAAATGAACCTTACTTTGAAAATAATTATACAGAGCTTCCTTCCCCTTTATGTTGTAAGAGTGGTTAGTATAACAATCCTTTATGTAAAACATAGAACATAAAGGTCGTTTAATAAATCGAAAACATATAAAACTCCAAAATCTAACAATTCAAGATTAGGCAACGACTACCTTCTGTTCTTTGTTATGTTGTAAATGGTTTCTGGACAAAGCTATGAGAAGCTCAATCACAATTTCTTCGTTTACCCAGTAATTTAGTGTTCTATTTGGTTGCAGCTCTTGGATGCAAATTTTCCATCATGAACCATTCAACAAGTTCCAGAGTCAAGTAATCTGTATCACTGGCGATGAATGCTAATATCTCATTGCATGTAAACCGTGGGGGTAAGAACTCGTTTCTTAATTATACTAGATAAATGTACAAATGTAAGTAATTGTTATTCTAATTTTTATTAAGACTATTCAGAAAATTTTATTAAAAAAGTTTCACGGTGAAACTAAACTCTTTTTTAGTATAGATTTAGATTTGCTGACATGATGTATTTTGATATATTAAGGAACATGCTCAAGGTGGCAGATATTTTTGATATATTGGTCAACAATAGTTATAATTTGTCAAATACAATTGCACATCTTCTACTATATAATGAGACTTCAAAACGGCTCAAAAGTGAGCCGCCTAAGTCGTATGCATATCATGGTCCACTTTATTTTAAAAAAATTAATTTGTTATATATATTCAATATGGGGAATCGAACTCTACTATATAATGAGGCTTCAAAATGGCTCAAAAGTGAGCCGTCTAAGCCGTATGTATATCATGGTCCATTTTATTTTTAAAAAAAAGAGAAAATTTGACTGGCACCCAACACAATTACAACAACGTAAGGTGCCCCCCACTTTTGACGAAAACCGTCCTCCTTTGACGATCAACGGGTATGACCAATATTTTTTTATGAAAATACCCTCATCTTCTTTCCTGTGTCCCCCTCCTTTTTCCCTTGACTGCCCCCCTCCCCGCCGCCGGCGTGCCTCCGGTCCCCCCTTACCGCCGCCGGCTCCCCTCCGCTCCCACCCCCACCCCTCTCTCCTCCCCAACACTACCACCACCATCATCACCACCACCTTCACCATCACTACCGCCACCACCCGTAGCGCCCCCCTCCGTGTCCCCCGCTCCAGCAAAAATAGCAGCGGCGCGGCAGCAGCGACGGGAAGGACGAGGGCGAGGAGGGACGGGGGTCGCGGGGGCCGCGGAGGGGCGGGGGTCGCGAAGGGGTTGAGGGGACGGGAGATGGTAGCGAGGTTGGGGCTTGGCAGCCCCCCTCCCGCCCGCCAGCACGTGGACGGGGGTGCGAAGGAGAGGGGCGGGTGGTCGGCAGGAGGGAGGGGGGACGGTGGGTGGTGGTGATGGTGATGGTGAAGGTGGTGGTGGTCATGATGGTGAAGGTGAAGGTGGTGGTGATGGCGAAGGTGGTGGTAGTGGCGGCAGAGGGACGAGCTGCTGGTGGGGGGGGGGTGGCGGGGGCGAGCACGGGTTCAGAGGTTGGTGGTTTCTGCTATATGGGTATTTTTGTCAAAAAAAATGGGTAAACTCTGTTGACCGTCCAATATTGACGGAATCTGTCAAAAGTGAGGGGTGATTTGTGTAAGCTCCCTGAATTTTCGGGATTTATTTTTGAATTTTCTAAATATATTATTTTTCGATAATTTATTTTTACTTAATTAATTTTGATCTTTAAATGCTCTTTACCGTGACTTGAAATTCTAGAACATCAGGGATGCCAGTCTCTGGAAACTTCCTTCTTGAAGTTTGTAGTAGACGAGATTATCTTCATATTGATATTTCGTGTCCCACTCGAACTTGTTCCCTTGTGCTCCATTTGCTTCGCGCAACTTTCAGGTCAATTTAGACCAATTTATCGTCTGTCGTAATTCCTGACTTAACTTCCGACTTAATTTCCGGGCCCGACATCGGTCCAATCAGGTCGACCTAATATATGGCCCTGGCTTGTTTTGAGTCTACTATGCACGTGCCACTTGCGTGCCACCGATTGGATCTCTCTTGTCCTCCCATTCCATCCGTGATTTTAAATAGTTTAAAATTATTATTTTAATTAAATCTGGCCCCAAGCTTCTCCAAACTTGGCCCAACACCCAATCTAATTTGGTGTATGCCCTATCATGACTGCCCATACACACCACTATTGTATTTGCCTTCTTCCCTACTCAAAATATCTATTCTCTCTCCATGTATATATACACATATATATACATATAATATATATACATATAATAATATCTCTCCCTCTCTCTTCATTTAAACAACTCACTCCCACACTCCACCACCTCACCCTATCACACCAGCCGACCTCTTTCTCTCTATATTCTCATTCTCTCTCTCCCTCTTTATATATTATACACACACACACAACACAATTCTCTCTCTCTTTAATTAATTCCTCACTTTCTCTCTCTCTCTCTCTCCAAATACAAACAACAATACCATCACCTACAACCCCATCACCACCCGAGCTCCTCCCGAGCCCAGCTCCCCCATGGCCGACCACCACCCTTACCTTCTCCATCTCTCCATCTCCTCCTCTTCTTCTTCTTCATGTTCTTCTTCATCTCCTTCTCCTTCTTCTTTATCATTTTTTACTACTACCACCACCATCACCATTCATCATCATCACCAACACCATTACCATCTCCACCCCCACCATCGCCAACGCTGCCCACGCCGCCGCCGCCGTCGTGGCCGGCCTCCGTCGTACGAGGCAGCGCGACAATCGCAGCAGAGCAGCAGCCAATAGCAGTAGCAGCATGCACGACCACAGAAGCAGCCGCGCGGTCGTGGTCGCCGGCCATGCGCGGCCGTGAGCGGCCCCCCTCCGGCGAACCCCCAGGCGCCTTCCCGTGGCGGCCACCATCCTCCGGGATGCGCCGCCTAGGTGTTTCGTGCGTTTGGCACGGGTTTCCGTCGGCGCGAGCTCAGAATGGATCCGAAAGTAGCGTTCCGTCGTAGCGACTTCACGTGCATTTTTCGAGAAATTCGACCGTTGGATCGGCGATTTCTTCGCTCCGTCATAATCTCGGTATATCCATCTTCACTCCCCTCAATTTTCGTCCATTAATTTTTTCATTTGATACATCAAAACCGGCCACCAAGTTGACCGTTTAAATTATGTTATTTTTGGACAGTTTTGCGGAGCCAACTTCGACGGTTCGTATCTCCTCCATCGCGGCTCCGCCTAGCATACTATCAGTTCTTTTGCGAAGCTGGTATAACCCTCTTCCTACCCCTTCAGTTTCGTTTTATTGTGAGCACGTTTGATTGGTTGAATTCGACGCCAAAGTTGGTCGTCCGAATTCGTAATTTCTAAGTTGTAAAATTCTATTTTTGAACTCGGGACTCCGAATTCAATTTTTGACACCACCAGTAGACTCGTGGCGTCGTTCTGGCACGTTTTCATATAAAGTTTGTTAGATTTGGAGGACGTGGGCACTGGCACGTATTTCGGTACAAAGCGGGCCCTACAGTCCGGGTCAATTGGAATTTTTGACGCCGGCTCAACGGAATCTAATTTCGGATATACCATTGAGTTTGAATCGTCATTCTGGACTCGTTGACATATAATTTGCTAGGTTTTAGTAGACATTGGTTTCGGTACGCATTTCGGTGCAAGTCGGATACTAATATCCGGATCAACGGATCATTTTGAGATCGGCTCATCGGAATCCAATTTCGGATATACCGTTGAGTTCGTATCGTCATTCTGGACTCATTGACAAATAATTTACTGAGTTTTGAGGACATTGGCTCCGACACGCTTTTCCGTGTAAATCAAAATTTTAATATCCCGGTCAACGGACCAATTTGAGATCGGGTCAACGGAATCCAATTTTGGACATACCGTTGGGTTCGTATCGTCATTCTAGATTCGTGGACATATAATTTGTTAGGTTTAGTAGACTAGTTTTTTTGCACGTTTTTCGGTACAAAGCGGGTCCGACACGGACACCGTTTTGACCCGAAATTACCTTTTTGCCCATGTGTCCAAATTGGACTTATGGATAGGCTATCTTAGCTGATATGACCATTCTGGACACGTTGGTGATGTTTGTTTTACCATCCGACAACATCTGTAGGTTTTTACCCTATTATTATAATTCTTCTTTTTTTATTCGTATTTTTAGATCCATGTATCGGATTTGAGATCCATCGATTCCAGTGATTTCACAACCACTGAAATTGAATGTGTTGACCCTGTAGATGTTTATAGGGACTAGCTTTGACCCTATTTGACCATGATTGACTACTTTGACTGAACGTCGAAGTAGAGTCAACATTTGACCTAGTTTAACCTAAAGTTGACCAAAGTTGACTAGAGTTGATCAGTTGACCAAAAGTCAACTGTAAGTCAACCCTTGACACAGTTTGACCTAATTTGACTTGGTTTGACTTCTTGTGACCTAGTTTGACTCAGTGTGACCTAGTTTGACTTAGTTGACTGAGACTGACCTAGATTACGTAGCTTATACTATAGAATCAAGCCTAACACTGTTGAACCCTAATTAGCTTATATATATCTTATCTTTAGGTCTGTGGCATCACTCTGAGCATCGACCCCATTTGACAGCTCAGGACCGCAGGCGAGTACATTCACTGATAGTTTTTATTGTCTTGATATCTGCTATATCCGATTCAGTTGTAGTGTCTTACTCGATTTCCAGTCACGATAGTTCACGGACTAGTATACGTTGGATCATGACATGAGATGTTGTTCCTGGATTTTCTTGGTATATATGTACATTTCCTGTCTTGTTCCCTGTACTTGTATAGACACTGATTCCTGAGAGGGAGTAGCTATCCTCTTAGGGAATTCCGTGTCATGACGTGTCATGTCCAGGTCCATTATACTATTCGGGGATGGGGAATTGTTAGGGGTTATGTGATCCAAGCCACCCTGTCACTATATTCTTGTGCTCGCGCCACTCCCCCCTCACGTAGGGTGTAGCGAGATCCTATTTACCTTGTGCTCGTTATCCAGGTTGGCCGGCATGACTTTCCGTTGAGGTCACCGCGGATTGCCGGGCCAAGTAGATAGCCTGTCCTGTCACTTTTCCCAAGTCGATCACATAACGCTCTAATAATTCAAGGCACATTTTATATTTACTTTATCTTATCATATATCCTGCTCTGTTCTACATTCAGTACTTTCTCACCATGCTATGATATTCAGTTACTCACATGTTCTACATGCCTTTATATTGTACCTTGATTGGAGACCAAGTTCTGCTCGGGAGAAGAGTTACAACCCCGGTCATTGTTTGGTTTAAGGGTTGTAACTCAGCTTCCGAACGGTTTCCAAGTTTTCATATATCTTTGTCTTGTAGTTCATTATACTGTCTCTTATAGAATTTGTCAATTCACATGGAACTGCTATTAGTGCTTGTACTTGCTCATTTTCTTGACAGGATATCGTTGATAATATTTTAGGAGTTGTTATACCATTATTGGACTTCATGATGTTGCTAGCTGAGGTGGATCTCACTATCCTCCTATGTGAGTTGCCTGGTAGTTATCCTTAGTTGGTCTTATTTTTTCTTCTTTATTTTTCTGTCTTATGATTTCTTCTAGTAGTTTCTATTGTTCTTGTGCTTTAGTTATATTTCCTGTCTTATCTTCTTTAGATGTTGGGTTGTGATTGAGTACATTTGTAGTTCATGGACCTTCTAGATACAGTGTATATTTATTGGGTACTAGACAGCGTTCTACCGCCGATACTGCGGCGTAGGCTGGGCGTGGCCCACGTATTCGTATCCGTATATCCGGGTGCGGGTCGTGACAATTTGCAATAGTGTAAAGCAGTGGAGCGTACCTTAAATTTGAATAAATAAAGTGGGGTGCCACTCAAATTTTCTCAAAAATAAATTATGTAAAAAAATGTTGAAAAAAGTTCAAATTTGTTATATATATTTAACGTGGAAAATCAAACTCAATCAAACAAGAAGAATATCTCTCACCTTAACCACATGAATTAGAACAGATATTTGACTATAATTGAATAATATTCTTATTATACGATATTATACGTGCATTTACTAGTTCACAATAATGATGCTTATTTTAAGGAGTGCACATATTTGCAGCTTCTAATCCGAGGGAGTCCCTTTTTGTTCAACCCTCTCTCCGGCCTTTAGGCATGCACATTTTGGGGCTAATATGTTGTAGGGTTCATACACCATTATATCCAAACACCCTTCTTTTTGTTATTATAAACCTTCAAACTCTATTCGGTAACCTACAATTTCTGTGGTAACCTACGATTTCTGTTGTTCTGTTCTCGATGAACTGTACCATTTCGATATAAACTCTACATAACAACTACAAGGGTGTTTGTTTTTTGCAGGTGCTGAACATTTTAAAGTACTCAAATAAGTGTATGACCAACGAATTTAAATTGCTTGTTTTTTGTAAGTTTAAGGTGCTCATCATTGTACAATAATATCTTTTATAAGTGGCAAACTATAAGTTCAAATTTTATAATTATTTCATTCAGTTACATTCTTGTACCATAAAATTGCTCAACTTTGTTCATCTTGGGTGCAAGAGTGCTTTATCAGTGAGCTATTGCGTCTCCTTTAAGAAGCCTGTTTATCTGGTTCTTCCAGACGTAATCTCCATATAACTATAGCCTTTCAGGAAAAATAAGTAAAACAAACTAGAGTCTTTTTTTTAATTTTTTTTATTCAGAATTTATTTGGAATATTACACATGAAGATCGAGTAATTGCTCGTTATTTTAGTACACATTGGTTTTCTGACATATTTGGAAACACGAACAACAAGAAAATGTATCACAATTTGGAGAAACAAACAACAATAACAAATGTGATTTTAATTGTCCAACTTCAAGGTCTGCAAATAACTCTTCCCATCGAGTTTCACAGAGAAGAAGCCCTTCATGTAGTCACCGACAGTCGTGGCCTTGTAGTTCTCCACCCCTCCTTGCACGAGCTCCGGGAGGGGGCGGAGGGCCGTGTCATGGGTAGGCGTGTGGAACGCGGCGATGGATAGGCGTTCTTTCTTCGTGTTCACGACCACCCTGTGCTCATTGCTCTTGTACTTCCCATTTGTATACATCTGTTCGATAGGAAGTAACCATACATGTCAGGAGAAATATTCGAATGATGAGTCTAACCAATGGTATAATAACGTATATTAATATTTTACTATTTTCGGTAACTACTGAATGGACTCACAATTTACCACTGTCACGTGATGAGTCCGACCAACTCTTTGAGTTTGTTGCTATGAAAAGTTTTGAATTACCTCGAGATGATCCCCGATATTAACGATGAAGGCGCCCGGCAGGGGCCTGATGGGGAGCCATTTGCCGTTCTTCCTCAACTGCAAGCCTTGTACGTCGTTTGCTTGGAGGAGAACTGTCAAGCTGGTGGCGTCGGAGTGCGGGGAATGGCCGATCACCTTCTTCGTGTCCGGGCACGGCGGATAGTAATTTATCCTCACCGCCTGGGGGATGTCCTTGAAAATGTTCATGATAATTTCTGGATCAAGCCCCAAGTTCCTAGCCATCACTCCTAGCACACAGGTAGCGACGTCCCTCACCGCCGAGGTGTAGTTTTCCAAAGTATCCCTTCAATAGTGATAGAATAGAAAGAATAAGTATATGCTAATTAATTGTAGATGAAGCATTCGATTTTCATTTGATCTAAAATCCGCCAAGTTTAACTTGATATTTCCTTATGGCTTTTCAATTTTCAGGCCATCTATATTGAAACAATATCGATATCAGACTCTTCCTAGTTCCTACGAGTATTAGGGTCGACATTATTATTATTATTATTATTATTTTGCTATTGGAAAACAAATAATTATTACTAAAGTATTAAAATTTTAGAATAAAAATACTTTATATATTACACATAATTTTAAGTATTGTTCGTGTTGTTTCTTAATATTTTTAAAATTGATTAAATAATAGTCACCTTAGTGATTGATCTATACCAGTGGTAAATAAATAATGCTTTTACAAAGCTATTGTACTTCTACTCGGAGCACTAGTCTGCCAATTAAAAAAAAAAAGAATATTTTAGTAAATGTCTCCACTGTAAATATACAAACTAACATATACCTTCACTTATTTTAAAAAATTAGCAGATGTCCCAACTATGAGTAAAATAATCAAAATTTTGGTTAAATAGTGAGAATATATCTTAAATTTTAAAATGTTGTATACAAAGGAATGGAGGTATTGGCTAATTTTTTAAACAAGTGAAAGCATATACTAGTTTCTACATTTGTAATGGGAGTCTTTACTAAAATATCTATAAAAAAATATTTTAAAAAAAAACTTCCACAAATGAATGATAATTCCTGTAGGCTTTCAGCAAGTAGGCCGCACGTGAAGATTTTTAATTAGATACTAATTGCTTGTGCGCATTTAAAAGTCTGAGTTGAATCTTATAAAAATAAAATAAAATAAAATTTTATCGTTGGAAAAATGTTTGTAACAAATGGTCCATGATTTATGGACGACCGATGACTGACTTGATCCGCTTATACTAGTCATACTAATTTGGCTTCTTCTCCATGTACTGGTCAATTGTCGACGGAAATTTGCTCAGAGCTGTCTCTACTGAAACTTGAAAATCAGTGACTCAAACTCGTACTCTGATCGTGTACTTCATTTTATCCATTGAATTTATATTGTGTAATTTATAGCTCCTATGAGTCACATATTATGAATAAGATTGGCACTATTGAAAGTCTCCGGCACTCCACCAAAAATATTCTACACCCTTGCTTGTGTGTGAAAGTTACATATATTTTATACTGTCCTTCATATCGTTTCTGTAAAAGTCTACATGTGATTTTAAAAGTCTGCAAGGTATCATAAATTTGTACAGTCCACAAATAAAAACACTGTCAAAATTTTGACAGTCCTTTCTGTGTTTAGTATTGCCAAAATTTTGACAATTCTAAATATGCATATGACTGTCAAAATTTTGACTGTCGTAGTTGCGATGTCCTGTAACAATTTTTGTAGTGGCCTTTCTCACTGGACTTTTGAAATTGTGACATGGTTATCAAAATCTAAGGTTATCTACACTAATATTTTCTATGTTTTAGGTTTATTAAACTAACCTTTTCTTACTTTCAAAATAATTATAAGGAGCCCTCTCCCCCTTTATGTTATAAGAGTGGTCAGTGTAATCATCTTTTATGTAAAACATAAAACATAAAACATAAACACAAAAGTGATGTCTGTTTAATAATCATAAAATATAGGAGAGATTAGTGTAGACTATTTTTAAAATGAAGAAGATCCGTTTAATAAACCGAAAACACAGGTAACTCCAAAATCTAACAATTTCAAGATTGCTTTGAAGCTTTGACACAATCCGCAAATTACCTGAACGTGGGAGGATGGGTTGGCCAGAACCTCATGTTCCTCGTAGAGTGAGGTCTAGTGAAAATTGTAATCATGTCTCCCCAGTCCAGCTTCTGCTCCTCTGACTTCACAAATATTTGCCCGTAGCCTTCGTAGCCGTCTGGCAACTGTGCGTAGGCCTCTTTCTCCTCCAGAGGAAGCTTGAAGAACTCAGCTATATCAAGCTTCATCTTCTCGATTACTTCTGCTTCCACTCCATGATTGACTAGCTGCATGCGTGCATGGTACAATCAAACGTCAAATTTTCACTTAGAAAGAAAGAAAAAAAGAATGATAAAATTCCATATATGTGCAAGTAGGAGAACCTGGAAGAATCCCCACTCCTCACAAGCACGTCCGAGCCTGTCGCACTCTTCCTGCGATGTCTGGGCTAGACGCAGATCGATGACAGGAAGCTCGAAATCCTCGTCGGCGGCGGCCACCGGGTCGGTCTCTGCTTCAGGCCTAATGTACCTCTCGGGGATCTCAGTCGTGCTGCGGAAAGTGGAGGCCAGAGCTTGGACGCTGGGCACAGGCAGGGAGCTCCCCATGGTCGCCATTAGTTCTTGATCACTACTTTGAACTATAATACTACATGCTCCATGTATCGCTAACCCAAATTTATAGGGAATTCACAGCAGATGAGTCAAAGATTCAACTTTCAGCACGCGCGCGCGCGCGCGCAAACATACACACATTTATTTATTTTTGAAATGTCTGACGTTATGTATGAGACTTTCTACACACTGCATTACATATTTTTTGAACCCCGTTGTCTTCAACTTCCACCATTTTCAGGAGTAGATCTATATAGGGTGCAAAGGGGGCCACGGCCCTCCCAATTTTTTTTTTAAAATGTTGATTACTACATAGAACTTTTTTTTTACAAGTTTACAATATATATTAGTTTGACCCTTTAATGTATAGAGAATAAGTGAGCTCAAGTGATAGTCCTTTGGGCTTTCAAATAAGAGGTTACAAGTTGAAACCTCATCTCTCATATAATTAAATAATTGACTTACTTTATTTTTTATTTTTATGTATAATATTTTGCTTCCTCTTTTGTAACAATTTAAAATATTGGTTTTATTTTTTTTGCTCATTTTTGTTTGAGTTTTAATATTATTTTTTTTGTTATTGAAGTACAATTAACATGACAGCTTTAAGAATTTCTAAATGTTGCAGCACGACTTCTCCATAATTTTAATCTTAATTCTGCTTTTGATCATTTTTATAAATAAAAAGAATTGATTCGCTAAATTTTTTTGCCACCCAACTACGAAGTTATACTTCTTCTAAGTAATCACAAAAGTTACTTAAGTAGTTGGTGGTATTTTTCATTACGCACCAAGTGAGGAGTGGTGGTTGAAGGAGGGAGCAGAATCCAATCTGCTGTAGTTGGACTTTAAATTTGGAGTCTTAGCAGACACTATGCCTATCTAAGTCAAAAAAAAAAAAAAAAAATGAATTATTAGACTTCTTACAACCTATTTGCTTACGGAAACGAAAACTCTGACCGCCCACTAGAGGCTTGAAGCCGTACGTCTTATCAAAGACAAGACAAACGTGTTTTTATTGAAATTTCGTAAACAAAAAAGCCTCCAATTTTTTTTTTTTTTTAAGTGTTAATAGCTCTTTTGTTTCTAACCATAAAACCATCCTCCTCCACAAGTTTTTACTCACCGGTTACTTTAACACTGTACGCTTTGCCGTACCTACAACCATATGGATATAATCTCCTTACAGGCGTCACGTGTCGACTTTCGATTGAAGAAGGAAGAAAAGTGGTAGGATCTCAGGATGTGATTCGGACTGAACCGGACCAGCCCGCACCCATTAAAATCCGGTCCAATCGGACTTGGTCCGCATCCAGCCCGGACAGGTTCAACTAGCAGGCCGGGCCTGGCTCGGTCCGGTTTAACTCCAGAAGACCCAGCCGGCCCAGTGACCCGGTCTGGGTAGGGCTGGGCTGGTCCGGGCCGGGTCGTGGATGAGCTTGGGCAGGCCGGGTTCGGGCCGGTCCAGCGGGCCGGTCCGGTTTAAGTTGGTTTTTTCTTTTTTTTTTTATTTTCACATTTTCTTTTAACTTTTATATTCTTTTAATTTATTTTATTTGAATCCTTTTAACTTTATTTTTTAATTAATTTTTTTATTATTTTTTCCTCCTCTTTTATCCGGGCTTGGGACCGGCAAGACAAGCTTTGCTTGTCATAGGCAGAGTTAAAAAATTTTATTTTTAAGTTTTTGTGTTTTTTATTTTTAAAGTTTTTAAGTTTTTTTTTTAACTTGTACTTTTAAAGTTATATGTTAAGTTTTAAAGTTTTAAAGTTAAATTTTAAGTTTTAAAGTTTTTTTTTAAGTTTAAAGTTTTAAAGTTTTTTTTTAAAGTTTAAAGTATTTTTTGAAAGTTTTTTAAGTTTAAAGTTTAAAGTTTAAGTTTTAAGTTTAAAGTTTAAAGTGCTTTTAAAGTATTTTTAAGTTTTAAGTTTATAGTTTTAAAGTTTTTAATAAAGTTCTTTAATTTTTTTAAAGTTTAAAAGTTTAAAAGTTTTTAAAGTTTAAAAGTTTTAATAGTTTTTAAATTTTTTTAAAGTTTAAAGTTTTTAAAGTTTTTTCTGAAGTTTGAAAGTTTGAATATTTTTTTTTTAGGGTCATACCTTAGACTTGAGTCATTCTTCTTGCTCCTCCTCCTCGGTTTCAGAAGCTTCACCCAATCCAAGCGATCCGAGGTCCAGCTCATTGATGTCATAAGCTTCATCCCTCTTGTTTTGGGTTCTTTTCTCTGCTAAAATTCAATCTTGAACGCAAACACAAGCTTCCAAGATATCCTGCTTCAACTGGCTCCTCTTTAGGCCCAACATCCTTGATCCTGCACTAAAACAAGACTCCGATGCTACCGTGGACACCGACACCATTAGTAGATCACGTACAATTATAGAAAGTATATGAAATCTTTTATCGTGTTTTTTTCCACCATTCTAAAATGGTGAAGTGATTTGAAGATTCCTCTTCTTCTTCATAAGAAATTAAATACAAAGACAACTCTTGAGTGGGTTGAAAAGGTTTTCTTTGTTTCTTCCTTCTTAATAAACGAAGGGCGTGGTCCTCTACGCCAAAGCTACTATTTGTACCAACTTGAGTGGGTCGGGTCGGCACAACATTATCTTCATAAAGTAGTACTAATCTTTCTAAAACTACCTTTACTTCCAATTTCAAATCCATATGATTAAGTTTTATGTTATCTGCATAACCATCTAACAAAACTTCTACATCATCTAATTTGATGGTAGGATCAAAAACGACAGACAAATAATATAAAAGAGGTACATCATCCCAATATTTAGTAAATTTAGCTTTCATTCTCTTGACAACATAGTCAAAATTTGGAACATTTCTATATTTAGAAAACAAGCAAGACATGTTAAAAAGTTTTCGTAAAACTAAACAAGAAAAGGATAATATACACGAAAGAGTACATGTAGCCTTGTAAAAAAATTTCAAAAATTTACATATAGAAGTAGCAACTATCCAGTCATCTTCAGTTACTGGATATTCAAAATTATGATCCATGTTACAAAAATATGTAATAGCATCCTTAAACGAAAGTGCGAATTTCAATATTAAATATGTCGAATTCCATCTATGTGGAACATCCTTAACAAATCTTCTAAAACGAATACTAAAATGTGTACATGTGTTTTTAAAAGCTTGTTGCCTACTTGGAGACGTGTTGAAGCTGTGTAAACAATTTCTGAGAGTTTCTAAATGTGTACTAAAAAATTTAAGATATTCTTTTACAACTAAGTTAATAATATGGCAAGCACACCTAATATGCAATAATCTACCTTCCAAAATAGGTTAAAATAGTAAAGACAATAAATTTATAGCAGTAGTATTATTACTAGCATTATCAAAAGATACAGATTGAATCTTGTTGTGAATATCACAGTCATGCAAGTGTTTCGAAATACAAGTGGCAATTGCGGAGCCCGTGTGTGAAAATTTAAAGTTTTAAAACAGACGATGCGCTTTTGCAACATCCACAATGAATCTATATAGTGTGCCGCGATACAAATATACTAAATCGTCAGGAATAAGATTTTCCTCAAAATAAGAATTATAAATTTCAAAAGCATCATTAGCTTGGTTTGAACCTTGTCCGGCCATTTTAAAAAGATAAATAAAAATATATAAATGATTATAAAGATGGAGGGGGATACCGGAAAAAATAATAACAAATTAGTTTCTTTGCAAAAAACTAGAGAGGTGGAGAAAGGAAAACTATTTCGTAAATGTAAATAAGAAAAATAATTAGAAAGAGGAAGTCGTAGATCGTCGAAATTGCTTGATCGGGAAGTCGTAGATCACCGAAACTTATAGCACAATTTTCTTGAAATCTTCTTGTGATTTGGATTTTTTTTGAGAATGATGGAATTGTTTGTGTTTGAAATAAAAGTTTCATGGCAAATTTATAGAATTTTTTGGAAGGCAAATGACCCCCCATACCCTCAAAATAGAGTTGTTGTAAAGGATTTTTGGTCATTTTGGTCAAAAAGACCAAAATATCCCCTATAACGGTCATAAAACGGTCACAAAATGGGGGTATTTTGGTAAAAGGGGAACAATGATTCAATTTTTTTTTTGAAAAATTCGGTTCAGCCGACCAGACCGGGCCTGGGCGGGCCTGATCGGGCCGGGCTGAACCGGACCTAACGTTGCTATAAAAAAAAATCACACCGGTCCTGGCCGGGCTGTAGTGCCCCGTCCCGCAAAATTAATCGGAGGAATTGAAATGCCGACGGCGTTCGGACTTGGCCATTGCAACGGCGACTCGAAGACATCGCTCAGGTGGGATAGTTTCGGTAAACTTGCCTCATCTTAGCCTTCACTTAATAACTCGCATGTTTTCAACTTGCATAAGTAGGCTAATAGAAAAGCTACGAACGCACATAGCTAAGGGAATAATCCCGACGGGTCGGAATGTCTTAGAACATGAAAAAATGGTCCCACGGTCTGCTTAGAAGTCGGCTCAGCGTGCTTTCAAACGACACTCGGTCCTTCGTCCCGTGGCTTGGGAGAAGGAAGCTGGCCTAAGTTGTCACGACACTCGAATTAGCCTAAGTATAGGCGTCGCCTGCGTGAATGCTTGATAAAGCATGCACGGTCCCGTCGTTTTGCCCCAACGCTTGTATTGGCCTAAGTCATAGGCGTCGCCCGCATGAATGCTTGATAATGCATGTACGGTCCCGTCGTCCAAGGCTTGACATAGCCTTCGCACGTCCCATGGGTTAAGTCGTCTTGCACGACTTGTTGGCTTAAGTCTAGACACCCAAGAGTTGGTTGTTCAAGTCGACCCCGTGCATAGCACGTTCCCTCGACACGGAGTTCGGTGTAGCCTTTGCTCGTCGAGTCGCCGCCCGAATAATTTAGACAAGAGTTATGTTGGGCTATCGAAGCCATTCCTAGCACTGTCTCGCTCTATCTGCGGTTGTCAAGTCGTGTAGTCCCTTGAGAACAATGCTCGTCGTATAAAAGTATATGACTTGAGCGATAGCGTCGCCTATAGAACCAGGTCTGTCTAAGGCACGAGCTACGGTAGATTTAGTACAGAGTATGCCACGATCAAGGAAGTCCACGCGACTGGTTGTCGCCGAGATCGGTCCCGCTACTTGGGAGTCTCGCTATGTCTCAAAAAGGAAACACACAAGATCGGTCCCGCTACTTGGAAGTCTCGCTAAGTCTTGTACACGAGATCGGTTCCGCTACTTTGGAGTCTCGTTAAGTCTCGATAAGTCTTGGCAAGGAATCACACGAGATCGGTCCCGCTACTTGGGAGTCTCGATAGAAAAGAGGAAAGGATTGTCATGTTAAGGAAGGATTTGATAGATCGAGTTGAGTCTTGCATGGTCATTGGACAACTTGTCAACAAGGTGTAGTCTTCTCGAATGATCGTCGGGGCACCGGGATCATGTCGGCCTGGGAGAAGCGAGGCGGCTCACGGTAGGATGCTGGATAACCGCATGGGAGATACTTGGCGCTTTCGGGGCTAGCTACCCACGGAGGGACGAACCGATATCTCGAGCCGAGTCTAAGATAGCTTGACATTGCGAGTGACCACTCATGTAGATGGGTCGGCAGAGTAGCGGCAAAACCGCGTGTATGCCTTTGGATTTGGTCTAAAACTTGAATGTATGTTTAGTCGGTAACACAATGTCTGGGCCTAAGATTGGGCTGCAGCATAGGCACCGTGCTTGGCACGATAGGTAGCATCGGGATGTTAATGAAGTCGACACTATGTTTGACAAGTCTTGTCTAAGTTGGATTATGAGTCGAGCAGGAAGGCCACAAGGCGGTAACATGCATAAATCTTGATAAGTTGCGAGGCACGGCCTCAATCTTGATGGACGAACAAGTCTAAGCAAGGTCCTAAGGCACAATCAAGTCTAGCGGCACGACCAGCACGAGTCGTCCCTTTGACGTCGTTGGCACGAGAATCGGTCTAGAGGCACTTGGGTTTAAGTGAAAATCTTGGCACGGCCGAGTTCGCATAATTTGCTCATCGGCGAAGCACTGTCTCGATTATGTTGAAGGCACGAATAGAGTATGGCACGACCCTGCCGTCCTGAGTTGAAGTTTGGTCAAGTACCTAGGCGATGAGGCACTGCCTCGATCGTAATACACGTTGGTATTGTAGCACCACCATGTCGTTGCACATCGTTTTGGTCAGACGTCGTTGTCTTAAAACTGATCCTAAGACAAGACTAGAAAGACAATCGTAAAGGGACTTTTATTGCACAAAGTAAATGAACGTGTCGATTTTGTATGGGTGGACGAGGGGCTCACTCCACCAGTATAGTTGAGTACTGACACCCACACAGTTTTTATGTGCAGGCACAGGTAGAAGCTCGTGGCGCGGATCTCGCTTGGATCCATCGAGGCACGGAGTTCCTTGGCGAGTCGAAGCGTGCGGCCGCGTGGACTCAAGACTTATACAGGACATAATGTATGGACATCGCCTTCCAAAGCTTCCGCTGGCTCAAGCATTGTATCGAGAGATGAGAGAGAGCATAGTGACTTGTAAAATGAGAGAAAAGTGAGCACGAGAGACTTGTAATCATGGCCTTGCGCCTATTTTAATCTGATTGTTCAATATCAATAAAGAGTTCTTTTGATTAACTTGTGGGCTCCTTAAATCATCTTGCCTGAAAGTAGGAGACGCTGGGCAAGTACTAATTACAAGTGCTCTTGGATGTTTAGGTGATGTAGGTAAAGGAAGAACTTTCGGCCAGATAGTATTTACTGGTCTAAGGTTAAATATACTTTCCATGGAATTTCGCTGATGTGGGATGGCTTCTAGAGCAATTAAACGAAATTCCTTTTCGGAGGAACAGAAAGATCACTACATCTTGGGTGCTCCAGAACTGTATTAACCGTGAAGTGATGTTTGTCTTCTACCACATGTTGTTGCCTTTGCAAGTCGATCAGTCAAATTTCCGCCCCTTGGTATGTTGATGGGGTCTGAATATCTAATTAATTCAATAAAAAGTAATGAGATAAAGATATAAAACTAATCACATTCACAAACTTTACCTACTACTTCTGCATATATGACTAATATGTGTAATGGACCATTAAATAGAAGTAAACACATCCAGAGTATATCTTTCCCGAGGGGATGTTCATGGGTCCAGAAAAACTAATTTATCAAACAAAAAAGCAATGATGCCAAAGTAGCATCATATCACATTAACTTTGCATCATTTGCACCATAATTAACAAACAAGCTAACAATTGATAAGATATGTAACGTATGAACAGATTGTCCGTGAATATACTCAAACTAACAATCGCTCACTTTACATACTCTCTTGTAACTGTATATGTGAGATATTAGATGTTTGATACACTGTCCAAAAATATGTTCAACATGTAAGAAAACAAATATTTCTCTCAGGATGACAACAATATCTGGAAGAAGAAAAATATTATCTTTTACAACTAAAATAAAAGAATCCAAACTAGAATGCAATACCAGAAACTAAAAATCAAATAATCTGTATAATTACAAACCAGAAAAGTGACAAGCCATGAATATCCCATCAATATACTAAAATTATCACCAAAGAAATGTCTTCAAGCAATATCTTAACCTTTCTGAACATAGAAATCTCTAAATCCCCATCAATTACAGTGAGGACTGACTCAATCAACAAAGACTCGATTTTGGCAACAACAAAACCCTAACCAACATCCCACGGTACAAAGTGTCCTAAAATTGAACCAATCCATGAATAAAAACTACAAACAAACACCAACTAACATCAAAATCTCCAAAATAAACCTCCATGAGCAACAACGTCAACTGTGTCTAAAAAAAATACATACTTAGAAGTAAAACTAAAGAATCCAAATTATAATAAATAGCATAGACTAAAAGTGGCATAATTTGTAAAAGTATGGAATAAAAAAGTGATCAGTGTTCAGTATTCCATCATCATACTAAAATTACATCAATAACAAAAGACTACCAGTAAACACTAATTACCATCAAATTTTCAAACCCAAAAGAACCCCCCTCCATGAGCAATAAATTAGAAACAAGCACAAATTCCGTTCGATCACAATATCCCAGCCTCATAATCAACAAAAGACACAATCTTGGCTACAACAAAACCCTAATCGACATTCCCAAATCCCCAAAATCATAACCTCCAGCCAATCCAATAAACCCTAATTACAACAAAATCTCCATGAGCAACAAAATACAAACAAGTCATAGTTGGAGGGGGGAACGGATATTTTATTTTTACCTATAGAATCCGAGATCAGGAGCTTCATCCGACCCGGAGGAGCTGTCGCTCGAGGCCGAATTGGCCGCAGACCCGCCATCCAACAGCCCGTTATCGTGGGCCACGGAGGGGAGCGGCGAGGAGAGACAGGGGCGGGGCAGATGGTGGCCATGGGGCGCTGGAGCCGGACCCGACCCGCCGCGGCACCCGTCACCGCAGGCTGCGGAAACATCTTTCTCCTTATAGTTACTTCGATAGAGTGAACACAATGTTTGGGGGTTTTTTATTTGAGGGTTTCATTTGTAGGTTTTTTAAGGTTATTATTAATTATAAAAATTATTCCCTACATAGCTACATGTCGCCAAAAATTAATTAACTTTCTGCAGCAAGTGAATGTATGTCGCTGAACATTTATTATCCTTTTGCGGCATGTAGATGTCGCAATATGTAGAGAATTTTTTGGCGGGACTTATTTTTGGTTTCCCTCTCGTAAATTTTATCTGGATTCCGCGACATACCAAAACTCATGTCGCCAATACATATAAAATATAGCTTTTGGAGACATAATAGACCCTATGTCGCTAAAACATGTTGCTAAAAATACAATTTCTTGTAGTGTTTGAAATAGAATCGAATATGCGCAACGAGTGCTTTGATGCGAACTAGGTGATCATGCTCGATGTTTAGAAATCTGAGTAACACGAGTTTGGGTAGAAAACCCCGTACTACCGACCTTGGTTTGACCCTATGATTGGGCTCAGTATTGGCATTATTGTTGGGGAACTATGATTCCAATCTTGACATTGATTTAGCCTGGAGAAATGGCCTAGCGGTTAGGCGAGATGCCCTGTTTAAAGAGTTAGCAATCGAAAAGATTGATCTTGAGGATTGGCATAGATGGATTGAATCACGAAAATAGGAATGCCCCTCACAAGATTCGGCGGACATGCATATATTTCAGGGACGTCTGAGTATGTGCACGATGCGACTCGAGTGAGAACGACGAATTCGCTATCATGCGGCTTGACTGAATACATGTATTTTGGGGACGCCTGGAATGCGTGCATGATACAACCAAGTGATACGTTTGAATTGAAATAAGACTTGGGGAATAGAAGAGTGTCGAGGATTCAGATCGTGTTAAAAGAAAAGAATGATAGTAGTACGAGCGTGGCTCATAATCGGAGAAACGCATAGGCGCAGTGTGTACGATAAAACTATGGCGTGTCCCGCACGACTGTTATAGTTTCGTATCTAGGCACGATTAAGTCTTGGCCGTAGAAATGGTAGGATGGCTTGCCTTCAGGAAAGTCTCGAGGACGAGACTTGTTCTGAGTGGTGTATGATGCAGTGTCCCGTCCCGAAAAGTCAATCGGAGGAATTGAAACGCCGACGACGTTCGAACTTGGCCATTACAACGGCGACTCGAAGACATCGCTCAGGTGGGATAGTTTCGATAAAGTTGCCTCATCTTAACCTTCACTTAATAACTCGCATGTTTTCAACTTGCACAAGTAGGCTAATATAAAAGCTACGAAGGCACATAGCTAAGGGAATAATCCCGACGGGTCGAAATGTCTTAGAACATGGAAAAATGGTCCCACGATCTGCTTAGAAGTCGGCTCAGCGTGCTTTCAAATGACACTCGGTCCTTCGTCCCGTGGCTTGGGAGAAGAAAGTTGGCCTAAGTTGCCACGACACTCGAATTAGCCTAAGTATAGGCGTCGCCTGTATGAATGCTTGATAAAGCATGCACGGTCCCGTCGTTTTGCCCCAACGCTTGTATTGGCCTAAGTCATAGGCGTCGCCCGCGTGAATGCTTGATAATGCATGCACGGTCCCGTCGTCCAAGGCTTGACATAGCCTTCGCATGTCCCATGGGTTAAGTCGTCTTGCACGGCTTGTTGGCTTAAGTCTAGGCACCCAAGAGTTGGTTGTTCAAGTCGACCCCGTGCATAGCACGTTCCCTCAACACGGAGCTCGGCATAGCCTTTGCTCGTTGAGTCGCTGCCCAAATCAGTTAGACAAGAGTTATGTTGGGCTATCGAAGCCATTTCTAGCACTGTCCCGCTCTATCTGCGGTTGTCAAGTCGTATATTCCCTTGAGAATAATGCTCGTCGTATAAAAGTATATGACTTGAGCGATAGCATAGCCTATAGAACCAGGTCAGTCTAAGGCACGAGCTACGGTAGATTTAGTAAAGAGTATGCCACGATCAAGGAAGTCCACGCGACTGGTTGTCGCCGAGATCGGTCCCGTTACTTGGGAGTCTCGCTATGTCTCGACAAGGAAACACACGAGATCGGTTCCGCTACTTGGGAGTCTCGCTAAGTCTTGATAAGTCTCGTACACGAGATCGGTCCCGCTACTTGGGAGTCTCGTTAAGTCTCGATAAGTCTTGGCAAGAAATCACACGAGATCGGTCCCCCCTACTTGGGAGTCTCGATAGAAAGGAGAAAAGGATGGTCATGTTAAAGAAGGATTTGATAGATCGAGTTGAGTCTTGCATGGTCATTGGACAACTTGTCGACAAGGTGTAGTCTTCTCGAATGATCGCCGGGGCACCGGGATCATGTCGGCCCGGAAGGAGCGAGGCGGCTCACGATAGGATGCTGGATAACCGCATGGGAGATACTTGGCGCTTCCGGGGCTAGCTACCCGCGGAGGGACGAGCCGATATCTCCAGCCGAGTCTAAGATAGTTTGACATTGCTAGTGACCACTCATGTAGATGGGTGGGCAGAGTAGCGGCAAAACCGCATGTATGCCTTTGGATTTGGTCTAGAACTTGAATGTATGTTTAGTCGGTAACACAATGTCTGGGCCTAAGATTGGGCTGTAGCATAGGCACCGTGCTTGGCACGATAGGTGGCATCGGGATGTTCATGAGGAAACTATGTTTGACAAGTCTTGTCTAAGTTGGGTTATGAGTCGAACAGGAAGGCCGCAAGGCGGTAACATGGATAAATCTTGATAAGTTGCGAGGCACGGCCTCAATCTTGATGCACGAACAAGTCTAAGCAAGGTCGTAAGGCACAATCAAGTCTAGCGGCACGACCAGCACGAGTCGTCCCTTTGACGTCGTTGGTACGAGAATCGGTCTAGAGACACTTGGGTTTAAGTGAAAGTCTTGGCACGACCGAGTTCGCATAAGTTGCTCGTCGGCGAAGCACTGTCTCAATTATGTTGAAGGCACGAATAGAGTATGGCACGACCCTGCCATCCTGAGTTAAAGTTTGGTCAAGTACCTAGGCGATGAGGCACTGCCTCGATCGCAATACACGTTGGCATTGTAGCACCACCATGTCGTTGCACATCGGTTTGGTCAGGCGTCGTTATCTTAAAACTGATCCTAAGATAAGACTAGAAAAACAATCGTAAAGGGACTTGTATTGCACAAAGTAAATGAACGTGTCGGTTTTGTATGGGTGGGCGAGGAGCTCACTCCACCAGTACAGTTGAGTTCTGACACCCACACAATTTTCATTTACATGCACAGGTAGAAGCTTGTGGCACGGAGCTCGCTTGGATACGTCGAGGCACGGAGTTCCTTGGCGAGTCGAAGCGTGCGACCGCGTGGACTCAAGACTTATACAGGACATAATGTATGGATATCGCCTTCCGAAGCTTTCGCTGGCTCAAGCATTGTATCGAGAGATGAGAGAGAGCAGAGTGACTTGTAAAATGAGAGAAAAGTGAGCACGAGAGACTTGTAATCATGGTCTTGCGCCTATCGTAATCTGATTGTTCAATATCAATAAAGAGTTCTTTTGATTAACTTGTATTTTGCCTTTAAATTTTTGTTGCATGTTCAATATTTCTGCTTGGGACTTCTGTGCGACGACCTCGTCGCCGCCGCTGTAATCGGCCGTTATGGAACTTGTCTTGCACGAGCGCAATCTAGGCTCGTGCGGCATCACGCCTTAGCGAGGGCGATCGCTGTCACGCCCCGCTCCCGTAGGAGCGATCGTCCTCGCTAAGGCGTGATGCCGCACGGGCCTAGGTTGCGCCCGTGCAAGGCCAAGTCCAGAAACGGCCGATTTGAGTCTAGGCCACAGAGTCGCACAGAGTGTCCCCATTTGCAGCGGAAGTAAAAATGAACACAAGTAGAAGCGAATCCAAATCTCTTTATTGAATTTCAAGAAGTTTACAAGCGGCGCTAGGCCGATATTACAAATCGCTCAAGCTCTCTCTCTGAAACCTAAAAGGCGTGCCAAGTGGCTTACAACATGGAATGATACATGGCGATGTTCCGATACATTATGTCCTGTATAGGGTGCTTCAGCTTCTTGCAACGTTCCAAGGCCCCAGAGTTGGCTCCGCACCTTGACACGTTCGATGGAAGCTCCGCACCCGCCGGCATCTCCTGCTATCCTGCAAGCATACTGTGGGGTTATCAGTACATTGTTATGCACTGGTGGGGAGGCTAGCTCGCCCACAATGCCATCATTACCAAACACGTTCCATTTACTTTTGTGCATCTCTATCATTCATTGTCTTTCTAATCTTGCCTTAGGATCAGTTTCATAGCATATTGCATAGCCTATCTCGTGTTACCGAACTCAAGTGTCGCATGAAAATACATGTACGACTTACCCATACTTACCGTCCGGCCTTCCCTGTTCAAGGTAAACCAAGTTAAACAACAATTCATGTATAATAATAATAACATAACACGATTCATGTACGCATTCAATATCGAGTGTGTGTCCATGTCTCGGGTTCTAGTGCGCCGTGGGCATGTTCTAGCACGTCGTAGGCACGTTTTAAAGTATTACAATTCAAGCATGTTCCGGATATTACATTCAAGCATGTTCAGGAGTGTTACATATCGAGCATGTTCAGCATGTTACATTTCAAGCATGTTCTGAGTGTTATATTTCGAGCATGTTCAGGAAACACTTCATTTAGTTAACTTAGACTACTTTGATTTCAATGCAAGAACTTGCACGTAAATTGCCACCAGCATAGTCCACTTAATCTACATGCACGGGTTGCTGGCTTTACAAGCCATTTAGGACATTCTCCTGTGGCAATTCTCAACTTAGCATAGGGTGATGGCTGGTACACCCCGTTAAGTCTCTTGAATATACCCTCCTACTTACGTCTCTTGGTGCCCAAGCCCGCACCCAAGCAGCCCGTAAGCGCCGTTGATTCCGCCTAGGCCGGCCACGGTTTACCTCTCCAACGCCCGTGCCGCAGAATCCTTCCACACGACGGCCACGGTATTCCCCCTCATCGCCCGTGCCGTTTGTCCACGACCATTTCATATTGTCTTGTCATTTTAACTTAGCGGCTATCTCCGAGCCGTAGGCTAACCCTTAGCCATAATGCATTATCGACCAGGTTGGCGTCCGTACAGCGCGGGTAGCGAGCCCCGTTGCACGTGCCCGTCATACCTGTCGATAGCGTCTTCCATGTCTTATCTTTCACGTATTCTTTCTTTTCTTTCTTTCTTTCACTTGTTCATTTGATTCATCGATTCATTCATGTATTCATTCATTCATTCGTTCGTTCATTTGTTGATCCATTCATTCACGCATTACGCAACTCCCAGTGTGGGAGTCACCTTGGCGACCCATCGGTCCCATAGCCTTTCAATGTTGCTAAACTCTACTCGGAGCGACTATGTTGATAGTCTTTCCGTTTCATTGTTGTAAACCATTCATTGTTTCATTGTTTGAACGCAAAGGGACATAAACGTGAGCTTGTGCCTTAGCACGAGCGTAGAGCGCGGTACGAACGTTTCTATATTTGCCGAGTTCTTTTCCATGTTCTAAACAAGCATGCAAGATGGGATTATTCCCTTAGCTAGGTGCGTTGAATCATTTATTAGCATGCAGGGGGTTATCGCCTAGCGATTCTTGTGGTAGTGTCCGTATTGTTATGTGTCTAGGCTAAGCACAGACGGGTTCATCGGAGCCACCCACCTTAGCGATGTTTGCATCGGCCGAGCGATACTCCGAGCGCCTTTGATAGTCTAAGTCTGGATTCATCTTGACGGGCCAAGGCAAGTCTGGCATCGATTTGCATCGATACTTCATCGGGTCGAGGCAACTCTTCGGGTCGACGGCTTGTTTTGAGTCGTTGCACATGCCGTTTGGAATCGACGTTCCGCTAGGGCGGAGCGGGTCACTACATAATACACCACTCTAAACAAGTCTCGTCCTCGAGACTTCTTGAGTGCAGGTCATCCTACCGTTCCTTAACTCGGATCGTGTACACATCTTAGGCAATTTCCTATCGAATGGCTTTATCGTTCGATGGCATCGAACCGTACTCGGTTTCTTTCTAAGTTCCGTGTTGCATACGTTTGGTCGATTTTATCGAATTACTTCTCGTTCATTTTAGACTTGTTGTTACTTATTCAATTCAAGCATTCTTCGCATTGGTTTCTATTTCGTCGTGTCATGAGACTGGAATGGCCGTATGGGGCACGTTGTAATTCGTCAAATGCGAGGGTCGTAGGCTAAGGCAAATTCACTTTCGTTCATCTCGGTCATCGAGATGACTCGATTCGCTTCTCAAGCGTTCTCGTCCATGAAATCAGTATGATTTCTTCTTAGCGGGGTCGACCAAGTCAAGTAAATTCTCGTCCAATTCAAGACCAAGTATTGCACTATCGTCGAGCATAACTTCCTATCAATGGTTCAATTTGTTGCACCAACTTTTACTAGCCCGATTTCACGTTCACGACACTTGTTCACTCCCTAAGTCGTGCTAGAACTCATCATATCACTTGGCCGGATCGTGCACGCATTTCAGGCGTCCCCAAAATACATGCATTCAGCCAAGCCGCATGATCTAAAAATTGTAATTCTCACTCGAGTCGCATCGTGCACATACCCAGGCGTCCCTGAAATATATGCATGTCAGCCGAGTCTCGTGAGTTGGGTTTCCTGTATTCGTGATTCATGCTATCCGTTCATGCCAATCCTCAAGATCAATCTTTTGATTGCTAACATATGAAACAGGGGCGTCTCGCCTAACCGCTAGGCCATCTTTTCGAGGCTAAGTCAATGTCAGGATTGGAATCATAGTTCCCTAACAATAATGCCAACACTGACCCCAATCCTAGGGTCAAACCAAAGTCGATAGTATGGAATTTTCTACCCAAGCTCGCGTCACTCTGATTTCTAAACATCGAGCATGATCGCCTATTTCGCATCAAGACATTCGTTGCGCAGCGCAACGAATTCGAATCCATTCAGTTTACCAATTCTAACCAATACGTGTATTCGATCACGAGATCGTCTAGCTCGACAATACGTTGCGCCCAAATCTCACGCGAGTCCGATTATCCACGGTGGTTCATGAATCACCATGCAACGCTCCCGCGGAATAATCATTCTCATCGGGGCGAACTCTTGTTTGAGTTTAGACTAACTTATTCTCGATACGCGAATTGGACCTACTCAATCCTCAAATTCAACCGACAAGCACACCAAATCGTTCTCAAGTCACCTTCGCGTCAAACCACAAGTCGAAACAATCAAATTATCACGCCGTGCAAGTTCGATCACCCCCGCTGTATGAATCACCATACCAGCGCTCACGCGGAGTGATCGCCCTAATCGGCGCGACGCATGTGCGAGGCTGGAGTTGCACTCGCATAAGACAAGAATGTCGGCGTTGGGGTTTTCGTCGAAGAAATCCAAACACTTCATTTTCATCCAAGCTACGATCTCTATTCGACAGTCCGACCGTCCTTCATTCAACCAGAAAATCCTCGAGCCACGTCTATATTTTCCTCGACGCATTTTAATATCCCGAGTATAGCATCCAACGGAACAATGACATTTGTACGATCGTCATTCGCCGAGTCAGAGTACCCCCGAGTTATCGCATATCGATCTTTGATACGCCTCAATACCATCGACGATATGCGTAACCTGACGATCTTCCTTTGCAACCAATTTCGAGTCATGCGACGATGCCGTTGTCCGAGTTGGATATTCCACCATTTTATTTAATATTCAAGATCAAGTTCATCTGCTATTCCTCGAGCTCGTTTCAAGATCGTTGTTCAAGATTCAAGTCACATTTCATTTGTATCAATCCGAAATCGTACGTGCGATGCTCTAAGTTTCCTCGATCAAGACCATTTATTTCCATTCGTCGTTCCGAGTCGTTTTCTAACGTGCGTTACCCATTCACAAGTTGTCCAGCGACATCTCGTTCGGGACTTTTTAAAGTCACGGCCAACTAAGCGTGACACGTTCTAAGGCTTTGCGCGATCGCATCGCCTCGTCGACGTACTTGTTGTGTTTCGTAATCCTCAAGTTTCGCTCGAATGATTTTTCCAAGAACATCCATACACCACTCGGATTCGAGCCACTCGACTAGTCGTCGACACTCATTCTTATTCTTATTCGAATCTATCACATACACCACTCGAGTTCAAGCCATACGGTCAAATCCTCAATCACGTTCGCGTCATGCGCTAAGATGTCCTTCAGATTCGTTCGACAAATCTCTAGCGTAATCGCTCGCGTCGCCTCGACGTACTAAGTCGTTCAGGCTAATCCTCAAAATCCAAGCTAATCTTTCATGCACGCCTAAGCGTTAACTCGATAGCGTTTCTATCGATAGACACTCAAAGTGTATTTTCACTCTCGATCGAGCGATACTCGATATCGCTCGCAACCCGATTGCACCCAAAAATCGAGGTGCGCGACACGCGGGCTAAGTTGTGCCACATAACCAACTCGTGCAGACTATATTTGAGTTTGCACGCTCACTTGCTAGGTCGACGGAAGACTAGTCAGGCACGCACGCGACATGTTAACTTAGCATATGTTCTCTATCGAGTCAAGTTTAACATCGTTCGACATTGTTAGCGTAAAATTATTCAAGCAAGCCTTGTGTTTGCTAACTTCTAGCATTTCAGTTTTCCTTCGACTCAAGTCTGTCGTGGTTTGGCACAAAGGCCTTCGCCTATCGATCCCGTTCAACCGAGTACTTGTACGAGCTTTTGAAAATATTAGACTTATTGTATGGAACATCCCAAGGCAAAATGAGAGAGAGAGCGCACACTTCTTTTGTAACCAACCGAGCTTTCAAAACTGAGAAAATCGAAATGAAGTCCAAGGACGTAAAGCCGTGCTCTGATACCAATCTGTCACGCCCCGCTCCCGTAGGAGCGATCGTCCTCGCTAAGGCGTGATGCCGCACGGGCCTAGGTTGCGCCCGTGCAAGACCAAGTCCAGAAACGGCCGATTTGAGTCTAGGCCACAGAGTCGCACAGAGTGTCCCCATTTGCAGCGGAAGTAAAAATGAACACAAGTAGAAGCGAATCCAAATCTCTTTATTGAATTTCAAGAAGTTTACAAGCGGCGCTAGGCCGATATTACAAATCGCTCAAGCTCTCTCTCTGAAACATAAAAGGCGTGCCAAGTGGCTTACAACATGGAATGATACATGGCGATGTTCCGATACATTATGTCCTGTATAGGGTGCTTCAGCTTCTTGCAACGTTCCAAGGCCCCAGAGTTGGCTCCGCGCCTTGACACGTTCGATGGAAGCTCCGCACCCGCCGGCGTCTCCTGCTATCCTGCAAGCATACTGTGGGGTTATCAGTACATTGTTATGCACTGGTGGGAAGGCTAGCTCGCCCACAATGCCATCATTACCAAACACGTTCCATTTACTTTTGTGCATCTTTATCATTCATTGTCTTTCTAATCTTGCCTTAGGATCAGTTTCATAGCATATTGCATAGCCTATCTCGTGTTACCGAACTCAAGTGTCGCATGAAAATATATGTACGACTTACCCATACTTACCGTCCGGCCTTCCCTGTTCAAGGTAAACCAAGTTAAACAACAATTCATGTATAATAATAATAACATAACACGATTCATGTACGCATTCAATATCGAGTGTGTGTCCATGTCTCGGGTTCTAGTGCGCCGTGGGCATGTTCTAGCACGTCGTAGGCACGTTTTAAAGTATTACAATTCAAGCATGTTCCGGATATTACATTCAAGCATGTTCAGGAGTGTTACATATCGAGCATGTTCAGCATGTTACATTTCAAGCATGTTCTGAGTGTTATATTTCGAGCATGTTCAGGAAACACTTCATTTAGTTAACTTAGACTACTTTGATTTCAATGCAAGAACTTGCACGTGGATTGCCACCAGCATAGTCCACTTAATCTACATGCACGGGTCGCTGGCTTTACAAGCCATTTAGGACATTCCCCTGTGGCAATTCTCAACTTAGCGTAGGGTGATGGCTGGTACACCCCGTTAAGTCTCTTGAATATACCCTCCTACTTACGTCTCTTGGTGCCCAAGCCTGCACCCAAGCAGCCCGTAAGCGCCGTTGATTCCGCCTAGGCCGGCCACGGTTTACCCCCCCAACGCCCGTGCCGCAGAATCCTTCCACACGACGGCCACGGTATTCCCCCCATCGCCCGTGCCGTTTGTCCACGACCATTTCGTATTGTCTTGTCATTTTAACTTAGCGGCTATCTCCGAGCCGTAGGCTAACCCTTAGCCATAATGCGTTATCGACCAGGTTGGCGTCCGTACAGCGCGGGTAGCGAGCCCCGTTGCACGTGCCCGTCATACCTGTCGATAGCGTCTTCCATGTCTTATCTTTCACGTATTCTTTCTTTTCTTTCTTTCTTTCACTTGTTCATTTGATTCATCGATTCATTCATGTATTCATTCATTCATTCGTTCGTTCATTTGTTGATCCATTCATTCACGCATTACGCAACTCCCAGTGTGGGAGTCGCTTTGGCGACCCATCGGTCCCATAGCCTTTCAATGTTGCTAAACTCTACTCGGAGCGACTATGTTGATAGTCTTTCCGTTTCATTGTTGTAAACCATTCATTGTTTCATTGTTTGAATGCAAAGGGACATAAACGTGAGCTTGTGCCTTAGCACGAGCGTAGAGCGCGGTACGAACGTTTCTATATTTGCCTAGTTCTTTTCCATGTTCTAAACAAGCATGCAAGATGGGATTATTCCCTTAGCTAGGTGCGTTGAATCATTTATTAGCATGCAGGGGGTTATCGCCTAGCGATTCTTGTGGTAGTGTCCGTATTGTTATGTGTCTAGGCTAAGCACAGACGGGTTCATCGGAGCCACCCACCTTAGCGATGTTTGCATCGGCCGAGCGATACTCCGAGCGCCTTTGATAGTCTAAGTCTGGATTCATCTTGACGGGCCAAGGCAAGTCTGGCATCGATTTGCATCGATACTTCATCGGGTCGAGGCAACTCTTCGGGTCGACGGCTCGTTTTGAGTCGTTGCACATGCCGTTTGGAATCGGCGTTCCGCTAGGGCGGAGCGGGTCACTACAATCGCTCCTACGGGAGCGGGGCGTGGCACGGGCCGGGTGTGAGCACCCTGAATTTCGGGTTGTTTTATTTTATTTTATTTATTTCCTGATTGATTTTTAATTTCGATAAATAATTTATTCTGTATTTTTTTTCCTTAAGTGTACTTTCCCATGCCTTTGATATTTGGAGTGTCAGGGATGTTCAACTCTGAAAATCTTCTTCACGAGTTTTGGAGTGGACATGATTACCTTCATGACGGTATATAGTGTCCCATCCAAACTTGTTTCCTTGTGCTCTTTCTGCTTTGCTGAACTTCGGGTCAATTTAGACCATTTGATTATTATTTATTTTTCCACTCTTTTCCTTGATCATTTCAGTGCGTTACCATGACTTTTAAATTGGGAGCGCAAGACCAGTCATTTTCTTGAAACTAACTCTTCATTGATGATCTACTCGAGACGCTCGTCACCCATGACCTTCGTGTCCCACTCAGACACGTCATTTTGTGCTCTATTTGATTCGCACAACTTTTCGACACGTGATCCGATTTTATTTCACTCCACGGCGTCACATTTATCTTCTAACTTGATTTGTGGGTCCCCTGTCGACCAAAACCTGTCGGCCCCAACTATGGACATGGCTCACTTTGAGCCTACTATCCGTCCGCCGTTTGTGTCCCATTTATTGGAATTCCCATGTGCTACTTATTTGCCCATGATCATCAACGTCTAAATTTAATTCGATTTTTGCACAATGTCCGATTTTGATCCAATCCGGCTCCACCGAGTCCAGTCCAGCTTCGTGCTACCCTCCATCGTAGCACCCTCATATTTTTTTGCACAAAAATATCAAGTGCTCTCCTACATATTTTTCTATAATTATTGGAAATTTTCTACTTATTTAAATCCATTGGAATGAATCAATTCTAGCTAATAAAATTTTAGCCATTGATTTCCCCTCATTAATCCCATCCATTCAATCTCTACATCAAAGTTTTTCCAAACTCCCCAACACCCTACAGCCACTTGGTCGGCCCTAACTAATTTGGAAAGAAACTTTTTCATCTCTCTCTCTCTTATCCTCTCCTTCTCTCTCTCTCTACATTTAATTCCTACACAACAACTCCAACCACAACAACTACAACCCCATTCATCACACAGCAGCCATGTTACCACACCATGCCGACCACTCTCTTCCCCGACCTCCCTCTGGCCGACGACCCCCGGCCAGCTTGGCCGTCGGCCACCGTCGGCCTCCACCCGTACAACCATCTCCACCATCCTCCTCCTTCTCTCATCCTCCTCCTCTTCTTGAATCAAACCACAACCACCACCATAGCTCACCACCATCATCCACCCTGGGCCGCCACTACCTCGTCGTGGTGCCGCCGCAGCTCGCTGCCGCCGTGCCCTGCGTGGCCAGCAGCGCGCAGCAGCTCCGCCGCGTGCCCACAGCGCACAGCCGCGGCCGGATCCGCGCGCGTGCGGGCGTCGCCGCCGCCGCCGCTGGCCGCCATGGTCCCCGGCGACCACTCCCGTGGGTGCGCCCCACCGTGCCCTGTCTTCCCCTGGCGGCCAACGTCCTCCGGGACGCGCCGTCGAGGCGATTCGTGCGTTTTGAACGACGTCCCGTCGTGACGCGCGCGGGATCGAGTTCGTTTTGACGCTCCGTCGCAGCGACTTCGCGCGCATTTTCCTGAAGATCCGACCGTTGGATCGGCGATTTCTTCACTCCGTCGCAATCTCGGTATATCCACCTTCATTCCTGTCAATTTTTGTCCGTTAATTTTATCGTTTGATACATGAAAACCGACTACCAAGTTGACCGTTTAAATTGTATTAAATTTGGACAGTTTCGCGGGGCCAACTTCGTCAGCTTGTATCTCCTCCACCGTAGCTCCGTTTGGCATGCTACCAGTTCCGGTGCGAAGCTGGTATAACCCTCTTACTTCCCCTCCAGTTTCGTTTTATTGTGAGCTTGTTTGATTGGTTGAATTCGACGCCAAAGTTGGCCGTCCGAATTCGTAATTTCTAACTTGTAAAATTCCATTTTTGAACACGGGACTCCGGATTTCATTTCTGACACCACCATTAGATTCGTGGCGTCGTTCTGGCATGTTTTCATATAAATTTTGTTAGATTCGGAGAACGTGGGTCCGGGCACGCATTTCGGTGCGAAGCGGGTCCCACTTTCTGGGTCAACGAGACTTTTTGACGTCGGCTCATCGGAATCCAATTCCTGATATACCGTTGAGTTCGTATCATCATTCTGGACTCGTTGACATATAATTTGCTAGGTTTTGGTAGACATTGGATCGGGCACGCATTTCGGGGCAAGTCAGATACCAATATCCGGGCCAACGGGTCATTTTGAGATCGGCTCATCGGAATCCAATTTCGGATATACCGTTGAGTTCATATCGTCATTCTGGACTCGTTGACATATAGTTTGCTGAATTTTGAGAACTTTGGCTCCGGCACGCATTTCCGTGCAAACCAGAATTCCAAGTTCGGGTCAACGGGCCAAATTGAGATCGGGCCAACGGAATCCAATTCTGGAGATACCGTTGGGATCGTATCATCATTCTGGTTTCGTGGACATATAATTTGTTATATTTTATTGACTTGTTTCTTGTACGTTTTTCGGTGCAAAACGGCTCCGACACGGACACCGTTTTGACCCGAAATTACCTTTTTGCCCTTGTGTCCAAATTGGACCGATGGGTAGGCTCTCCCAGCTAATTTGACCATTCTGGACACGTTGGCGATGTTTATTTCATCGTCCGAAAATGTTTGTTGATAATTTCTCTGAGTTTAACCTTTTTATAATTAATTAATAATTAATTCATATAATGTTCGTATTTCTTGATTAGTACAACGAAACTAAGATCAGCCAATTCCAGTGATCTCACATCGCTGAAATTGATAAGTTGGATACGTGGATCACTATAATAAGATTATCAACCTTACCGATAATCTTCTTATCTCGATTTGCGTGTCGTAAGTTTCGACGTACAAATAACGAAGTACACTTTATATTAGACTAGAATTGACCCAGTTTGACCAGAGTTGACCAGTTGACCCAAAGTCAACTGTAAGTCAACACTTGACCTAGTTTGACTAGATTATTGACCGGAGTCGACCTAGAGTTGTTTTGACTTAGAAGAACCTAGAATAATGTAGATTGATTATAGAGATTCATTTATTACAACTTGAACACCTTGTAACCTGTGTTGCTTTAAATAGGACTCTGTGGCTTCAGTGGGACCCCCTATACTTATCAGCTGTTCAGGTTATCGAGGCGAGTACATTCTCTGACCGTTTCATACTTGTATGGATTTACATTCTTGCTCTAGATTACTGTACATGATGCTGACACGACTGTTATCACGGATTGGTACTATATGGATCTTCTTTTGAGATGTTATCTCCTTGTATTCACTAAATACATATTGTGACGTGCGTTTCACTTCCATATTGTATTTATTGAATACCCATATCCTTGTATACTCATTGTGCATATTGTACTCTCATTATCACATGAGCCCCAGGGATAGACCATTGTACACTATTGTATAACATTGTACATCCATTGTATAACATTGTACACTATTGTATAAGATAACGTAACTGGAGTAGATCCTTGTGTATTGATTGGGGAGGGGAAGTAGAATTGGTTATATACTCAAATCCTATTGTACAACATTGTATAACTATTGTATATGTCTATTGTACACCCATGTACAATAGAGTTACCATTGCATTTTTCTAGCCCGTTTACATAACCAGATTGTACTCTAAATCACATGTTCCTTACAGTTCTTACTTATCATATTTAGATATTTTCTGTTATTAAATCTCTACTGCTTTCTATACATTCTTCTTTCAGCGTTTCATGTACTTTACTCTATTGCATGCTTTATATTTTCTAACTCGATATGAACTGCGTGAGATATTTTGTGCTCGCTCCCGTCCTGACTGGACCTGTTGATAAATTTTACAGATAGCCTGGAGGTGCCTGCTAGCCTAGAGGAGACACATTAGAGGTTGTTTAGGTAGTTATTTCATTTTGTCTGGAGTTGTATTTTACTTTGTGGATTACTGTATTGAGTTTTGAGATGTATTTATGGGTTTATGTATCATAGACACTTAGACTTCTATCTCCTGTATCACTTTTGGATTTCATGTTTTATCTATCTTTATCATGCTCTACCTTAGATATGATTGAGATTGTATCTGCTATGTCACCCCCATTCGGGGAGTATAAACTGTTTAGTCTTATACTGTTAGATGCATTGAGACCTAGGACAACGTTCTACCGCCGACACTGCGGCGTAGGCTGGGCGTTGTTACGTTCTCGTGCCCTAACTCTAGGGCGCGGGTCGTGACACCGGGCTTGGGCTCGGGCAGGTGAACCCAGCCCGGACCGGATTCACTAATGGGCGGGCTCGGGCTGGGCTAGGAGCGGGCTTTGACGGGCCGGACTTGCTGCGGGCTCGGGCCAAACCGGCCTATGTAACACCCTGAGTAGGAACAGTTGGAACTCATGTAGCAGAGGGTGAGAGAGGAGGTAGGCCCGGTGGGACCCATGTGTAAGAGACGAGAGAAAAAGGTTCTAAGAAGGTTGTAGACTTAGCATTTTCTAACACTATCGGTCGGTTGTACGGTATGACTTGAAAATTTGTCTATTAATTTGTCAGAAAAATAACGAAAAAATTAATTCTAAATTTTTGTAAGTTTTTCTTTTTCCCCCTTGAATCCTAAACGTCCGGTTTATGATAATTGTAGCATTTTTTTTTATATGATAATTTGTCTATTAATTAAGTCGTGCCTCTTACGCGGACATATGGGACGATGCTCGGACTACAACCAAACGTGGTTGTAAACTTTACAACCGTCACGTGGCTGTTGCCAATTCGTCTCCACTTTTCTCGTGACGGTTGTAAAAGTTTACGACCACATTTGATTGTAAACTTAGCATTGTTGGAACATATGTTCCACAAAAATCACAACAAAACTTATATATAAAAAAAAAAGAACCTCCACTCATTTTTATAACTAATTTGGGACTAAATTTATATATACAAAATCAAATGGAATTTTACGGTTCTTTTGTAGTTTGTAGGCTATTCGGGCTCCAATTTGAAACATGAAACATTGCATCTATATAACAAAATAGAGTAGCCTTTTTCGATAGAAGGTAAGATGATAAAGAAGGATTCAGATTAAAAGATAAGAGTAAATTGGACGGTTAGAACTATGTTACGTGTATGTGCTATCTATATAAGTGGGGCGTGATGATTAGAAGAGTGGTCTTTTTCCGGCAAAAAAATAAATAAGTGTCACAAAATATGTTTAGCTAGGAATATGGTATACGTATATAAATGAAAAATAATTTCAAAAAGTAAATTATTAAGTAGTATAGAAGGCATGTGAATAACTTGAAACACAAATGGTACTCTTCCGAGTGTTTGGTGTTTGAGATTTCCAACTACTAACACAAATATAAAATATGGGAACCAAATGAAGTTCTATTTTCTATTTTGGCCGAAATTAAATTTTCATTGCAAACGAACCAGACTAGTCCTAACGCATACAAGGGATTTCGACAGAAACAAAACATGGCTAGCCCTAACCCAGGGCAGGGCAGACTAGATAACTGTCCAGTTCCAAAATTTTGAAAAACACCATATATATATATATATATATATATATATATATATATATATATATATATATATATATATATATATATATATATAAAGAAGGTAATTGTAACGAACGCTTCCATCGGAAATCGATTTCCTGACCACTCGGACCGCATGCATCTCTCTTAATCACTACACTTTTATATATATATATATATATATATATATATATATATATATATATATATATATATATATATATATATATATATATTTGAGGCATCATTCTATTTTTTGTTTTCGGCACTCAAATTCTGTATCGATCCTGAATTCCTCATTGAGTTATTCTAGAATCTATTACCCTGCCATGTCCCACTTGGGTGTATAGGGACATATATATTCCACTTGCTTGTAATACTTTGGAACTAGTAAAATAAATAAATAAATAAATAAGCTTCATCTTTGCATGTTCACCAACGAGTTAAGGTGAATGAAATCGGACTCGTGAATGAAATCAAATTCGAATGCGTCTTGTGGTTACCGAAGAGATGTATAAGATCTTATTTGGATGGCAGAAGATTAGAGGATCGAGCCACGTAGACGAATTATTCTTTTTTATTATAATAATGGTGAAAGTTGTAAGACAGTGAGTCCAAAGGATATGTAATACAACGTACATAAAGTTTCGTACGTATCGTCGGACATCTAAAAAAATTAAGATAAATAAAAATAGAAAGAGAAAAGTTGAAGAATTAGTAACATAAATAAATAAATAAGTAATAAGCTTCATCTCTGCATGTTCACCAACGAGGTAAAAGATGAATGAAAATAGGAAAAGAAAAGTACTTCAAGAACATGACTAACTAATACTTAGTTCCATTTGGAATTACAATATATATAGTTTTATTATTATTATTTTTTTGGAGGCATTCTTTTCTATGGCTTGGCGACCAACGCCAAAAAAAAAATAAATAAATAAATAAATTTCGAACATATATCTTCTGCGTCGGGACCTCTGTTGCTACTATTAGACCACAGCCCAGGGACTACAAGTGAAACCCATGCCTGTATTAGTAGGCATTATAAGGTGTATATATTAGTAGGCATTATAAGGTGTATATATATGCTAATCACACCATCTCTTGAATAATTGAGATATTACCTTTAGAATACAAATAATGTAGCTTGCAGAGTTTATAAAAAAAATCCATGTATTTATGTTAGTTCAATAGGCAATTATAAACCCTAGCTGTTAGGAAGTCAGTAGGCAAGTTGGAACGACTAGCTTACAAATAAAATTGTAATATTTTTCCGTTGCTTTATTCACCATCGGTCCAGGAATAAGTCCGACAAGATTTCGAACCTAGACAATTCTTCTTTGCTTAGGACAGTACTCCAATTTTAACGTGGCCTGTAAGAAGTCGGAGCCATGGGTGACCCCAAGACAGATATAAGCCTCTCACAAAAAAACCGAGTCAAGAGAAAACAAAAATTAGTTTCGGTTCTGGCAATCCACTGCCTTGGTTTTGTTTACCGTTGTCATGCTTATGAAGTTTCATTCTTGAGTTTAGGTGGCCAACTATATATGCAATGAGCGTTGCTAGGTTGCCTGTCCGCGGAGCTGGCTCACGATAGTCCGCGTCCGTATGACAGATAGTCATTTGCTCTTCTGCCTGAGGTGGATCCAGATTGGCAGGAAGGCTAATGACTGTCTGCCACACACAGGCCGGTATGGGCTAACTCTACGGACGGACAAAATAAACTCTCCGATATGCAACCACTTCAATAGTCAGCCAGTCAAAATGGTGAATGTATGATTGGTGTACAGTGATACGCATGTTTCACATGCAACTGTACTCTTTCAAAATATGGACCAAGGGAAGTTAGATTTGTAGCAGGGGCTAATATATAAGCTAAAGAAGTGCCCATACAGTGCGGAGCTGTCATATAAAATTAGAGAAAAAATAAACGTGTAGTTTTTAATTTTAGTATATTTTTTTGTAATTGAGTCCAATTAACATAATAGTTTTAAGAATTTCTAAATGTTGTAGCACTATCTCTCCATAATTTTAATTCTGATTTCGTTTTTGATAATTTTTATAAATAGAAAGAATAATACGTTTCGTGACTTGATCGACTGATTTTTTGTCGTCTAACCAAGATGTTATATCTCTTTTCAATAACTACAAAAATTATTTGAGTAGTTGATAGTAATTTTGATTACGCACGAAGTGAGGAGTGATGGTTGAAGGAGAGAGCAAAATCCAATCCGCTGTAGTTTGACTTTAAATTTGGACTCCTAGCAGAAAAATTTAATGAGTTATTAGACTTGTACAACTATTTGCTTACGGAAACGAAAACTCTTGACCGCCCACTAGATGTTTGAAGCCGTGTCTTATCAACACAAAACAAACGTTCTTTTTATTGAAATTTCGTAAAAAAAAAGCCTCTCAATTTTTTTTTTTTTTTTTTTTAGTGTTAATAGCTCCTTTGCTTCTAACCATTAAACCATCCTTCTCCACAAGTTTGTACTCACCGGTTACTAAGGCTGTAAAACGATTCAAACCGTTCGCAGTCGGCTCGGTCCAAGATCTGATTAAGCTCGTTCGTAGATTAATCGATACTGAATTTGACCATAGGTTGTTCGACTCGATTTTGTTCGCAAATATGCTCGAACTCGGCTCGGTTTGTCATATTATGACTTTTTCTAGTATATGTTATGCCTTTTTTAATAGATAGAAATACATTTTGTCTTAGAAATTTTATTCAATTTTTGTTCTTTATATGATGAAAAATTTATGATGTAAAGAGTATAAGTAATTTAATAAAAAAAGTTTTAAAAACTTGAGAGAAACAATGTGATAGTCTATACAACATGTTCAATAGGACTTTGGCTTGAGTTAGATTCGTTCGAGTCTCTAATCAAATCGAGTTCAAACACTATTTTAGAGCTCGACCTTAAGCTCGGCTCGAATTAAACTCGTTCGATAGTTAAGTCAAATCAAGCTTGAACACTCTTCGTTCGAGCTCGTTCGTTCGATTTTCAGCCCTACCGGTTACTTAACACTGTCGGTCGGTTGTTCAGTATGACTTGGAAATTTGTCTACTAATTTGTCAGCAAAATAACAAAAAAAAAAAAAAATTAAATTTTTGTAAAAAAAAATTTTCCCCTTCTGAATCCGAAATGTTCGGTTTATGATTGAAATATCCATAGGAAGAAATAAACTAAAAGTATGGTTTATGATTGAAATATCCATAGGAAGAAATAAACTAAAAGTATATAATTTTATTTAGGAAATGGTACAATGTATAACTTATGCCTAGCTCCTGCAAGTAGCGCACACTCGTGAGCGAAGACAAATCAAGTTGTGCCTAGTATGCGGGCATAAGGGACAATGCTAGGATTATAAACAAATATGGTTGTAAACGTTTACAGCCGTCACGTGGTTGTTACCAATTGGATCCCACTTTTTACGTGGTTGTAAAAGTTTACAACCACATTTGGTTGTAAACTACCGAACTCGAGTGACTTTTGTGGTTACCGAGGAGAGGTATAACACCATGGCTGGATGACAGAAGATCGGTGGATCGAGCCAAGGGAGCATATTATTACTTCCATTTATTTGGTAAAAGTTGGAGGACAATGTGCCCAACACATGCAATACAGCATACACAAACTATCGTACGTATCGTCGGACATCTAAAAAAAAAAACTTTGGTTGTAAAGGCACTATGGGGCATAGGTGTCCCACCAAAATCACAAAAAAACATTTAGATGAAAAAAAAAAACAACCACCTCCACTCATTTTTCTGACTAATTTGGGAATAAATTTATGAATGGTATTTTTTATACCTCCAAATTGTACCTCCAAGCCGTCCCTCCTTACGTGACAAATTTTAAAATTCAAATTCGAATTAACATTAAAATTAATGTTAACATTAACATTAATATTAAAATTAAAATTATCGTTAACATTAACAATAATATTACTATTAACATTAACATTAACATTAATATTAACATTAATTAATATTAATATTAACATTAAATTGACATTAATATTAATATTAATTAATATTAACATAAAATTAATATGGACAAAATTGGGTAATTAACTTTTTGGGTTAAAATTTGTCATGTTATCGGTCATATCAGATGACACATAATACTATTTAACATGCCACGTCAGCTGCCACATAAGGAGGGATGTATTGGAGGAATAATTTGGAGGTACGAATAGTATTACTCGTTTATATACAAAATCAAATGGTATCCAACTGTTCTTTCATTTTTTTAGGCTATTCTGGTTCCAATTTGAAACAGAAAACGTTGCATCTATATAACGAAATAGAGTAGCCATTTTCGATAGAAGATAAGATGATAAAGAAGGATCAAATTAAAAGAAAAGAGTATAGAAATTTTCATCCAGAGTAAAGAATTTTAACTAATTGTTAGATTATATTTGTAATGTAAATAAGGCCCATAACCCATAAACCCCATAAGTCCAAATGTAGACACTATATATATTGTAACAAACCCTAGCAATGAGAACAAGACATTATTATTTCCTACATGGTATCAGAGCCTCCCGAAAAACCCTAGCCGCCAGACTCTACATCTCCCTTCCCTTTCCGGTTCCGACTGAGCCGTCCGTCGATCCCGCTCCCGCCGATCCGCGACGATCCGCCGATCCCGCGCCTGACCGCTCTCGCGCCGGTCAGCACCGATCCGCCGCCGTACGTGCCCAACGCGTACGCGACGCAGACCCGCCGTACGCGCCAGCCTGATCAGAACAGAACATCCAGACCCGCCGTACGCGCCAGCCCGGTCAGCTTTTGCTTGCTGGGTAAAAGTTTCGGCTTGTGAGCAAGAAGAGCACTTCAACACATCAAGCAAAGCAAAAACTCACCTGATCAGAACTTGCAACTCCCTTCCAAAGGAAAGCAAAAGCTTTGGCTTTAGTTTTTTTTGGGGATATTTTAATTTTTTGGTTTTTTTTTTTAATATAACAAAGCAAAGCAAAAGCTACTTCGGTTTGTGAGCAAGAATCGTTGAGTTAGGTGAGTAGGAATTTTTGTACAAAGCAAAGCAAAAATTTCCTCACCGATCCCGGCGCCCGACTGCACCGGTCGTCCCCTGCGCGCCTGACTGCGGCGGATTTGTCAGAGTTGTACAAAATTTTGTACACCCGACATCCGCTCTCCCCTACGCGCCTGATCCGGCGCCCCTGATCGCGGCCGATTCGCCGTCGACCCCATCCATCAGCGGCCGATTCGTCGGAGTTGTACAAAATTTTTGTACACCCGACATCCGTGATGGCCGATGATGCTGCGTCCAGCTACTCCGTCGCGACTGGCGGTGGCGGTGCACACAACCCAAATTATTCTAATACGAAGGATCCATATTTTCTGAGTTCTGCTGATCAACCAGGAAATATCATTACTCCTATTGTTTTCCGTGGATCGAACTATGCTGAGTGGTCTCGATCGATACGTCTCTTCCTGATCTCTAGGCGAAAGATCACTTTTCTGGAAGGTACTGAAGTCAAACCTGTTAATGATGCTAGCAAATTGCTTGATTGGAGATGCGTGCAAGCACTATTGGTTCAATGGGTTCTTAATACCATTGATCCGTCTCTGAAGAAATCTTTCCCGTACTTTGAGGAGGTTTATCCATTGTGGACCTTGATGGAGAAAAGATTTGTTGTTAGCAATGGCACTCGAAAGCAACAAATTAAGGTGGCGTTGGCTGAGTGCAAACAAACGGCTTCGATGTCTGTGGAAACCGACTTTAGAAATTTGCAGTCTTTGTGGGATGAACAAGCTGCTTATTTCCTATTGCCTACTTGTACCTGTGGTGAACTTGCTGTAAAGCTACAGACTATGAGGGATGAAGACCACTTTCAGGACTTTATGTATGGGTTGAATGCTGAGTTGTATGGTCATACCCGATTTAATCTTCTGGCTCAGGATCCTCAGCCAAGTTTAGATCGGACATACCAGGCAGTCCGTGAGGAGGATGATATGCGAAAATCTCAGGTCCAATCCGCTACTGAGGAGGTGATGGCGCTGGCTATCAAGACTTCACCTCATATTTCTACTGCTTCTACTACTAGAACCTCAGATTCCAAGGACACATCAGGTATAATCTGTACTCATTGCAAGAAAACAGGTCATGATATTGCAACTTGCTTTGCCAAGATTGGCTATCCAGAGTGGTGGAAAACTCATCCTCGGTGTGAGGGCGGACGTGGTGCTGGTGGTGGCAGAGGCCCGACACCACAACGGAGACGTGATGGGGGACGTGGTGCTGGTGGCGCAGGGGTTGTTCATCATGTCGCCGCTGCTGGTCATGGTGTCCCTGCTGGTCTTGCTGGCAGTTCTGCGAATATGATGCATGGATGGTATCCTTCACCACTCTCAGGTGAACAATGGCAGAAACTGATGAGCTTGCTGGGTAACGACAATCCTTCCAACCCTGGTCCTTCAAACTCTGATCGTTTGATGGGTAAGAATTCTTCTGTCCCTTGGATATTCGATACTGGGGCTACTCTTCATGCGACAGGTTCTCATGATTGTTTAGTTGATTACTTTGAGGGCCCTGTCTGTTCTGTGACTTTGCCTGATGGGAGCACTATTGAGGCTGTTCTAAGAGGTAAAGTATTTTTGACTGCTTCATTGGTGTTGACGGATGTTCTTTATGTTCTGACATTGACTTGCAATTTGATCTCTGTCTCACAATTGATTGGTGCCAGAAATTGTGATATGTTATTTACTCCTGATTTGTGTTTTGTCCAGGACCGAAGTACGAGGATGGTGATTGGAGCAGGTGAACAAAGGGGTGGACTTTACTTCTTGGGGGAGGTTCCAGCTTCTTTGGCTTCGGTGATCCTGGCATGCAAAGAGAGTGATTCCGAGGTTTGGCATAGTAGACTGGGGCATCCTTCAGATAAAGTAATGCAGATTTTACCTTTTCTCTCTAGTAGTATTGTGTTTTCTCATAAGGCTTGTGATATTTGTCATCAAGCTAAACAGACTCGTGATGCTTTTTCTGATAGTAATAGTCGTGCTTTGAGATGCTTTAAACTTATACACTGTGATTTGTGGGGACCATATCGTGTTCCGTCATCTAATGGGGCACAATATTTTTAAGTCTCCTTATAAAGTTTTATATGGTTCGGCTCCTTCGTATGATCATCTACGCATGTTTGGTTGTCTGTGCTATGCGTATGATTTGAACTCACGACATGATAAATTTGCTAGCAGGAGCAGAAAATGTATCTTTGTTGGGTATCCACTTGATAAAAAGGGATAGAAACTGTATGATTTGGAGACTGGTGAATTTTTTGTGTCCCGTGATGTTACTTTTTATGAAAAAGAATTTCCTGGGTGTGGTTCTGCTAGCGAGATTTCTTCTGCGACACGCCATACATCTGTTGAGGTGCCGGGAGACGATATAGAGGCTTTTGGGATGGTGCCGGCTACGGTTGCTGAGGCCGGAGTGGTTGATGGTGGCTCAGCACCGAGTGGCGAGGATGCACAGGTGGATGCAGAAATATTGATAGGAGAGTCCGCTGGGGGTGATGCGGATACTACTGATGATACAAGGGATACAGTGTTGCCAGAGGTGCCCGAAGAGGTAGTATTGGGAAGAGGAATGAGAAAGAAATCACAGCCAGTACGATTACAGAATTTTGTGACGAATGCTGTTCGAAGTAAAAGTCCCCCCTTCACCACAGTTCATTTGTTCCCGTCACTTCCTCAGGTACTTCATATCCTCTAACACAATTTCTAAGTTATGACATATTTACTGCTGGACACAGAGATTTTCTTGCAGCCATCACTGCAGGTGTCACTACCAAAATTTATCGATTTAGCGACGGCCACATCCGTCGCTAAGACGACGGTAATTACTATTAGCGACCGATTGCCGACGGATATTGGCCAAAAAAATCCGTCGGCAATCAGCTCGTCGCTAATAACCTTTCGTCGCTAAGTTGTCGTCACATGACGGAATAGCGACGGATAATCGACGTCACAATACGAAGCATTAGCGACGCATTTTCGACGGACTGTCATCCACTTCAGCTTTTAAGTACTGAACTGTGTAGACAATACCGACGTAAATTTCCGTCGGTAAACCGTCGCAAAAGCGTATCAGATCGTATCATTCCGTCGCTAATCCGTCGATACCTTCGATATCAAGTGACGGAGTAGCGACAGTTTTCTGACAGAAATGCCGTCGACCAGCTCCTGGAAATTCATGTCATTTCCAGCAACTTGGCGACGGATAAGTCGTCGCTTTGCTGTCGAAATATATCGACCGAATAGCGACGGATTAACCGTCGCCCTTGTTCTGGAAATTCTTGTTATTTCCAGAACACGGGCGACGGATAATCCGTCGCTATTCCGTCGAACAATGTATCATGCCGACGGATAGTCCGTCGACCATCCGTCGCCAACTGGGAAAAAATTTCAAATATCCAGTTAACGACGGCATAACCGTCGAAAAGTAGTCGGAAACTGGTGATATCCGTCGCAAAACGGTCACAAGTCCGTCGCTAACTGAGAATATTTTGAAAAAAAATTACAGCTTTTTAGCTGTTCGCAAAAATTTGCATAAACCAAACCAATATATAATTCACACCAATTATCCAACAATCACATAGACCAAATATATTATGCACACCAATTATCCAAGAATCACATAGACCAAATATGCACATACGAACTTAATGCACACCAATTATCCAAGAATCATATAGACCAAACCAAATTAATATAAAATAGACATCAATTATCCGGAAGAGTAACCTAATATCCATCGTTATAATCCGATCATTGCACAAATATTCCAAAATTTTCACAAATATTCCAAAGCACATAGGAAAGAGTTGGCCAGTTACAGTAACCTAATATCCAATCCTGACGACCGATCATAGCACAAATATTCCAAATTTTTCACAAATATTCCAAAGCACATAGGAAAGAGTTGGCCAGTTACAGTAACCTAATATCCAATCCTGATGACCGATCATAGCACAAATATTCCAAAATTTTCACAAATATTCCAAAATTTTTACAAATATTCCAAAACACATAGGAAAATCGACTTTGGCCTCAACAAAGACCACAAGTCAGACGATGAATCCTCACAGCCAGGGATGATAGTTGCGTTGAGGCATGTACCATTCTATCAGCCACTTTGCATACGAAGGCTCAATCTGGTTGAGGTCTTCTGTAGGGATAGGAGGGTCGGTCCCGATGCTACTACTCTCTGACGGTGGCTCCTCCTTAGCTTCAAGCTTGGGAGCAATCTCTTCCCTGATGGTCATCGGTTCTTCCATGACCTCGACCTTTAGTAACACCTTCTCCTTAACAGTCACCGGCTCTTGTTTGACGACGGAGACTTCCTCCGTGTCGACCTCCAAGGGTTGCTTGCCTCGACCCCTTCCTCGACTAGCAGCACCACCTCGACGAGTCCTAGGAGCCATCTTTCTGACAACAGAAATTTTCATATAGGGTAAAGAAATTTACTCAAGTTATAAAAGTTGTGACGTTAGTTTTTTGCGTTCATCATCATTAGAGGGAGCAGCACTGGAAAAGTTGTGACGTTGGTAGCATGAGAGAGTAAAAATCTGTATCACAAGACTAACAGAATTACTATATAATCATGTACTCACCAATAACCGGATGTAACTGGAGTCGTTGGGCCTATCGTGCAGTAATTTGTGGATCCGCTGGTATAGGCCAGATGTACTTAGTATCTAGTGTATCAGATTAGTATCGGTCTATCGGTTTGGTATATGACGTATCATATTGGTATTGGCCTTAACAAATTGGTATCGTCCTATATCCGATATGTACATGTATCGGCCGAATAGCTAGGATTCATATTGGTCTTATCGATTTGGTATCGGTCATATCCGATAGGTATCGGCCGTGTTGGATTAGTATAGACTATTTCGGATTAGTATCGTGGAAGGTTTAGTAACAACTGTACTTGGATTTCTCTCTTCTCGAGCTAGAATACCATTGCAAGAGAATCACCAGATCGTGATTGGCCAGTTACAGTAACATACATACTTCCTTTTCCATCAGGAAAAGCGAGATTGAAAAGGAAGTATGTATGTTCTGTAATTGGCCATCTACGCTCTCGTGACTCTCTTGCAATGGTAATCTAGCTCTAGAAGAGAGAAATCCAAGTACAGTTGTTACTAAACCTTCTACGATACTAATCCGAAATAGTCTATACTAATCCAACACGGCCGATACCAAATCGATAAGGCCAATATGACTTAATGGCTATACGGCCGATACATATCGGATAGGACAATACCAATTCGCTAAGACCAATACCAACCGATACGGTCCATACCAAAACGATAGATCGATACTAATCCGACACGGTCAATACTTATAAGTACCTACGGTCCAGGAGGTTGATCCGCTAGTACATCCATGTACGAACAACGAAGTAACGATCCATTTCAATTTGGATGTGAAAATCTGTATCGTAAGACAAACTAAACGTAATCAGTTCTATTTCACATGCTTAATTGCCAAGTATGGGAACGAATAGCTCAGAACACAACCCAAAATTCATTCTAGCATACATTAGTGTGAATCATCTACGTTCTGTACATATAGTGTAGTATATGTTCTTATCGTATCAAGTATTCCGAAAGCATGGGATCATAGAATCGAAGACAGTTGAGACCAAGACTGTAAACATTGGCCGCGATGAGGTTAGTGATTTATGTAACCAAATATAGTAATCTTGTAATTTAAAGTTGGAAGAACATGCAAGTAGCCTTATAGTTGCTGCCTCACCAGTCGAATGACTTAATTGCCAAGTATCGGAACGAATGGCTCAGAACACAACCCAAGATTCATTCTAGCATACATTAGTGAGTTCATCTTGATTCTGTTACGTCCTTCAGATACTATATATGATAAGAACATAGATGATTCACACTAATGTATGCTAGAATGAATCTTGGCTTGTGTTCTGAGCCATCCGTTCTGATCAAGTATCTTACTTCTCCTCTCCTCCACCATGGCTCTGAACCAATCTGCTCCTCCCTACTTCCCTTCTTTTTATTTGACTCTCTCAGCCACATATGACATCCAGCTCAAGTGTAGAGTCGGGGGTGAAGAAGTGGGCAGGAAGAGGAGGGGGAAGCAGCACAGCCGGCAGCATGACCCGGAGGAAGTACAGAGGTTTTCTTCAACAGCCGTAGGAGAACTATACGGATATATCTTTTCACAACATATCACCTTGTCAAAGACCCTTAATGTGACAACCATGTTACTGCGGTGTCGGAAGACTAACATGTCATAATTTTCTAAGCCGTGTGTTTTGACATAATCCTCCAAACTCTTTCCTGCTATGTAATAATGCAAGATTACTACATAGGAGGAAAGAGTTGGGAAGATTATGTCAAAACACACGACTTAGAAAACTTATGACATGTTGGTCTTTCGACACCGCGGTAACATGATATTCACATGAAGTGTCTTTGACAAGATGACATGTTGTGAAAAGATATATCCTTATAGTTCTCCTACGGCTGTTGAAGAAAACCTCCGTACTTTCTTCGGGTCATGCCGCCGGCTGTGCTGCTTTCCCCTCCTCTTCCTGCCCACTTCTTCTCCCCCGACTCTACACTTGAGCTGGATATCATATGTGGCTGAGAGAGTCAAATAAAAAGAAGGAAAGTAGGGAGGAGCAGATTGGTTCAGAGCCATGGTGGAGGAGAGGAGAAGGAAGATGCTTGATCAGAACGGATGGCTCAGAACACAAGCCAAGATTCATTCTAGCATACATTAGTGTGAATCATCTATGTTCTTATCGTATATAGTATCTGAAGGACGTAACAGAATCAAGATGAACTCACTAATGTAATACTAAGACATCATCTACTACTATATAAGATATAGTGATAGGTTGTCGTATCATCATTGCCGAGGGATGAGGGTCGGAGGACAGGCAACTCTATCTACGGCTACATAGTTTCTGCCTCGCCAGTCGAATGGCTGCAGGGACTATATATGTCCTGATCACCATGTCGTACCGTAGACTAATACAAATGGAGCACTTTTCCTGTTCACAAAAATATGCATAAACCAAACCAATATATAATGCACACCAATTATCCAAGAATCACATAAACCAAATATGCACATACGAATTTAATGCACGCCAATTATCCAAGAATCATATAGACCAAACCAAATTAATATAAAATAGACATCAATTATCCTGAAGAGTAACCTAATATCCATCGTTATAATTCGATTTATCTTCAAGTGTGAGAACGGATGGCTCAGAAGACAACCCAAGATTCATTCAAGCATACATTAGTGTGAATCATCTATGTTCTGTACATATGGTATAGTATATGTTCTTATCGTATCTAGTATCTGAAGAACGTAACAGAATCAAGATGAACTCACTAATGTAATACTAAGACATCATCTACTACTATATAAGATATAGTGATAGGTTGTCGTATCATCATTGCCGAGGGATGAGGGTCGGAAGACAGTCAACTTTATCTACGGCTACATAGTTTCTGCCTCGCCAATCGAATGGCTGCATGGACTATGTCCTGATCACCATGTCGTACCGTAGATCAAATGCAAATGGAGCTGGAGCCAAAATACAGAAACCAAAATACAGAATCAAATCCCTGAGACGGATGGCTCAGAACACAACCAACCGGAGAGGATACTCTGAGAGATCCATCTGAGTAGGACGTATACTCTGAGAGATCACCTTTACAAGAATGATATCAGTAGTGGGATTGAGTGCTGGAGGGAATATTATCAAAGTATACGTCCTACTCAGATGGGTCTCTCACCGTTACTATTTTTTTCTGACAGTATGGTGGATGTGCTCCGTCAACAGAATCTGGCTCCGAGCCAAAACTTTGCCCCGGAGCTCAAGTGGACATCCTTCGTGTAGAGCTCGAGTGAGAGGTTCCTGACAGCATGGTGGTCTCCTTTGTCAAAGTATCCATGGTCGTCCCACAACCAATGTGGGATGAGCACGAATACTTTGACAAATGAGACCACCATGCTGTCAGGAACCTCTCACTCGAGCTCTATACGAAGGATGTCTACTTGAGCTCCGGGGCAAAATTTTGGCTCGGAGCAAGATTCTGTTGACGGAGCACATCCACCATGCTGTCAGAAAAAATTAGTAACGGTGGGAGACCCATCTGAGTAGGACGTATACTCTGATAATATCTCCTCCAGCACTCAATCCCACTACTGATATCATTCTTGTAATTGTGATCTCTCAGAGTATACGTCATACTGAGATGGATCTAGTATTCTCTCTTGTTGGTTGTCGTATCATCATTGCCGAGGGATGAGGGTCGGAGGACAGTACAAATAGTCTAATACAAAAACAACTCAATATGTAGTCCAATACAAATATTCTAATACAAAAACAACCCAATACAAATAGTCCAATACAAATAAGTACTGATAGCTAATGAGAACCACGCTGCTCACGCAAACGCTCAGTGATACGTTCACGCAACCACCTCGAAAAAGTGAGATTTTTGGCGCGAGGAGAGCTGTCGTCCATTGCAAGGATTGCATGAAGAGTCCTCTCGGTCTCACTAGCTACCGGTGCTGGATGAATAGAACTCCCGGTCTCACTAGCAACCGGTGCCACTTCCTCCTTAACTGTAGGAGGAGCCACCTCAGCATTCACTATTTTCCTCAAACGACGTGCCGCTCCTCGGGTCATGGGTGCCATCTGGTAAGATCGATAGTCACAAATAATATAATTGTAACATAAGCAAGCTAACTAAAGGAACCATTATGTAATTTGAGTACATTTTCGAAAGCCGATAAAGTATAAAAAAATTCGATTTTTTGTCAAGTGTGAGAACGGATGGCTCAGAAGACAACCCAAGATTCATTCAAGCATATATTAGTGCGAATCATCTATGTTCTGTACATATGGTGTAGTATATGTTCTTATCGTATCTAGTATCTGAAGAACGTAACAGAATCAAGATGAACTCACATAATGTAATACTAAGACATCATCTACTACTATATAAGATATAGTGATAGGTTGTCGTATCATCATTGCCGAGGGATGAGGGTCGGAAGACAGTCAACTTTATCTACGGCAACATAGTTTCTGCCTCGCTAGTCGAATGGCTGCAGGTACTATGTCCGGATCACCATGTCGTACCGTAGTTCAAATGGAGCTGGAACTGGAGCTAAAATACAGTACTACTTCACCATGTCGTACCATTTTACTCTCTCTCTCCTCCCCCCCTCCGGCGCTCTCACTCTCTCCGGCGCTCTCACACTACTAATTCCTATGTGTTTTAAGTATGAGAACGGATGGCTCAGAACACAACCCAAGATTCATTCTAGCATACATTAGTGTAAATCATCTATATTCTGTATACATATCGTGTAGTATATGTTAACCTTATCGTATCTAGTATCTGAAGGACGTACGTAACAGAATCAAGATGAACTCACTAATGTAATACTAAGACATCATCTACTACTATATAAGATATAGTGATAGGTTGTCGTATCATCATTGCCGAGGGATGAGGGTCGGAGGACAGGCAACTTTATCTACGGCAATATAGTTTCTGCCTTGCCAGTCGAATGGCTGCAGGGAATATATATATCCGTCACCATGTCGTACCGTAGATTAATGCAATTAATGGAGCTGGAAATATCCGTCGCTAACCGGTAACTAGTCCGTCGCTAACTGAGATTGTCACATACACATATGTATATCACAGCTAGATGTATAGATATATACATCTATACAGAAGCACACAACTGATAGAACTCGCACTGTCCTTGAGACAGTGAACATATACACCATGAATCCAAACCCCATATATATTCACATTTACTAATCCAAACACCACCAAACTAATGGAACACCCAATATGGATAACACATTATTTAGCCAATATATAAACTCAGATGAATTTGAGAAGCAAAGCCACCCGCCGCCCCCGACCAAAGCCCGCCGCTCCAAGCCCGCCGCCCAGTAGTTCGGTTGCATATATATATGAAGAGTGCTTATGGGTGTGCGTCGGTTGCAAATAGCCCCGACGTACCAGCCCCAAGCCAGCCGCCCAGCGCCTGACGCCGCCGTCCCAAGCCCACCGCCCAGTCCCCGACCCAAGCCAGCCGCCCAGCCCCCGACGCCCCCGCCCCAAGCCAGCCGCCCAGCCACCGACGCCGCCGCCCCAAGCCCACCGCCCAGCCCCCGACCCAAGCCAGCCGCCCAGACCCCGACGCCCCCGCCCCAAGCCCACCGTCCAGACCCCGACCCAAGCAAGCCGCCCAGCCCCCAACGCCCCAACCCCAAGCCCGCCTCCCAGACCCTGACGCCCCCGCCCCAAGCCCATCGCCCAGACCCCGACCCAAGCCAGCCGCCCAGCCCCCGACGCCCCAGCCCCAAGCTCGCCGCCCAGCCCCCGACGCCTCCGCCCCAAGCCCACCGCCCAGCCCCCGACCCAAGCCAGCCGCTAAGCCCCGGACGGCCCAGCCCCAAGCACGCCGCCCAGCCCCTATACGACACCGCGAAAAAGAGAGAGAGAGAGATCGAGAGAGAGAGAGAGAGGGGGTTACCTTCGAGAGAGAGAGGAGAGGACGCCGACGCCGACGACGACACCTACACCGATCACCGAAGCCGATACCGGCGAGAGAGAGAGAGAGAGAGAGAGAGAGAGGAGAGTGAATTTGGGGGGAATGCGAAAAGTTCCCCCCGCCGTTCCATTTAAAGTCTGGAACGTTCATATAGCGACGGACGAGCGACTGGTAATAAGCCGTCGCCCATCAGTCGCCGTTTTTGATAAGTGCCGACTGATGTTCCGTCGCTAAGTCGTCGCAACAATGTCCCGCCAATTTCCTACACAATTCCCGCCAAATAATCGACTGTGTAGCGACAGAGGTAAATCCGTCGCTATAACACAGACAGTCTAGCGACGGATGTGCGACCTTTCCTCCCCCTAAAATTAAAATAAAAATGGCAAAGGCTTGTAGTCGGAAATCAGTCGCTGAGCGGCCACGAAACCGTCGATAATACCGACGGAAAAATTTCGTCGCTAAAAAGCCGTCGCTAAATGAGTGTATTTTGGTAGTGTGTTGAGCCTACTTCATATCGCCAGGCCTCACGAGGTTCAGGCTGGCGCGCAGCTATGTAAACTGAAATACAGGCTCTGGAAGATAATAGGACATGGAGTCTTGTCGATTTGCCTCCTGGGAAGAAAGCATTAGGAATTCGATGGGTGTATAAAATCAAGTACAAATCCGACGGAAGTATTGAACGCTTAAAAGCACGGCTGGTTGTGTTCGATAATCATCAGGTTGAGGGGATCGACTATTCAGAGACATTTGCCTCGGTAGCTAAGATGCATACAGTTCGGGCGTTCTTGGCTGTTACAGCTGTGAGAGGCTGGACTTTACACCAGATAGATGTGCACAATACTTTTCTTCATGGAGATCTGACAGAAGAAGTATATATGAAGTTGCCGCCAGGTTTTTCGCATAGTGAACCCAATAAAGTGTGTCGCCTGCGTAAATCTCTATATGGATTGAAACAGGCACCACGTTGTTAGTTTGCTAAGCTTGCTGCTTCTCTAATATCCTATGGATTTGTTCAATCTCATTCCGATTATTCCCTTTTCTCTCTTTTTAAAGGAAAGGTAGAATTGCATGTTCTGATCTATGTGGATGATATGATTGTGTCTGGTAATGACTCAGGTGCTTTAGATGCTTTCAAAAAGTAACTTAGTTCTTGCTTTCACATGAAGGACCTTGGTGTGTTGAAGTACTTTCTTGGTATAGAGGTGGCTCGGAGTGCAGAAGGAATTTCTTTTGTCAAAGGAAGTATGCTTTGGACATCATTTCAGAATGCGGCTTGATGGGGTCTTGACCTGCTGGTTTTCCCATGGAGCCTAATCACAAGCTGGCAGAATCGACTAGTCCAAAGATGGAGGATGCAGAGCCTTATCGGAGGCTGGTTGGGAGGTTGATTTATCTATCATTTACTCGCCCTGACTTAGCCTATGCTGTGCATATCTTGTCTCAATTCTTACAGGAGCCTCGACAAGATCATTGGCATGCTGCTTTGAGAGTTGTCAGATATCTCAAACATGCACCGGGACAGGGTATTCTTTTGAAAGCTGATTGTGATCTCCGTCTTTCTGGTTGGTGTGATTTCGACTGGGCAAGTTGTCCCTTGACTCGCCGCTCTGTTACGGGCTGGTTGGTGTTTCTGGGAGGGTCTCCTATTTCTTGGAAGACCAAGAAGCAACCAACTGTTTCCCGATCTTCCGCTGAAGCTGAATACCGATCTATTGCTGCGCTTGTTTGTGAGTTGAAATGGTTGAAGGAGTTATTGGTGTGTTTGGGCGTTCGCCAGGAGTCTGCTATGTCGATGTATTATGACAGTCAGTCAGCCCTGCACCTGGCTCAGAACCCGGTATTTTATGAGCGCAGTAAGCATATTGAGGTGGATTTACATTTTGTTCGCGATACAATTAGAGATGGCACCGTAATAGCCTCGCATGTTCCTACTTCTACTCAACTGGCTGACATCTTTACTAAGCCACTTGGAAAGCATGTGTTTGATTCTTTCATTCCCAAGTTGGACATTTGTGACTTGCATGCTCCAACTTGAGGGGGGGGGTGTTAGATTATATTTGTAATGTAAATATGGCCCATAAGCCCCATAAGCCCCATAAGCCCAAATGTAGATACTATATATATTGTAACAAACCCTAGCAATGAGAACAAGGCATTATTATTTCCTACACTAATTTATAAAAAAAAAGTAAGAAGTTTAGTGTATTTGCATTGTGGGTAACGAAACGACAATACCCATGGCGCGCGGTGGGTTTGGAGGGATGTCAGACGGGACGCGTCAGCGCCCATGGCGCACGTGGAGGGGCACGCATGTCCAACGACTATTTTTTTTCTTTTTTTGCACAGATATGCATGCCAATGGCTATTTTTTTAAAACATCTATATCCCAACGGCTACTTTTTTTTTAACGCCCCTTTTCTTTTCTTATTTATTGCGAAGTTTAACTCTCTCTCTCTCCACACAAACACGTTACTTTCTCATCTCTCACAGAAGCAATTCTCTAAGCTTGGAAGCTCCATCTCCTCACGGAAGCTAGTCTCTCCCTCTTACAAGCTCTCGCTCCTTGCAATGCGACTCTCTATTAGCTAAACATTCTCAAACAACTTATTCTTTCTCATGGATGATAATATTAAAATAGTATGCTCACATGGTGGTATAGTAAATGGGTTATCTTACGAAGGAGTTGACACCCAATTTTTTTTACAACTTTTCACCATATTACTTTAGAAAATTTACGCAATTTAATTTCTGCGTATTTTTCTATTAATTACCAATTTATTTTAAAGTCTATTTTTGGTTCCACATGTTTTGATAGATGGTGAACATCGTGGACTAAAATTTGAATTTCATCCAGAGACTGAAACCCAAATGAACGCAATAGCTCTTTTTGGGCAGCATTTAACTCTCATTTGTGATACCCTCTCTGAATCCTCCAACTTTCATGCTCCCGTGTTCGAGCCTCAGGAGTATAATCATATAGCTACAAGCGAATTATATTTGTTACATTTATGTAAAATAACTAAATAATAACGATAGTTACCATTTTTTAAATTTATCTGCCCCTCAAAAACCAACTTAGATATATAAATTTCTCGTTCCTGTCTGATGACTTCTGTAACCGATCCCACGGGAATACATCCATCATTCGGTTGAGCCATTTGTTAAATTTTTACAAAAATGCGATTACTAATAAAAATATTCAAAAAAAAAAATCAAAATTTAATTTTGTAAAAAAATTACTTACAGGAAGAAGAGGAAGATGAAGATGAAGATGAAGATGAAAAGCAAGAAGAAGAGGTTCCGTGAAAAATATGTGAAGAAGAAGAAAGAAGTAAGGAGCTTATGAAGAAGAGGGAGGGAAGTCTCCAACGCAGGAGGGGAGTCTCCAACGCGGGAGGACGGTCTCCAACGCTGCATCAGCTTTTCACTCTTCCAAAGCACACTTTTCCCAAAACCAAAGCACCTTTCCCCACCCACCCCAATGGCTGACATCCTCCCCTCCCATGGCTGGCAGCTTTTTCCCCACACCCCCCCCCCCCCCCCCCAAACTCCCTCCACGCAAGGCAGCTCCCCCCCTGGCCCCTCCCCCACAGCACGCGTCATCATTGATGGCGCGTCCGCCTTGCGTTCGCCATTAGCGCTGGCGCGTCCTCGAGCGCGTACCACCAGCGCTAGCGTGTCCCATCTGCCTTCCGTCCAAACCCACCACGCGCCATGGGTATTGTCGCTTCGTTACCCACAATGCAATTACACTAAACTTCTTACTTTTTTTATAAATTAGGTAAAATTATTTACTCTAGATGAAATTTTTTGAAAAGAGTAAACTGAATTGTTAGAAATATGATATGTGTATGTGCTATCTAGATAAGTGGGGAGTGATGATTGGAAGAGTGGTCTTTTTCCGACAAAAAAAAAATAAGTGTCACGAAATATGATTAGCTAGGAATATGATGTGTATATAAATGAAAAATAATTTCAATAAGAGGGTGTTTGATTGCAAGGTGGAAAATATGTGAAAATGAAATTAATTCCATGAAAATATTTTCCTAGGAAAAAAATTACATGTAAATTTAAAAAATTTCTATGGAAAACTTAATTTGGATGTTTGATTGTCATTATTTTCCACGGAAAGTAGTTATTTTCCGTAGAAAATGATATTTTCCTATAGGTTGGGCAAAATTCATTTTCCACTATTTTAGAAGAAAATATAAAAAATGATAGTTTTTTGAAAAATAATTCCATGAAAAATATAAGCTATCAAATACTACAATTGGTGGAAAATTTGTGATAAAAATATTTTTAATGGAAAAAAAAAAGCCCAATCAAACACATGCTAAGTAAATTATCAAGTAGTAAAGAAGGCATGGGAAAATCTTGAAGCGCAAATGGTACTCTTCGGAGTGTTTGGTGTTTAGAGTTTCCAACTGCTAACACAAATATAGGAACCAAATGATGTTCTATTTACTATTTTGGCCAAATTACAAACACAGCAAATTTCACCAAATTTTCATTGCAAACGAACCAGACTAGGCCAGCCACATTTTATTTCTGTAGGAATCCCTTGTATGCAGATAACTGTCCATTTCCAAAATTTTGAGAAACACCAAAAAAATTAATATTTTTTCATATATAAATTTAACCTTTTGTTGTAACTCATCATGGTGACTCTTCACTTTGTAACTCCCAAGTGACTTTTCACTTTGTAACTCCCAACCTCTCTCTCCCTATATAAAGAGAGGTTGGGATCGCTTGTAGAGATATATGGAGATATATGAAATTAGTCTATCTAACAAGAGAGAGAGAGAGAGCTTCATACCTATTCATCTCATTCTCCGGGTGTTGACCTAATAGATCTCAAAACACGTTATCAGCACTTTGCTCGTGCAACGCCGGAGACCCGACGTACCATTGGTTTTTTTTTTTTTTTACCTCCTTCCACCGTAGGGTAAGAAAGGTAATTTTTTTTAAGAGGCCTACAGAAATTTTATGCTTTTCTATAGATTGGATGCATTGTGTAGTTCTGTTTTTTGAAAGATTTCATAGGTCTTAAAGTTGGAATTTTTTTTTATCCTTCTGGACTTCTGGGTCTTTATTCCAGCATACACCAATGACTCAATGTTCATAGAATATTTGGCTGTTAGGTAGGGGTGTAAACGGACCGGACGGACACGGACCGTCCACTGTCCGTGTTCGGTCCGTTAATGAAAATGAGTTCGGACGGACGGACACGGACAGTTCATTGTTCAAGTTCGGGCCGGACGAACACGGACAACCACTGTTTGTTAATTCAATCGGACGGTCCGCGGACAAATTAAATATATTACCAAAAGTTATTATTTTATCAAAATACCTTAATAGTTGGTTCAAAAAAATCTAGTTGAAAGAAAATACAATTGAAGGTTATAGAATACAACAAACAATAGTAAAAGGAAAACAAAAATCGAGATGGGACAACAAAAATTTGATGCAAAATCAAATATTATGACATAATTGATACAAAACCAAAAGAAGTCTCCACTATCGGACTGTTCGCGGACGAATTCGGACCGGACATGGATATGACCGTGTCCGGGTCCGATTTTTAATCGGACCAAAAAAATGTCCAAGTCGTTAATGAATCGGACGTTCCACGGTCGAACCATTTATCGAGCCGGACACGTACGGACAACGGACTACTTTGTCCATTTTACACCCCTACTGTTAGGTATATAAAATATATAAAATATATATATATATATATATATATATATATATATATATATATATATATATATATATATATATATATATATATATATATATATATATGTAATAGTAAAGATAAAATTAGCCTAATAGCTTATCAGTCAATTCCATTTTCTTTATAGTTCATTTTGGTTCGGCTTTGAATTTTTAGTAGTTAGGAATTGAATGGACCGAAGGAACAAAATTTGCAACATATAATTTTATTTCATGAAAAAAAATCCATATAAAATGACGGTTTTACATATGAACATTTCTTGACATCTTGTTCATTTGCAACAAAAAAAATTTTCTTAAGCGTCGGAAAAGAAATATCTTTGAGAAGAACTGTAAATATGGATGGATTTTAAGTTTCGGAAGAAAATTTCATGATTCAGGTTTTGCAATCTTCCATGTTTTCATTATCTGTCTTTTTTCATAACTTTTCAATTCTTCAGTTATTTTCTGGGTGTGAAAGTGACTTGGCAAGGTTTTTTTTAACATTTGAAAAAAAAGGAAAACAAAAGTGTTTTTATTTTGTCCAATTCTACATTACTTGCTAAACTTTGCTGTTTGTCTTTAAGGTTTGTAATACTAATCTTGTTTTCAAAAAAAAATATATATAAATTTTTTTTGCTGAAAGTGGGATTTAGAGAGCTAACATTTAAATGCTAACATTTTTTTTGGTAATGATGGATTTGGAGCGCCCCGACGAGCGCCTCAGTAGCATTTTTTTATGTTGCTCTGTGAATCATTGTAACAGATGAATAATAAAATTGAATTTTTTTTATCGTTATTTTTTGGGCGTCGCTTCATTAGACGTCGGATAAATAATTAACATTTTATTGGTGCCGCTTGCTTAGGCACCAATTCTTTTGTGTGCTGTTGCTTGCTTATGTTGTACGTTTTTTTTGCGTAATTACGAAAAAAAACAAACTTGAAAATTTGAAAATTGGTTTTGGCTACATAAACAAATTCTGGCACCGTCAAATTTGGGCCTTCCAAAATAACATTTTTGGCTAATTTTTTTTTCAAAAGCAACGCTCATTTTGAGCACGCACTAAATTGTCACCTATTTTGCACTGTTCGCAAATAGTGTGAATTTTTTGAAAAATCTTATTTATTCTTACATTTGAATTTTTTTTTTTTTACGAAGTCTCTCCGAATAGGCTCATCTATTTGGGTATGATGTCAGAAAGATCTTGGAGCTTGGATTTTAAGCGGTCCCTGGTGACCCTCCTCCCTCATTTTTCTGCCTGGTCATATTCACGTAGAGCTACCGAATGGGGTTGACCGAAAATTATTTTTTCTCAAATTGTATTTATACTTATGCATTTTTGCAAGCAAATAATTTGCCTCTCTATATCGGCCCGTCGATCGTAATAAGAGAATTTTTTTTAACAAAAATTATTTTTTCAAAACCATTGTTTTATCTACAATTATTTGTGGTTACTTATGCAAACCAAATCCATATAAACATGTCGTTTTATATGATGACTGATCAAGATTTTTCTCTTGTTGTAGAAAAATGTCGATCAAGATTGATTTTTCCATCCTTGATGCCTCTGGCAAGAACTACTTGGACTGGACACAAGACATCCAGAACCATCTAGATGCGCAGGGCCTCTTGGACGTCATCTATGGAGAGGAAAAGCGCGAAGTAGAAGTCACCCGCTCAATGAACGCCAAGGCAATGATCCTATTCCGCAGGCATTTATCTGACGCCATGAAGGCAGAGTTCATTGAAATCTCCTCGCCAAAGACGCTATGGGACTCTCTGAAAGAGCGCTTCGACCACCAGAAGACCATATGGCTGCCTGAAGCGCGCCATGACTGGTTGAACCTGCGCTTCCAAGACTTCAAGAGCGTAACTGATTATAACAATGAAGTCTGCAGGATTCGATCACTTCTCTAGTATTACGGTGAGAAATTAACCGACAGCGATCAATTGGAGAAAACATACACCACATTCCCTTCCACTGACAACTTGCTCCAGAAGCAATACCGTCAGTCTAAGTTCACCAAGTTTCCCGAGCTCATCATCCAGCTTTTACTAGACGAGAAGAACAGTCTCATTTTAATGAGAAACAACAATTCTCGTCCTGATGGAACAAAGGCAATTCCAATGCCTGATACAAACGCTCTCCGTGGACCAAATCCACGGTGGAAACGAGACAAGGGTCAGTCGTCCCAGCCAAGAAACAGAGGCGAGTTTAAGTCTCGTCACCCAAAGCGAGGTTCTAACAAGAACCAAGGACCTTTGACTCCTAGACAGTCTCATGGTAAGAACCAACGGGCCAGTCGTCCCAAAGCGAGAGTGGAAGGCCAAGCGCCTACTCTCTGCTACAAATGTGGTGCTTATGGTCATATGCAACGGACTTGCAGGGCAACCCTCCAAGAAGTTGATAACTATCACAAGGGGCGCCGGGCCGAAGCAAATCTGGTCAACAAGTACGAAAATCTAAATCTTGAGACCCCCGATTTTATAGCAGAAATGGAAGAATGAATCTCCATTTTCTCTCTATATTTGATTCAAGTCATGAAACTTTTGGTAGTTTGTATTTTCTGTTTTCTCGATAAATTAAAGTTCTATTTCGAGCACTTTCCTCAAACGTGTGACAAACTTTAATTTTCTTTACTTATAGGCATTGACCACGGGGCAGTAGATTGTCTGGTTGATAGTGGAACGACTCACACTATCTTGAGAGATAAATCATACTTTATCTCCTATACGCCTAAAGTAACCCCAGTGACAACCATTTCGGGACCCTCAACCATTGTTCAAGGTTTTGGCAAAGCCCGTTTTTCGTTGTCCAATGGTACTCCCGTTGAAGTATCAGAGGCCTTATATTCTCCAAGGTCCAGTCGTACCTTACTGAGTTTTAAGGATATTCGAGAAAACGGATTTCATGTTGAAACTGCTCGAGAACATGGCTTCGAGTATCTTTTCATTTACCTCTACTCAGTACGGCCAAAAGCGTATCATGGAGAAGTTGAAAAGTCTTTCAAGTGGTTTGTATCTCACTACGATACAACACATCGAGAGTAATCTCATCATTCGCCGAGCGCCAGTTGATGAGAGCATTTTTATTCTATGGCATGACCGGCTGGGTCATCCGGGTCAAAATACGATGCTTCGCACTATGAATGCATCGCATGGGCATCCTCTTGGAGGAAAGAATTTCATTATATATTTGAAAAGCCTTTTCCAAGCTTGCTCGATTGGGAAGACGAATCTCAAGCCGCTCCATGTGAAACCTACGAGATTGGTTTCTCAATTCCTTGAAAGAATTCATGGAGATATTTGTGGACCAATCCAACCAACATGCGGACCATTTAAATACTTCATGGTTTTGGTTGATGCATCGACTAGATGGTCACACGTAGTGTTGTTGTCCACCCGAAATGCAGCGTTTCCTAAACTCCTTGTCCAGATCATTAAGTTAAGGACTCACCATCCGGATTATCCGATAAAGTCTACTAGACTTGTTAATGCCGCGGAGTTTACATCGAAGACTTTCGATGACTATTGTATGACTTTGGGAATAAATTTTGAACATCCTGTTGCGTATGTTCATACCCAAAATGGCCTAGCAGAAGCTTTTATAAAGCGACTGCAAGTGATAGCACGGACCTTGGTTATGTGCACCAAACTCCCACTATCAGCATGGGGCTATGCAATTTTGCACGCTGCAAATTTGGTCCGTCTGAGGCCCATGGCCACCAACCACTTTTCGCGTACCAGCTGGTTACTGGATGTGAGCCTAACGTCTCACATTTACGTGTGTTTGGGTACCTAGTCAATGTTCCACTTGAGCCGATAAGGCGTTCAAAATTTGTACTTCAGAAGCGACGGGGAATATATGTCGGTTATAACTCCCCGTCCATCATTCGCTATTTAGAGCCCTTGACAGGCGATCTCTTTACCGCAAGACACGCGGATTGTGACTTTGATGAGGCAATCTTCCCGTCGTTAGGGAGAGAAATACATGCTAACGTTGATGAGGAACGACGTGAATTAGCGTGACATGTGCCCGCTTTTGCTCATCATGATCCCCCCTCTGCACATAGTAAAAAGGAAGTGCAGAGGATTCTAGGTCTGCAAGATATTGCAAATCAAATGCCAGACACATTTAGCGACCTAGCAAAAGTCACGAGAATAATTATACCTGCTGCAAATGTGCCTGCAAGGATAGACGTCCCTGAGAGACGCCATGTTCCTGTGAAACATGTTGCTCCGGTCGAACCTGCCGAGCAAAGGACGCTGCCATCGGCCGTCCAGTCCGCCGCTATTCCCAAGAAGAAGGGAAGACCGGTTGGTTCTAAAGATGTTCTGCCCCGGAAGCGGAAAAATCTTGTTGAAAGCATTTTGCCACATGAGATCATTAAGGATCACGATGATGTATTAGAAAAGCGCGTTCCAGATGAAACGCCTATTCCTAATCATGCCGATAACCTCGAAATATCCGTCAAGTACGCTAGCTTAGACGATATTTTGAAGCGATACGAAACTGTCATCGATGATGTGTTCATATACTCAGTGGCCACTGGCATTATGAGCAATGATGACATGGGACCTCGCAGCGTTGTCGAGTGTCAACGACGAACGGACTGGCCACAATGGAAACAAGCTATCCAGGCTGAATTAGATTCCTTAGCGAAAAGAATCGTGTTTGGACCTGTAGCTCCAACACCACCCAATGTTAAACCAGTTGGTCACAAATGGGTTTTTCTAAGGAAGCGTAATGAGAATAATGAGATTGTGCGATACAAGGCTCGCCTTGTGGCGCAAGGCTTCTCACAATGCCCTGGAATTGATTACGAGGAGACGTATTCCCCCGTAATGGACGTCATAACGTTTCGCTACTTAATCAGTTTAGTAGTTTCCGAAAAACTGAATATGCAGCTCATGGATGTGGTCACAGCCTATCTCTACGGGGATCTGGACACAGAGATATACATGAGAGTCCCTGAAGGACTAAAGATGCCTGAATCAAGCAGTTCTCGACCACGGAACGCGTTCTCGATTAGACTGAGGCGTTCGCTATATGGATTAAAACAATCCGGACGAATGTGGTATAACCGTCTAAGCGAATACTTGATCGTTTTGGGATACATTAATAACGAACTTTGCCCATGTGTGTTCATAAAGAAATCCACTTCAGGATACGCAATCATCGCAGTCTATGTAGATGACATGAATCTCATAGGAACCGAAAAAGACTTGTCAGAAACTGCTGATATCCTGAAGAAGGAATTCGAGATGAAGGATCTTGGAAAGACACGGTTTTGCCTCGGCCTGCAGATCGAGCACCGTAATTAAAGATGGAATTCTTGTCCATCAAGCGAACTACACCCAAAAGGTGTTGAGACGCTTTAGTCATTTTGACGTTAAGCCATCCGCTACTCCCATGATCGTCCGCTCTCTAGACATTACTAAGGACCCATTCCGGCCAAAGGAGGACGACGAAGAGATATTGAGTCCTGAGTGATCTTATTTGGGTGCAATAGGCGCTTTATTGTACTTGGCCTAATTTACTAGACCGGACATCTCGTTTGCTGTGAATTGTCTAGCTCGACACAGCATCGCGCCAACACGTCGCCATTGGAATGGCATAAAAGACATTTTTTGCTACCTTAAGGGTACTACGGACTTGGGCTTGTTCTATCCCTACGCGGTTTTGAGTGAGTCCAACGCTCTTGGCAGTCGAAGCAACGCGACCCTTGTTGGCTACGCCGATGCGGGATACTTATCTGATCCGAACAAGAGGCATTCCCAATCTGGTTATGTCTTTACCATTGGGAACACGGCGATTTCTTGGAGGTCTCGCAAACAGACCTTAGTGGCTACTTCAACGAACCACTCTGAGCTACTCGCGCTCTATGAGGCGAATAGAGAGTGTGTATGGCTTCGAGCTGTTATTGGCCATATTCGAAGTACATGTGATCTTCCATATGACCTAGATGAACCTGTTGTCGTCTATGAGGACAATACCGCTGTTATTGATCAAGCGAAACATGGTTACATCAAAGGGGATGCTACCAAGCACATATCGCCCAAGTTGTTCTTTACACATGAACAACAAGCTCTTCAGAAGATTGAAGTGCAACACATTGGATCGGAGAATAACCGTGCAGACTTGTTCACCAAGTCACTGCCGAAACACTCGTTCCAGAAACATGTCAGAGCAATTGGACTTAGGAAACTTTCAGAGCTAGCCTAAGTGAAACATGTTTCCTGCACCCTGTTGTGTGCATGTGAGGGGGAGCGCCCCAACGAGCGCCTCCAAACGCCCTGTTGTGCGTATATCCCGCGCTCTGTCGAGTGCGAGTGAAAAGGGGAGCATCCTGGTGTATGCTTGTCTACTCTTTTTTTCCTTAGACCAAGTTTTTTCCCATTGGGTTTTCCTTGGCAAGGTTTTTTTTTTTAACGAGACACAGTTCAAATTCCTTATTCACTAAGGATTATTATGATCAGGGGGAGTATCCAGTTGTATACTTCTAAACCATCGTGTACACTTTTGTCCTTCGATCAGCGGTTTTTTTCCACTGGATTTTTTCCTGACAAGGTTTTGATGAGGCACCTTTGCAATGGTTAGTTTACCCCCATCACACTGACCTGTGTGTACTCTTTTGTCCTTCGACCAAAGTTTTTCCCACTGGATTTTCTTTGGCAAGATTTTGACAAGGCACAAGTAGGTGGTCAAATTTGAATCTGCAAGCTACAGACAGACGAAGAAGCTCAGAGGTGTTTACAAGCAGAGATTATGAAGAGCCAAGGGGGAGTGTTGTAACTCATCATGGTGACTCTTCACTTTGTAACTCCCAAGTGACTTTTCACTTTGTAACTCCCAAGTGACTTTTCACTTTGTAACTCCCAAGTGACTTTTCAATTTGTAACTCCCAACCTCTCTCTCTCCCTATATAAAGAGAGGTTGGGATGGCTTGTAGAGATATATGGAGATATATTAAATTAGTCTATCTAACAAGAGAGGGAGAGAGCTTCATACCTATTCATCTCATTCTCCGGGTGTTGAGCTAATAGATCTCAAAACACATTTAATATTATTTTAAATATTAGTACTCATACATTATAACATGGTCATTTACTTAGTAAAGTTTGTTTTCACTTACACATCCTATGTAAAAAAAAAAGTATGGTTCAAGACCTTGATGGTCTAGTTTATTATTTTTTAAAATAAACTTTTCTGTTTTTTATATATATTTTTAGGAGGCATCGTTCTAATTTTTGTTTTGGGCACTCAAAATTTTTGTACCGATCCTGATTGAGTTATTCTAGTATCTATTACCCTGCCATGTACTTGGGTTTATAGGGACATATATATATTCCACTTGCATGTAATACTTTGGAATTAGTAACGTAAATATAAAAAATAAAAAATAAGCTTCATCTTTGCATGTTCACCAACGAGTTAAGGTGAATGAAACCCGACTCGTGAATGAAGTCAAACTCGATAACTCATGTGGTTACCGAAAAGAGGTATAAGATTCTGTCTGAATGACGAAAAATCAGTGGATCGAGCCACTGAAGCGTATTATTTCTTTTATTTATAATAATGGTGAAAGTTAAAGGACAGTAAGTCTAAAAAATATACAATACAGCATGTACAAAGTTTCATGTGTATCGTCCTCTAAAAAAAGATAAGATGAATGAAAATAGAACTTAGTAACATAAATAAATAAGTAGATAATAAGCTTCATCTTTGCATGTACACCAACGAGTTAAAGATGAATGAAAATAGGAAGAGAAAAGTTGAAGAACATGACTACTTAATACTTAGTTCCATTTGGAGTTACAATATTATTATTATTATTATTATTATTATTATTATTATTATTATTATTTTGGAGGCGTTCTTTTTTTTTTTTTTTTTTTTCGGTTAGACAACCAACGTCAAGGAAAAATTGGAACATGCACCTTCCATGTCAGGGCCTCCGTTGCTACCATTAGACCATATCCATGGACTACAATTGAAACACATGCCTGTTTTTGTAGGGATTATATATATATATATATATATATATATATATATATATATATATATATATATATATATATATATATATATATATATACTAATCACACCATCTCTTGAATAATTGAGATATTACCTTTAGAATACAAATTATGTAGCTTGCAGAGTTTACAAAATAAAATAAAAAAATCCATGTATTTATGTTAGTTCAATAGGTAATTATGAATTCTAACTGTTAGGAAGTCAGTAGGCAAGTTGGAACGACTAGCTTACAAATAAAATTGTAATGTTTTTTCTGTAGTTTTATTCACCATCGGTCTAGGAATAAGTTCGATAAGACTTCGAACTTAGACAATCCTTCTTTGCTTAGAACAATACTTTGATTTTAACATGACCTGCAAAAAATCGGAGCCACGGGTGACATCCAGGACATAGAGAAGCCTCTCACAAAATGAGCCATGCATGGATGCATATATAGATCAACCCTGGTCGCAACTCTAGTGTTTTAGTTTAAATTAGTTTTGCAGTTGAGGATTAGGAAATGAGCCTTGCATAATCATCAAGAAGAGTTAATTAGAAAACAAGATGCATGCTTAACTGAAGGTGGCCAGCTATGTATGCAATTGCTTCAATAGTACAGTGATCCGCATGTTTCACATGCAACTGTACTCTTTCAAAATATGGACCAAGGAAGGTTAGATTTGTAGCAAGAGCTAATATATAAGCTAAAGAAGGGCCCATACAGTATGGAGCTGTCATATAAATTTAGAGAAAAAATAAACGTGTAGTTTGAAGGGCAATAGAACACTAACAAAATATTAACTAAAATATTAAATTTTTAAGAATTTATTAAAGTTATTTATAAGGGCACATCAAACTTACTCATGGCTAGTCTGGATTGGAACTAGCCCAAGTTTAGAGAGAAATTATTCAGGACAACCCAATTTTTTAGCCTTGGGGCTTTCCCAAGTTTGGGGAGAAATGCAGTCACAGGATAATGTGGCAGTCGGTCCATGGAGTTTTGAACTGGAATAAGATCCAATTGAGGAATTGTTGGCATTTGTAGTTTACAAATGCTCTTAATTAATTGAACAAACTAAGAAGGATGTCGGTGTTTCTTTAAAAAAATGATCAAGAGGGGAGAATTTATTCCCCTAACTACTTCCATGGCTATTGATTTTCTCTCATTTAATTAGAACATACTTCCATTGTTGAGTTTTGTAACATACATGTTCTTGTCGAGGAAAAAAAAAGTTCTTGTTGAGATTTGTATATTAAATTTGGTCATTCAAACAAAAGTATCCATAAATAGCAACTCCTTCAACGACGAAAAATGATATGTCACTTCCAGCGACGGATCAACGACATTCTTTAAATGGTACTAGTATCCGTCATTCACTCGTCGCAAGATTCGCTATTGGAAACCAGCAACAGAAAATTTCGCTAAGTCGTCGTCTACGACAGATTAAGTCACGATCTATCTTTCAAAATTCAATTTTGATATAATTATCAAAATTTTGACAGTCCTGACTATTTTCTGTCTTAGAACTGTCAAAATTTTGACAGTCCTAGTAATAGTCAGGATTGTTAAAATTCTAGCAGGCTCATTCCAACGGGGCTGTGTCAAAATCTAAAGATCAAAATTCTAAAATTAGATTCGAAACTTTGACAAAATGCGTATTATTAACCTAAAATCAACTTAGTAATGCGTAGAAACACATAAATTAAACATAAAAACTAAGATTAAAAAAGCATAGAAAGTTTAATCTAGGGTTAAAGTTTTATCTTGATTGAAAATGAGTTTTAGTTATTGCCATAAATTTTTATTGCAGCCCCCCCCCCTCTATACATGGGTCCCATGTCGGTTGACCTGTCAATGGAACCGCAACACGTGGCGGATGACTGGCCCGCATGCGGGCTCTTTTTTGAAGCTTAGGTTTTAGGCTTGCAAATGTAAAAGACAAGGAAGAAGAAGAAGAAGAAGAAGAAGAAGAAGAAGAAAGAAATTTGAAAGAGGGTGAGTAAGAATTAGTAATGTGTTGTCTCCTAACAATTGATTGTATGTTGCCCCCTTAACAATTTTTGAACTTAATAGGATTGGCTCCTAACATGTGACCCTTTGGATGTTGCTTTGTGTCTTTATCAATGGCCAACACTAAAAGTTGCTTTTCTTCACCCTTTGGGTGTGTCTCGTGAAACACGAAATCATTTTGTAAACCTCAACTAATTTGTTCATCGCTTTTGAAAATTCTTTGTTTCGTCATTAGTTGAATGAATATCCATCTATGGCTGGATACATTAAGCCGTTTAAATCGATGCATTTTAAGGTCTTGTTTGGTTCTTCGGAAGGAAAATCAATTCCCTCCTCTTTTTCATGGGGAAGAATATGATTCCTGTCAGATTTTATTTTCTGTGTTTGGTAAAACAAAAAAAATCATTCACGAAAGATTTTATATATATATATATATATATATATATATATATATATATATATATATATATTATTTTTATTTTTTGGTGTCCGTTTACAGTCTTGGAGCGCCCGTGGCCTAAGCCACCCAGCTAGCGCCCAAGGAGGGGCTCGAACCCGTGCCACTGTGTGGGGAGCCCCCGGTGTTCTTATATATATATATATATATATATATATATATATATATATATATATATATATATATATATAAAATATATATATATATATATATATATATATATATATATATATATATATATATATTTTATATATATATATATATATATATATATATATATATATATATATATATATATATATATATATATATATATATATATATATGAAGCAGGGTGGGTCTGCATGTACTTATACATAATGGGACATGGACAAGTTGGACAGTGGTTTGTCGAAGAGATGGCAACGACCCAATTTAACCAAGATGACGCAGGTGACCATTGGGTGTGGGATCGAGGGCTGCATACTGGAGATTTTTCGATCAGAGTGGCATATGAGCAGATACGGCTGCACCAGGACAATGTGCCTTAGGCGGAAGTAGTATGGACCAAGGGGGCCGTTACCAAGGTACATAGTGATCAGGACATAGTCCCTGCAGCCATTCGACTGGCGAGGCAGAAACTATGTAGCCGTAGATGAAGTTGACTGTCCTCCGACCCTCATCCCTCGGCAAAAAATCTTATATAGTAGTAGATGATGTCTTAGTATTACATTATGTGAGTTCATCTTGATTCTGTTACATTCTTCAGATACTAGATACGATAAGAACATATACTACACCATATGTACAAAACATAGACGATTCACACTAATGTATGCTAGAATAAATTTTGGGTTGTGTTCTGAGCCATCCGTTCTCACACTTGGCAAAAAATCGAATATAACATTTTTATCTGCTTTCGAAAATGTACTCAAACGAGATGATGGTTCCTTTAGTTAGCTTGCTTATGTTACAATTATATTCTTTGTGAAAATCGATCTTACCAGATGGCACCCATGACCCGAGCAGCGGTACGTCGTTTGAGGAAAACACTGAATCACTACCAGAATAAGGCAATTTAGCGACGGCTAAAGACGTCGCTAAAATGCCTTAAGACGTCGCTAAACAATTTTAGCGACGTATTTAGCGACGTCTTCCTCTTGTCGCGAAAACCTTAGTCGCTGTTTGGAAAGACGTCGCTGATCGTCGCCAACACCGACGTTTACCGACGCACGTATACGTCGGTAATATACCGACTTTTACCGTCGTTTCGTCGATGAACTAGCGACGTTTATGATGTCGCTATACGTCGGTATTACCTGGGACAATTGCCGACGTTTTTGTTGTCGCTATGCGTCGGTATATCATGGGTAAATGAGGTAAAATCCTGGGATATTTAGCGACGTCTACCGACGTTTACCGACGCATATCGACGAAACTGACGTCGCTATACGTCGATAACCTGGCAATATATGCCAGTTTAGCGACGTCTACCGACGCATCGTGCCGACGAAAAGCGTCGGTAAACGTCGGTAGATGTCGCTAAATTTGAAAAAAAAATTACAGTATGCAGTTTTCTCCACAGAATCATTTTCTCCCTGCAGTTTAATCTGAAACACAATACACAAGCACATTTTATCCCTGGGTTCGCCGACCCCTTCGGTGGAACACTCAACATCGGTAAATTAACATCCAAATGAAACGAATAGTCTAATACAAAAATAACCCAATACAATCCAGAAATTGACACAGTACTAATTCATATATGTAGTCCAATACAAATAGTCTAATACAAAAACAACCCAATACAAATAGTCCAATACAAATAAGTACTAATAGCTAATGAGAACCCCGCAGCTCACGCAAACGCTCAGTGATACGATCACGCAACCACCTCGAATAAGTGGGATCGATGGCGGCAGGAGAGATGTAGTCCATTGCAAGTGTTGCATGAATAGAACTCCCGGTCTCACTAGCTACCGGTGCTGGATGAATGGAACAACCGGTCTCACTAGCTACCGGTGCCACTTCCTCCTTAACAGTAGGAGGAGCCACCTCAGCAATCTGTGTTTCCCTCAAACAACGTGCCGCTGCTCGGGTCATGGGTGCCATCTGGTAAAATCAATATTCACAGGGGGGAGCTATTGAAAATGAATGAGAGAACTATCAGAGAATCACATAAAACTAACTAGAACTGAAATACAGTAATTGACAAATAAATGAGAGAACTATCAGAGAATGTAACTAATGTACAAAATCACCTATTGATACGATGCAATGATCGATTTTAATTACAGTAATACAAAATGACAAAATATAATACGTATAAGGAATTAAAAAACTTACATAAGCTTTGGCAGCCATCTTCTTCGTCATCTCTGTCCAGAAATCCGCTCTGAGTCAATCCTTTGCCCCGGAGCTCGAGTGGAGATCCTTGAGTAGAGCTCGAGCGAGAGGTTCCTGACAGCATGGTGGTCTCCTTTGTCAAAGGATTCTTGCTAGTCCCACAACCAATCGAAAATTTCTTCATTTCTAATATCTTGAATATGAAATTCTGTTTCACATTTGGTTCTTATATACCAGAAGGTAGAGCCAAATGTGAAGCAGAGCTTCATATTCAAGAGATTAGAAATGAAAAAAAAATTGATAGGTTGTTGGACGAGCACGAATACTTTAACAAAGGAGACCACCATGCTGTCAGGAACCTCTCACTCAAGCTCTACACGAAGGATGTCCACTTGAGCTCCGGGGCAAAGTTTTGGCTCAGAGCAAGAATCTGTTGACGGAGCACATTCACCATCTGTAACTGTGAGAGACCCATCTGAGTAGGACGTATACTCTGATAATATATCCTCCAACACTCAATCCCACTACTGATATCATTCTTGTAAAGGTGATCTCTCAGAGTATACGTCCTACTTAGATGGATCTCTCAGAGTATCCTCTACGGTTGGTTGTCGAGCCATAGGGTACAGTCTCTCCCGGCCGAGCCAGCCCCACCGGTGATTACATGTCATTACCTACATTAATGCTTACCTATACATTAAATTTCATATGTTATACAAACATTGCATTTATAACTTGCATATATCCATGTATTCCTATTTGCATACATATATGCATATTGCATTCATATGTTGTCACGCCCCAGAACCAGAATACTGGAGAGCGGGGGCAGACATAGCCAGCTACGTATATTGAAATGGATTCCATCCCGCTATACGGTCACGGCTGTCTAGATACATGAGGGTTTACTACAAGCCAACAGTCTCCTATGGTCATGAACAAGCCTATTGTCTCAATCACAAGCAAGTAAGTAAATGTTACAAGATGTATGATCATTAAATATACAATAATAAGGCGTCCCAAATATTACATATTCAGCTGATCATGAAGCTAGGCGTTACAAAATGTGAGGACTAGCAAGAGTTTAGTCATACATGATCAACCCTAGGATCTGTTAATCATGTTACAGCCCGTAGGCAGACAGTAAGTAAAGTACAATCGAGCTAAACAGGTGCTCGTCGGCTAAACGCCTCAAAAGAATATTTTTACAATAAAGTGGGAGAGCAAAAATAACCCACTCGTTGCCCGGGTTACGTCTGGTGTTCACCATCGGGCTGGAAAAGCGGTGGATCCTCTGGAGCTGCTCCGAAATCTGGCCATACAAAACCAGCTGGGTCAGATCCCAGAAAGAGCAAGTGCCACAAAGGAAGCTTCACTTAGGAACTAAAACCAGCAATCAGCACAAGATATAAATAAAAGTAAGAACTGGAAATAAAGAAAATACATCAGGATGATATACGACGAGATAACCATGAAACTATTCAGATTACCAGGTTACAACCCGTAAACCAAACAAGGACCGGGGTTGTAACCCTTCGTCTGAACAGAACTTGAAATTCTCACCATTTATCGGTAAAATAAATACAAGCATTCTGGTCATTCAATAATCTAGAACAGGATCAGGGCAAGACTAGACTGGTTAAACTCCATCCAATCATTTTACGGCCAAACAAGAATTACGGCTTGATACTTTAACTAACTAGGGTTATCACAGGCCTAGTTACTAACAAGATGCAGTGAGATTATTCCACAGCCACAAGCCCTGCAGACCATCCAGGTTACCCAGGTCGAAATTAGGGGTTGAATTCAGGTGGATACACCGTCCAGGAAATGCATGTACCCTTAAGTAGCTTGAAGGGTGCAACACATGACAGTGTGCTGGAAATGTGCCCTACTCGACGGCAGGCTACAGATCCCAGGCGCGCCCAGGTAACGGGATTGCCTGTAGCTGGGGAATCTCTTCATGACTAATGTGTTAATCTAGTTATTAACCTTAGTCTATTTTAATAGGTACTCCTGACCGTGGTACTCATGAGTCCCTCCCTAGACATGATGCAAGACAGGACTGGTTTATTTGTACAAGCACAATCGCCCACGGTGTCCATGTTATTATACAGGTCATGTCATGTCAGGTAGCCATCGCAACAGCTTCTCAAGATATATCATGTCAGGTTTATCATGTGAAGTGTTCTTGTCAGGAGTGCGCCACGGCGGGCCACTATCATGTCATGTCAGGTTTTCTTGTCAAGAGTGCACCATTACGGGTCACTATCGTGTCATGCTCAGGTATCATTTCCAAACATATTAAATAATCCATGATTATCAAGTTCATGACAAAAGGCGTAAGGATATAAAATGGACGTAAAATATCTAATAAAATATCAATATTCAGGGCTATAGAAGAGTCATGCGGCTAAGTCATATGCGGTCAGGAAAGGGTAGACTCATGCGGCCTAATTAGGAGAGCGCATGCGGCCAGGGTCACTAGATCCCATACGGCCAAGACAAGGGGCGCATGCGGTCAGGAAAGGGTAGACTCATGCGGCCCAATTAGAAGAGCGCATGCGGCCAGGGTCACTGGATCCCATGCGGCCAAGACAAGGGGCGCATGCGGTCAGGAAGATAAGAAACTCATGCGGCTGGGGGAAATGGGTCTCATGCGGCTAGCTGGCCAATCAGGTACATGCGGCCGGGGGGGGAGTGTGTTCCATACGGCTCGAGAAGAAGCAACCCATGCGGCTGCGGGAAGTAATGCCTATGCGGCTGGGAACAAGTGTACGTATGCGGCTCGCGAGTGTTTGAGTTCATGCGGCTCAGGGTGAAGTCCTCATGCGGCTGGGTCAAGCAAGTCTCATGCGGCCAGCGGGAGTGGCGCATGCGGCTGCAGAGTTCAGAACTTATGCGGCTGGGAATTGAGCGAGTTATGCGGCTAAGTGAGTCCGACTCTCATACGGCTCAAGAACTTCCAGTCATGCGGCTGGATAGAACACTTGCCGCGTGAATATTCATGCGGTCAAGTCAAGCACTGTTCATCTTCTCCAAAATTTTAGAGAAGAAGAACACCATGAGAGCCAAGTCCTCAAGCTCCATAACTCCATCATCCGGAGCCTAAATCCGAACTTCCATAGGTCAAAATGGGGTAGAACGAAATTCTCTACAACATGGAACCATCGAAACTCAGAAATAACAGGATTAAGTAGATCAAAACCCAAGAAATCCGAAAACAAAATAAACTTAGATCTACAAGAATCTTGCCATGGAAAGTGAGAGTGCCGAGTACTAGAGTGCTTTAGAATGTAGTAAAGAAGAGAATGGAGCAATAAAATCAGAGTTTCTCCATGAAGCAAGTTGCACTTGCCTAGACCTCTCTCTTCTCTCTCTGGTAGGTAGGGAAGTAAATGAGGAAGAAGAAGATGAGATTAATGAAAAGAGAGAAAAGAATGGGCTAATAAATATAAATGGTGGTGGTAGGTAGGGGTTCACTTTGGGTTCATTATGAACCCAATCAAAACCAAGCCAAGCCGAACCAACCAACCCGAACCAGGAATAAACCAAGCCAAGAAGAAAATCATGCAATACAAAATAAAATACGTACACGTATTCCAAGAATACGTAATACGAACCACAGGCATTACAACTCTACCCACCTTAAAAGAATTCCGTCCTCGGAATTTAATCAAGAGGCTAGAGGAGCAATGGCAAGCTATACTAATAACAAGCGAGCTATACTAGACAATCAATCAATCATGCAAGCAAGGAATCGAAGGCATGAGGCATAAGAAAGACATTATACCTCACGAGTCAAACAAGTCGGGATATCGCGATCGGATATCTTCCTCACGCTCCCATGTTGACTCCCCCAAAGAGTGATGACCCCAAGCAACCCAGACTAACTTGATAGTCTTGTTCTTGAGGATCTTCTCTCTCCGGTCCAATATAGACACGGGCCTCTCCTCATACGAAAGGTTGGTACCACCAACCAATTCTGAATGATCTAGGATATGGCTCGGGTCTGGGATATACCGTCGTAATTGGAATACATGGAACACGTCATGCACCTCGCTTAGCGACGGCGGAAGAGCGAGACGATAGGATACATCTCCTACTCGCTCCAGAATGTCGAACGGTCCTATATACCTAGGACTAAGCTTTCCCCGGACGCCGAAACGAATGACGCCACGGTTAGGCAAAATCCTCAGGAATACATGATCGCCGACCAAAAACTCGAGAGGGCGCCGATGAGAATCGGCCCAATGGCGCTGGCGATCTTGGGCAACTCTAAGATGATCTCGGACTCTCCTGACCACCTCAACTGTCTGAGCGATCATTTCTGGACCAAGCATCTGTCTCTCTCCAACATCATCCCACGCTAGCGGGGATCTGCACTTCCTACCATACAGTGCCTCGAACGGTGCCATCTGGATACTGGCCTGGAAACTGTTATTGTACGAGAATTCTACCAGGTGCAAGTGATCTTCCCATGAACCACCGAAGTCAAGTGTGCAAGACCGTAACATGTCTTCAAGAGTCTGGATCGTACGCTCCGACTGACCATCTGTCTGCGGATGATACGCTGAACTGAACTGGAGGCGAGTCCCCAAACTCTCGTGTAAGCTACGCCAAAAGTGTGACGTAAATCTTGAATCTCGGTCCGAGGTGATACTGACTGGCACACCGTACAATCTGACAAGCTGCCTGAGGTACATCTCCGCTAGCTGAGCCGTCGACTGACCAACTCTAAATGGGAGGAAGTGAGCTACCTTCGTGAGCCGATCAACTATAACCCAAATAGCATCTTGACCAGCTGGGGATCTAGGTAATCCAGTCACGAAATCCATGGTTACATGCTCCCACTTCCATTCTGGAATCTGCAAGGGCTGAAGAAGTCCAGCCGGTCTCTGATGTTCAGCCTTGACTTGTTGGCAAACCAAATACCGAGAGACAAACCGAGCTATCTCCCGCTTCATGCCATTCCACCAGAAGTGCTGACGGATATCTCGGTACATCTTCGTACTGCCAGGATGGATGGAATACTGAGAACTGTGCGCCTCTGACATGATCTCCTGTCTGATATCTCCACTGGGTACACAAAGATGCTTACCATGTCGAAGTGTACCATCCTCATGAATGCATAACTCTGGTCTTCGTCCTTCCTCATACTCTGCTCTGAGTCGCTGAAGCTTGGAATCTGCTGACTGCGCCATCCGAATCCTCTCGACTATAGTAGACTGAACTTGCATACTGGCCATCAATGCCACATTGGAAGGGAGAACAACTTCTATACCCATCTTCTGAAGATCTGCTAACAGCTCTGGTTGCGCTGTTAGGAAATAAACTCCAGCTCTCCTGCTCAAAGCATCTGCAACAACATTGGCCTTCCCAGGATGATATGCAAGTTGACATCATAATCCACAAGAAGGTCCAGCCATCTCCTCTGACGCATGTTAAGATCCTTCTGAGTAAAAACATACTTCAGACTCTTGTGGTCGGTGAAAATCTCCACCCTATCTCCATACAAATAGTGCCTCCACAACTTAAGTGCAAACACTACTGCTGCCAGCTCCAAGTCATGGGTTGGATAATTCCTCTCATGGTCACGAAGTTGTCGTGACGCATAAGCTATTACCTTCCCATGCTGCATCAGAACACATCCTAAACCTCTGCCCGAAGCATCACAATACACTGAGAATCCTCCGGTCCCATCGGGAAGCGTGAGAATGGGAGCTGTTATCAGGTCTCGCTTCAACTGCTCAAAAGAACTCTGGCACTCTGCTGTCCAAGCAAACTGTGCATCCTTGTGGGTCAACTGCGTTAATGGCGCTGATATCCGAGCAAAATCTAAAACAAATCGCCGGTAGTAGCCGGCCAATCCAAGAAAACTACGAACCTCTGCAACTGTGCTGGGCACTGGCCATGACTCAATGGCCACAATCTTCTGGGGATCCACTTCTACTCCTCCTCGAGTGATGATATGACCCAAGTACGAAATACGATCGAGCCAGAACTCGCATTTACTGAACTTGGCATATAACTGGTGCTCTCTGAGAATCTGAAGAACTATACGGAGATGCTGCTCATGCTCCGCCTCACTCTTGTTGTAGACCAGGATGTCATCCAAGAACACAATCACAAACTGATCCAAGTATGGCATGAAGATTCGATTCATGAGGTCCATGAATACTGCCGGCGTATTGGTTGCTCCAAAAGGCATAACAAGGAACTCCCAATGCCCATATCTCGATCTAAAAGCTGTCTTCGGAATGTCCTGCTCTCTGACTCTGATCTGATGATAACCTGAGCGCAAATCAATCTTCGAGAATACTGAAGCCCCCTTGAGTTGATCAAACAAGTCATCTATCCTCGGAAGAGGGTATCTGTTCTTGATTGTCACTGAATTCAAGGTACGATAATCAACACATAACCTGGACGTACCATCCTTCTTTTTCACAAGAAGAATCGGAGCTCCCCAAGGTGATCCACTAGCACGAATGAATCCCTTGGTTCTGAGTTCTTCAATCATCTTGTACAAGATCTCCAATTCTGACGGCGCCATCCTGTAGACTCTCTCTGACACTGGGGCTGTCCCGGGAATCAAGTCTATGGTGAACTCGATCTCCCGCTCTGGCGGCATACCTGAAAGCTCTTCTGGAAAAACATCTGGGAACTCATCCACTATCCTGGGCAACTGAACTGCTGCCACTGCCATCCGCAACACTGGAGGAGAAGGCTCAACTGCGCCCCTGGAAAATGAAAACTCTGGCTCGTCTGGAATGCTAAAAACAACCCTACCAACATGGCAGTCTATTCTAGCATACTGGTTCCTCAACCAATCCATCCCTAAGACCACATCATAATCGGCCATCGGAAACTCTATCAATCTAGCGGGAAATTCTCTACAACATGGAACCATCAAAACTCAGAAATAACAGGATTAAGTAGATCAAAACCCAAGAAATCCGAAAACAAAATAAACTTAGATCTACAAGAATCTAGCCATGGAAAGTGAGAGTGCCGAGTACTAAAGTGCTTTAGAATGTAGTAAAGAAGAGAATAGAGCAATAAAATCAGTGTTCCTGCTTGGAAAACACTCTATCTACTCCCACAAGTCCGTTACCAGTAAGTATATTGAGCCTTACTGATAATGACTCGGGCTCCAATCCTATCCGTATCGCGAATCGTGCAAACATAAAAGAATGCGATGCACCAGAATCAAATAAAGCTGAAGCTGGAAATAAGTTGACGAGAATAGTACCTGCCACTACCTCTCCTGGTGCCAATCCTTCCTCTGCGGTCATCACCATAGCCTGACCGTGCCCTCGGGGTGCTGGTCCCCTCTGCTGGAATCCTCGCTGCCTGCTTTGACTCAAGGCTTGGGCTTGTGCATGCTGCTGGGGGTTCTGCTGCTGGAACATCTGGGACTGAGGCGGCAAGGGCCTCGACAATGGGTACTGCTGCTGCTGCTGCTGCTGGACCGGAGCTGGTCCTCTCACCGAAGAGCTAGAAAGGTTGGATGATGATGAGCCACCCCTATTCGAGCAAGATCCAACCCTATGATCTGCTGCTCCACAAGCCAGGTACAATCCCTATGCCCTGCGACACTCTGCCACTACATGGCCTGGCTTCCCACAATGAGAACATCCCACTGCGGAAGACTGCTTCTGCTTTTGCTGCTGCTGAGGGTGCGTCGGGGTTGAATGCTGAACCGACGTCACGGAGGCCGCTCGCCTCGGAGCTCCAATAGTCAAAGCCCTGGCTGCCGGGGCTGGGGCTGAAGACTGATTCATCTGGCCGTGAGATCTCTTCCGACCTCCGACCCTATCCACAATCCTCTGGGAGGTATACTCATGCCTCCGGGCTGCTCTCAAGACTGCATCAAAAGTCTGATACTCAAACTTCTCGACTGCCAACAAGATCTCCAAGTGAAGCCCTTGCTGGAATCGCTGGGCTCTATCATACTCGGTTGCCACCAAAGTGGGAGCAAACCGACTGAGTCTCGAAAACTCGGCCGCATATCCGTCGACCGTCCTGCCTCCTTGCTTCAGATTAGTGAACCGGGTCTGTAGATCATACCGAGCCACGACATCGAAATACTTGGTCTGGAATCTCTCTCTGAATACTGCCCAAGCAATGGGTGCCACTAACCCAACGGCCTGCGCCGCCCACCAGCTACGAGCAAGATCTAACAACTGCAGGCGCACCACGGCTACCTTCTCATTCTCTGGAGTCTTGGCTGCGTCGAGAATCACTTCAGTATCCTGAAGCCATGCATCTGCTGCGATAGCATCTTCACTACCGTCAAAGAATGGAGGGTTCAGACGCTTGAAGCTGTTGGCCGCGCTGTTACCCTGATGACCTCCTCTGGTCAAAGCATCCGTCACTGCCTGTTGTAAGGCATCTCCACGACGATCTTGAGAAGCTATCAAGGTCCTGACGAGTCCTACTAAGGTGCCATCATCAGGTTCGGTAGGCTGAACTGGCTGAACTGGGGGCTCTTCTCCAATAGGCTCGACTCTGGAGGCTACTCCGGAGTGCTGGGCTTGATCCCCAGGTTGCTGCTGGTCCGCGGGAGGTGCTCCACCTTGCTGGCCGGCGGGTCCAGGAACAATGCCGCTGAAGAAAACGACATAGGGAACAATAAGGAAGGACCAGGACAGATCAACGATACAAGCACATGGTCAGGACAAGAATCCAGGGATTCAGAAGATACGAGCAGAGATCAAGGACGAATACTGATTGAGACATCTATTCGGTAAACCCTCACATATCTTGATTTATAAGACCTGCATGGGCCACCACTTAAACCATGTCACGCCCCAGAACCAGAATACTGGAGAGCGGGGGCAGACATAGCCAGCTACGTATATTGAAATGGATTCCATCCCGCTATACGGTCACGGCTGTCTAGATACATGAGGGTTTACTACAAGCCAACAGTCTCCTATGGTCATGAACAAGCCTATTGTCTCAATCACAAGCAAGTAAGTAAATGTTACAAGATGTATGATCATTAAATATACAATAATAAGGCGTCCCAAATATTACATATTCAGCTGATCATGAAGCTAGGCGTTACAAAATGTGAGGACTAGCAAGAGTTTAGTCATACATGATCAACCCTAGGATCTGTTAATCATGTTACAGCCCGTAGGCAGACAGTAAGTAAAGTACAATCGAGCTAAACAGGTGCTCGTCGGCTAAACGCCTCAAAAGAATATTTTTACAATAAAGTGGGAGAGCAAAAATAACCCACTCGTTGCCCGGGTTACGTCTGGTGTTCACCATCGGGCTGGAAAAGCGGTGGATCCTCTGGAGCTGCTCCGAAATCTGGCCATACAAAACCAGCTGGGTCAGATCCCAGAAAGAGCAAGTGCCACAAAGGAAGCTTCACTTAGGAACTAAAACCAGCAATCAGCACAAGATATAAATAAAAGTAAGAACTGGAAATAAAGAAAATACATCAGGATGATATACGACGAGATAACCATGAAACTATTCAGATTACCAGGTTACAACCCGTAAACCAAACAAGGACCGGGGTTGTAACCCTTCGTCTGAACAGAACTTGGAATTCTCACCATTTATCGGTAAAATAAATACAAGCATTCTGGTCATTCAATAATCTAGAACAGGATCAGGACAAGACTAGACTGGTTAAACTCCATCCAATCATTTTACGGCCAAACAAGAATTACGGCTTGATACTTTAACTAACTAGGGTTATCACAGGCCTAGTTACTAACAAGATGCAGTAAGATTATTCCACAGCCACAAGCCCTGCAGAGCATCCAGGTTACCCAGGTCAAAATTAGGGGTTGAATTCAGGTGGATACACCGTCCAGGAAATGCATGTACCCTTAAGTAGCTTGAAGGGTGCAACACATGACAGTGTGCTGGAAATGTGCCCTACTCGACGGCAGGCTACAGATCCCAGGCGCGCCCAGGTAACGGGATTGCCTGTAGCTGGGGAATCTCTTCATGACTAATGTGTTAATCTAGTTATTAACCTTAGTCCATTTTAATAGGTACTCCTGACCGTGGTACTCATGAGTCCCTCCCTAGACATGATGCAAGACAGGACTGGTTTATTTGTACAAGCACAATCGCCCACGGTGTCCATGTTATTATACAGGTCATGTCATATCAGGTAGCCATCGCAACAGCTTCTCAAGATATATCATGTCAGGTTTATCATGTGAAGTATTCTTGTCAGGAGTGCGCCACGGCGGGCCACTATCATGTCATGTCAGGTTTTCTTGTCAAGAGTGCACCATTACGGGTCACTATCGTGTCATGCTCAGGTATCATTTCCAAACATATTAAATAATCCATGATTATCAAGTTCATGACAAAAGGCGTAAGGATATAAAATGGACGTAAAATATCTAATAAAATATCAATATTCAGGGCTATAGAAGAGTCATACGGCTAAGTCATATGCGGTCAGGAAAGGGTAGACTCATGCGGCCCAATTAGAAGAGCGCATGCGGCCAGGGTCACTAGATCCCATACGGCCAAGACAAGGGGCGCATGTGGTCAGGAAAGGGTAGACTCATGCGGCCCAATTAGAAGAGCGCATGCGGCCAGGGTCACTGGATCCCATGCGGCCAAGACAAGGGGGCGCATGCGGTCAGGAAGATAGGAAACTCATGCGGCTGGGGGAAATGGGTCTCATGCGGCTAGCTGGCCAATCAGGTACATGCGGCCGGGGGGGGGAAGTGTGTTCCATACGGCTCGAGAAGAAGCAACCCATGCGGCTGCGGGGAGTAATGCCTATGCGGCTGGGAGCAAGTGTACGTATGCGGCTCGCGAGTGTTTGAGTTCATGCGGCTCAGGGTGAAGTCCTCATGCGGCTGGGTCAAGCAAGTCTCATGCGGCCAGCGGGAATGGCGCATGCGGCTGCAGAGTTCAGAACTTATGCAGCTGGGAATTGAGCGAGTTATGCGGCTAAGTGAGTCCGACTCTCATGCGGCTCAAGAACTTCCAGTCATGCGGCTGGATAGAACACTTGCCGCGTGAATATTCATGCGGTCAAGTCAAGCACTGTTCATCTTCTCCAAAATTTCAGAGAAGAAGAACACCATGAGAGCCAAGTCCTCAAGCTCCATAACTCCATCATCCGGAGCCTAAATCCGAACTTCCATAGGTCAAAATGGGGTAGAACAAAATTCTCTACAACGTGGAACCATCGAAACTCAGAAATAACAGGATTAAGTAGATCAAAACCCAAAAAATCCGAAAACAAAATAAACTTAGATCTACAAGAATCTAGCTATGGAAAGTGAGAGTGCCGAGTACTAAAGTGCTTTAGAATATAGTAAAGAAGAGAATGGAGCAATAAAATCAGAGTTCCTCCATGAAGCAAGTTGCACTTGCCTAGACCTCTCTCTTCTCTCTCTGGTAGGTAGGGAAGTAAATGAGGAAGAAGAAGATGAGATTAATGAAGAGAGAGAAAAGAATGGGCTAATAAATATAAATGGTGGTGGTAGGTAGGGGTTCACTTTGGGTTCATTATGAACCCAATCAAAACCAAGCCAAGCCGAACCAACCAACCCGAACCAGGAATAAACCAAGCCAAGAAGGAAATCATGCAATACAAAATAAAATACGTACACGTATTCTAAGAATACGTAATACGAACCACAGGCATTACATATGTGCTTACCAACATGCATGACATTACACGTATATCATTCATTACATACACATGTTGTGTGTCCATGTGTTTCAGCAAATCAATGCAAGGTGAGTGAAACTATAGGGTGTTTGTAGTGGAGAAACAGGGAATAGGTTAGTTCTCAGGTTTGGAAGAGTGTGACTGAAACAGTGATGTGTGTGTAAACTGACAGAAAATCATATAGAGTAATGGGTGTAATGTGACAGGAATTAATAGGGAATGCGTGTGTATGTATGTAACATCATGAAGTCGAACCACACAATCCGAACGAATCAAGTCTCGTTCCATAGATGATCTTTCATGATGAAGCTTTCGTTCTGCATATGCATATGTTTCCATGTGCATATCTTACACAAACTAGAGAAAATACCAACTAAATCCACATCCAAGATAGTTTCAAGAGAGTCTAATCTTGTAATGGTTGATGATTGAAGATGCATGGTAGGGAACAGTTTTCAGAAAAGTAACCTTGGTACTTTTAGCAACTCCAATTTCCAACTTGCAGTGAAGATAGTTTCACATGCACAAAATGTCTAAGTATGATCTTTAGATGACATAGCTGGAGACTTCTTTTTTGGTAAACATAGCTGCAGACTTTTTTAGTAAACATAGCTGGAGAATTAATGTGATATAAATGAATCAAGAAGGCTCAAAGAATAAAATCAAGTTTCTTAGTTAATGAGCAAAAAATACAGCATGCTTTTCAACAAAATGGGTAGTTATATCATAGTGGGTTTGAAGGTATGCATACATTGCCTTCATGAAGCAATGCACCAGAGAAGACAATCAAATGTGGTAAGAAAAGGTTAGCATACACAATGTTGTCTCTATTCAAGATATAACAAGTTAGCCAACTTATTGCACTTCAAGTTAATGAGGTGCTAAGTCAGTTGATTGTAAACCATAGAAAGAAATGTTGAAGGTAGTTTAGTTAGTAAATGAAAGGTTGACATGGTTAACGGGTTAATATCCCATAAGACAAAGCTATATGACCTATGAAGTAAATCAAGAAACATAATACATCACGATTCACGGTAGAGGTTTTCCAAAATGAACTAATCCTGATCATTAACATCAATAATTCAGTTAAAAAGTTCAATAAAAAAACTCAAAAAATCGAATTTGTAAACTATGTATCACGAAAAATGGGAAAACCTCATTTGAAAACCAAAATGCAGTTAATAACCAAATTTATTGGTTGGTAACAAGGACACACATGTGCACGTGTCTCCCAAAGGGTCTGTGTGTCCAACCAAGTGGACACAACCGTGTCCACGACACCAAAATCTCTATACGAGCACACACGCAGTGTACAGTCTCGTGCACGCTTGCACACGCGTCTAGCACACGACACAGGCCACGTGGTGACACGTGGCGTATACGTCAGGGGTAGGGCTACATGCCCAGTGGCCTGATGCGTGTCCACGTCGTGTCATGTGTAAAACCAAACTTATCCCAAACTGGTATGTAAATCCACAAACTGAACTGAACTACAACCCAAGCTAACTCAGAGACTCACAAACTCAACCTGGGAATCAAACTCAAAATTAAACCCTAACTCAGAACTCACCCAAACTCTCAAACAACATACAACATTCAATTATATAACCTATTTATATAAATATAAAAATAATGTAAGAATCGTATCAGTCTACAGGACTAACATTTAGGTTAGGATTTACCTAGTCGATCGAGGCCGGAGGAGCGGGTCGTCGAGGGGGCAGGGGGTCGCCGGTGGGGAGCTGGAGATGAGGGTGAGCGGGGTCGCCGGTGGGAGCAGGGTCACCGAGCGGGGTCGCGGAGGGTCGGGGGCCGAGGGGGGAGGGGGTCGCCGGAGGCCGAGGGGGGAGGGTCGCCGGGGGGGAGCGTGCTTTCGTTTGGAAAAATTTCGATAAAAAAATAATGAGGGGGAATAAAAACTGAAAGCCCTATATTTTCAATTTAGCGACGTCACACGTATATGTCGGTAAACGTCGCTAATATTAGTGAAATTAGCAACGTTACAGTAGTTACGTCGGTAAACGTCGCTAATATTAGTGATATTAGCGACGTTCGCCGACTTATCCGTGACGTATGTTTTCTTATACACAAAAAGTCGCAAAACGTCGCCGCTCGTCGGTAATAGTGACGTATTACGACGTTTATAGATTACGTCGCTAATTTCTTAACCGTTAGCGACGTTTTAATAAAACGTCGCTAATTGCGTCGCTAAAATGACTTATTCTAGTAGTGAATGCTGAGGCGGCTCCTCCTACTGTTAAGGAGGAAGTGGCACCGGTAGCTAGTGAGACTGGGAGTTCCATTCATCCAGCACCTGCAGTGGACTGCATCTCTCCTCGTGCCGTCGATCCCACTTATTCGAAGTGGTTGCGTGATCGTATCACTGAGCGTTTGTGTGAGTTGCGTGGTCGTCATTAGTGTAGTGTAGTTTTATGGATATATTTTGTATTGGATTATTAGTACTTATTACCAGCTGTACTTGCTTTATGGATATATTTTGTATTGGTCTATCTACTAGTTTGTTTCTTTTTTGGAATTACAAAATATATATGAATTAGTACTGTGTCAATCTCTGGATTGTATCTCCAGCTCCAGCTCTAGCTCCATTTGCATTCTAAATTCTGTATTTTTTTTTAAAATTTAGCGACGTTCTTAGCGTCGCTATTACGTAGCGATGTTTATGAACGTCGCTAAATTGCTGACGTGGCAAAAAAAATTTTCCTCGCCAAAATGTCGCCAAAACATCGCTAAAATGTCGCTAAACGGCGACCACAGACGAACGTCGCAAACAACGTCGCTACTTAGCGATGTTTGTAACGTCGCTAATTAACGTCGTCGTAGCGACGTTTTACCCATTAGCGACACGCTTTTTTTCGTCATTTCCAAAACGACGCTAGAAACGTCGCTAACTTAAATTAGCGACGTTTTGGTCGGCATTAGCGACGTTTACAAACGTCGCTAATCTGACAGATTCTGGCAGTGTGTGCGATGCGGGGCATCCACGATGTCGTAGGACTGAAAAAAATGGCTATGACCAGAGCTGGCGTGTGACAGAATGGGGGGTCCCGTATATGAAAACTAAACGGCTAGGGGGGCCGCACGGGCGGTCGAGGACCGGCACCATTCTACCACGGGTATAAACGACGGACGACCACGCGGCCCGTCGTGCGGTGCCTAATGGGTGTCGGAAAGACGTCGTAAGGGCGTCGTGCGCATAGAACGGGTGGCTGGGCGGCATCGACTGTCGTAGGCGACGTGAAGACGTCGGAGGCACCTTCCACGTCGTGGGCAAAGCGAGGCGTTGAGTTGCCGGCGTCGAAAGACGTCGACCGTCTCGTGAGGCTCAGGAGCACGCGGAGTGCGCGAGGCTTACATGTGGGACGATAATAAAAAAGCTAGTACGGACAAGATCCGTACGAAGAGTCCGAAGTGACATGACGATCGGCTAAAAATTGTGTGCGGGAAGACACACGATTTAACTGAGCCCGCACGTTCTGGTTTATTTATATATATATATATAATATAAAGCACAGTGGTTTTTGGTCTGACCCATATGCTTTGGTTCAACGTTGATGAAAGGACTAAATTGCCCTTCTCTCTCTATAAGAGATCAGGAGGTCCCATGTTGGGTGCGGAGCAACCGGTTGTTCCAACGGCACCCCCGCCTCCAGCTCCTCTTGCACCTCCCCTCCCTCTGCCGCCTCCGCTCCATCCTCGCCCACTTTGTCGCCCCCGGCCTCTTCCGCAACCCCTTCGTCGCAAGCAGCCTCCTCCACCGCACCGCCGACACCGACCCTTCCTTCGTCGCCTTCCTCTTCTTCGCCATGACCAACCCCAACCCCTTCTCCTTCAACACCGCTATCGCCATCTCCGCCGACCCACTCTCCATCTACTCCCAAATGCAACGTCGCCGCGTCCCTTCCGACTCCCACACCTTCTCTTCCTTGCTCAACACCCACTACCAAAATAAGTCATATCAGCGACGTATTTAGCGACTCCAAGGTAGAACGTCGTTAGACGTTTATCCAAGACGTCGCTGTTTGTCGCTAACAGCGACTAATAGCGACGTCTAGCGGCTGCAATTTGTTAAATGGGAATCTGCGTCGCAAGTTCGTCGGTACACGTCGCTGATATTGCGACGTGTAGCGACGCATTTTAAGCAGCGTCGCCGTTTCATAAATATCAGCGACGTTTAGCGACGTCCTAAAAGAACGTCGCTAATCGTTTCATATAGCTGACAAGGGTTTCCTTTTCGATCTTTCATAAATTTTCCCCCCAATTTTTCGTGCGCTCCTTCTCCGCGACGCTCCTCCTGCGATTTCCCTCCTCCGGCCTCCTCCTCCGCGGCGCTCCTCCGGCGATCTCCCTCCTCCTTCTCCTCCTCCTCCTCCTCCTTCTTCCCCAGGTAGCTCCTCCTCAGGTAACTCTCCCCCCCACTTCCCAGTTTCTCCTCGTCTTCTAGCTCTCTCTCTCGCTTCTAGTTCGTGTCCACGAGAGCATATACTCGCTGTCGGGGACACGAGACTCACAGTGGACTCGCTGCGGGGGACACGAGAGCGTGGACTCGCTTCTAGTTCGTGTGACACCTATTTTGTTGGTTTGGACACGTCGTGTCCCACTGTGTGGATACGAGACTCACAGTGTGACACCTATATACTGATACTGGGAGTTTTTTGGGCATATCAACTGTCAATTTGATGTTTTGCTTGGATTCGAATTCTAATTTAGGGTTCGAGCCCTATTTACTGATACTGGGAGTTTTTTTTGGACATTTTCAGGGTTTTGAAATGATGAATAAATTGACTAATAATTATTATCGAGCTCTATAAAATTTCAGCTATGTCACGAAGGATGGATACTAATCCTGTGAATGAGTTTTCTCCTAAGTATTGTCGACAGTTGAGTATGATTTAGCTCACTGATATTACTGAAATATGGAATGATTAGTGTAGGATATGTTGGTCAGGTTTTGGCAGAGTCAGCTATGTCACGAAGGATGGATACTAATCCTGAATACCATATTTTAAATCCTACAGCGCTGCTTAGTTGAAAGTCTTAATTAGACTTTCTGTTCAGTACCCTTTGACTGCTTAGTTGAAAGTCTTAATTAGACTTTCTGTTCAGTACCCTTTGACTAGTTTAATTTGTATAATTATCTGCCATTCGACTGGCGAGACAAAAATCTATGTATGACATTTGCTATAAGGAATTTGCATTAATCTACGGTACGACATCGTGATCAGGACATAGTCCCTGCAGCCATTCGACTGGCGAGGCAGAAACTATGTAACCGTAGATAAAATTGACTGTCCTCCGACCCCCATCTCTTGGCAATGATGATACGACAACCTATCACTACATCTTTTAGTAGTAGATAATGTCTTAGTATTACATTATGTGGGTTCATCTTGATTCTGTTACATCCTTCAGATACTAGATTCGATAAGAACATATACTACACCTTATGTACAGAACATAGATGATTCAAACCAATATATGCTAGAATGCATTTTGGGTTGTGTTCTGAGCCATTCGTCCCCATACTTGGCAATTATACAGAACCGTTTGTGGATATACAATCGTCATCCTGATGAATTATTATCTGTGTCAATCTTTGCAGAATTATCTTAAAATAGATATGAATTACTATCTATGGAACCGTTTGTGGATGTACAATCGTCATCCTGATGACATGTGCGGTGTGCGGGATGAATTTATACAGGGTGTGCAACAGTTCCTGCAGTTTGCCAAGGCGTTCCCTCAGTACATGGACCGTACAAAAATTAAGTGTCCATGTATGAGATGTCACAACTTGAAATATCATTCAGAAGTGGATGTGACATATCATTTGTATTCGAGGGGTTTCATGCCAAATTATTATCAGTGGACCGCACACGGAGAACTTGTGTCTTTAGCCTCCGAGCCGGAGCGTTATGTGGAGCCTTATGTAGATGTCCACGAGCATGCTGATTACGACCAAGGGTTGACGAACATGGTTTTCGATGCTGCGGGGCCTAGTTTCGATCCGAACAATCAATATGCAGCTGAGGAGGCACCGAATGCCAATGCTGCAAAGTTCATGGAGTTGCTGGAGAATGCAAGGACTCCTTTATATCCTGGTTGTGATGACCATTCACCGTTGGAGGTGGTTACAAGATTGTTGAGCATAAAATCAGATTTTAACATGTCTCAAGAATGCTACAACCAAATCCTGGAGTTAATTAAAGATATATTGCCGGAGGGTGGCAAGTTACCTAAAGACTTCTACCGATCCAAGAGAATGGGGAGATCGCTCTGGATGGGGTATGAAAAAATTGATACATGTCGCAACGGATGCATGTTGTACTATAAGGACGACAAGGATGAAGACGCCTACAGATTTTGTGGTGCCGATCGCTTTAAGGCAACTAGTACAATAAGGACTTCTGGTGCACGCAAGCCAACAGATTCGATGCACTATTTGCCTTTGACGTCGCGGTTGCAGAGGTTGTTTATGGCAAAGGAGACAGCTGATAATATGATTTGGCACAAGCGGGAACAAATAGATGGAGTACTGGATCATCCATCCGACGGGGAAGCATGGAAGCACTTTGATCGAGTGTATCCCGATTTTGCTTCGGAGCCGCGTAATGTCAGATTTGGGCTTTCCTCCGATGATTTTACCCCATTTGGACTTTCGGGCTCACAATATTCTTGTTGGCCAGGGATTGTTACTCCGTACAACTTGCCGCCTTGGATGTGTATGAAGACTCCTTACATGTTCCTAACTGTTATTATTCCAGGTCCGAAGAACCCGAAGAGGAACATCGATGTGTACTTACAGCCCTTGGTAGATGAGCTGAATCAGTTATGGAAAGTAGGTGCAACCACATATGATGTTCCAGAAAATAGAACTTTCAGATGAGGGTCGCACTAATGTGGACCATCAATGATTTCCTGGCCTATAGAATGTTATCGGGTTGGAGAACCCATGGTCATCTCGCATGTCCGTATTGCATGGATCGCACTAAGGCTTTCCGTTTGAAACACGGAGAAAAACCGTGCTTCTTTGATTGTCATCGAGAGTTCTTGCCAAAAGATTATCCGTACCGGAGGAACAGGAATGCTTTTCGTGCTGGCGTGGTAGAGAAGTCCAGTCCACCGCCACGGTGGTCCGGGGACACGATATGGGAAGAAGTTAAAGAATTGTCAAGTGCTATTGAAGAGCCTACAGCGGGGTACAAGTGTGATGGATTTGGCCGCGCTCACAACTGGACGAAGAGGAGTATATTCTGGGACCTACCATATTGGAGTGACCATCAGCTCAGACATAACCTGGATGTCATGCATATCGAGAAAAATGTATTTGACAATATAATAAATACTGTGATGGACGTAAAGGGGAAGACGAAAGACAATTCCAAGGCCAGGTTGGACTTAGAAAAAATATGCAGACGTCCAGAGTTGCATTTGATAAAGGAAGGCAGTAGGAAGTATAAGCAGCCCAGGGCCATTTTCTCACTGGACAAGGAGGACAAAGGTAAACTTTGTAGGTGGATCCAAGGCCTAAAATTTCCAGACGGGTATGTATCGAATTTGAGAAGATGTGTTGACCCGAAGGAGAACAAACTACAGGGTATGAAGAGCCACGACTGTCACATTTTTATGGAAAGGTTAATCCCGATTGCATTTCGAGAATTCTTACATCATATCGTTTGGGATCCACTGACAGAGCTTAGCATATTCTTCAGAGATCTTTGTTCTACTAAGTTGCTCGTCGATCGGCTTAAAAAGCAGGAGAAGGACATTACAGTAACATTGTGTAAGCTTGAGAGGGTGTTCTCTCCTGGATTCTACGACTCTATGGAGCATTTGCCAATTCATCTTTCATATGAGGCACGTGTTGGTGGGTCCGTCGATTATCGGTGGATGTACCCGTTCGAGCGCCATCTAAACCACCTGAAGAGGAAGGTAAAAAATAAGGCACGGGTCGAGGGTTCTATTTGTGAAGCCTATGTCCTTGAGGAGATTACAAACTTTTGTTCAATGTATTTCAAGCCTCATATTGCTACAAATAGAACAAGAGCTCCGAGGAACGACGATGGAGATATAGAATATAATGATGCATTATTGAAAGTCTTCAATGCTCTTGGAAAGCCTTCAGGAAAACTGAAAAAGAGATATTTGAATGATGAGGAACTAAAGGCTGCCGAGTTATATATATTACTCAACTGCGATGAGGATGAAGTGGAAAAGCTAGAGTGGTAAGTAAAAATCTTCAACGTTCAAGTCATCTATTTGTTGATTACGTTATTATAATTTAACGAGTATATCCCGATATTTATTGGTTTTCAGCAAATTTAATGATGAGGTGAGGTCAAGTAGACCATACATTGCAGATGAAGAAGTAGAAGAAGAAATGAGACTTCATTTTCCGTCTTGGTTGACTGCATATGTACGTAAGAAGCTGGTTAGAATTTTCCTCCATTCACAACTGCACAAGAAATAACTTAACATTAAACTTAATTTTGTATCTTTTCGTGTTTAGGTCGATCGTCCGGACGTCATTCTTGAGAACGAATCTATTAGAACTCTTGCCAAGGGACCAATTTATGCCGTCAAAGTATGGCCAAGTTATTGCGTGAATGGGTTTAAGTTCAAGTTAACAAATACTCTCATCAGAGATAGCTTCCTGGATTTTGATTCCACAAAAAATAGTTGCTTGTGTATCAAATCTACAAACTACAAAGATGTCACTCCAGGCAATGATTTCTATGGCGTCTTACGGGAGATCGTGGAATTGACGTACAACTATGGCATAGAGCCTGCCAAGATCGTGCTGTTCAAAGTTGATTGGTTCGATCCCATACAAGATCAAGGATGGAAAATTGACAAGCATGGTCTTGTGGATATTAACTACCGTCGTCGATACCAAGGATACGAACCATTTATCCTAGCAAGTCAAGCTCAACTCATATATTTTACAACATATCCTAGACGGGAAACAACGAGGTACGACTGGTGGGCAGTATGCAAGACTAAAGCCAGAAATACCTACGACGTCGACGAAGTGGCTTATCAGGAAGACGAGCTGCCTCTTGTACCTAATACAGTTGATGTCGACTCAGCAGAAGTTCCCCATTCAATATCTACTTGTGTAGAAGAGGTACAAGTATCCGAAGGAGAAGACGAAGGAGATGCTAGTGACGATGAGGAGGAAGAGGAAGAGGATGAGGAGGAGGAGGAGGCAAACGAAGAAGATGAATTTTCAGAGGATGATTGAGAAACTGTGATTTTGATGTATTCATATTTATGTAATCTTAAATTATGAACTATGATCATTTTTGAAAACTTAAATTATGAATTCCAATGTATGTAGATATTTCTAAACTGTCATTGTATTTATTTATATTTTCAATCATAAACTGTGATTTCGATGTATTCATATTTCTGTAGTCTTAAATTATGTCCCCTAGCCTTCCTACCGCTGACAGCAGCATGGCGGGTGGGGAGCAGGTGGAGGAGGTAGTCCCTACTCCCGCCCGTCCCGCCCGGGCGGATCCATACCAGAGCGACCCTCCAAACGCACCTCAGGACGAGACGAGGATAGAGATTTGGGCCGACGGTCCTACGAAGTAAGTTAAATTAATATTTTATGCATGTCTGTATATCTATATATATTTATTAATACGTCGGTTATCGTTGTATACAGATATCGTTCCTCGTCGGTACAGAGAGCGTTAGGCACCTTTCTAAGGTCCAACTATGGGGGTCCGTGGATCAACTACTCGGATGCCTCGGAAGAGAGGAAGGCATTCTGGTTTGTCCACTTCAAGGTAACTAAAGATAGTTAATTTAGTATGATTAATATAATTTTAAGCATTTTTTAGAACTTATTATTTTAATTTATAATTCTTGTAGAGGACTTATTTTTATCCACCACACCGGACCGAGCAGATTGAGAGACAGTTTTCTGCCGTCGCCGCCAAGTTGATCCGTGATGCAATTGACGATCAGAAAGCTCGTCACCGCTCCGGAAAGCCGATTGCTGGTTGGATCACACCTGACCAGTGGACCACGATGAGGGCTCGATTTGAGGAGCCCGGGTACAGAGAGCGGTCGGAGAAGGCGAAGGCGGCTAGGACGATGGCCGAAAAGTGGTGTGGTGGATCGATTCCTATGATGGAACATTTCCGTCGTCTGGTATGTAATTTATTATAAAATATAAGATTTTATTGATAGTAGGAGTATATAATTTTCTATTTTACTAAAGAATAAAATATAACAAACACGCAGGTGAAGAGGGGTGAGGACGCAAACATGGTGACCGTCTTCCTGGCCACCCATCGAAAGGACGGGAAGCTCATCGACGACCGGGCTACTCAGAGCTATGTAAGTACTAATTTAGATTTCGTTAATTTTTAACACAACTTGAAGAATATACAGATAACCATATACTTAATAATAATAAAATATTTTAGACGTTTATTAGGCTAATTTAGGTAAGTACTGATGTATAGAGATGCACAATGATTTCTAGGAAGAGTATGTTAGGCTACGTGATGAGCGTGCGAGTGCTAGTGCACAGGCAGAGGGAGGGGTTGGTACATCGCAACCCTCTCCGCCTCAGTCGGAGGACGAGTTCTGGAAGACCGCTGTTGGTGGTCTTCAGAGGGGTACGTACTACGGTACGGGGTCCTACGGCGCATTTGTTGTGACACAGGCATCCAGGGCTCCCTCTTCCAGTGCGCATTCATAGCCGTCACAGGCCGAGTCGTTCCGAGTCGAGGAGACCATTGTTCGTCGGATTGCTGAGCTGCGCGACGATATGCTGAGGAGGATTGCTGAGCAGCAAGGGCCTCAGGCGCAAGAGGACGCTGCGTCGGTCACCGCACGCTTTGACGAGCTCGAGCGCACCGTGCAGCAAGTACAGGGGACACATGAGTCCATTCACGACACCGTTACTAGGATAGTGGCTTGCATGGAGTAATACAGCGCCAGACTGCGAGCCCTAGAGGAGACGCGGACGCACCCATCTCCAGCGGTTACGCTGCCTCCTTCTCCAGCGGTCGCATTGTCTCCTCCTTCATCGTCGTCGGTGGTTCTTACACCGGAGCAGTATGCTTACCTTCTTTCCAGGAGCGGTGATGCTCCTCCTGATCAGCCATAGTCGACATATATATTGTTGTGTGATGGCCCATTGTTGGGTCTTTTATGTGGTTATACATACATTATTCTTATGTGGACCATTATGTTTGACATTGTTGTTACAAATTTTCATAAATTTGTGTTGATTGATAAGATTGTGTTTCAAACGTGTTCGTGATTGTGTGTATATGTGTTGTTTGATACTGTGTTCGTGATACACGGTCGTTGTTGTAACAAATGGTGTAGGGGATGCTGCAAATTCTGCAAATGCTGCAAATTTTGCAAATGCTGCAAATGCTGCAATTTTTTTTATTTTTTTTTTCAATATTAGCGACGTTCAGCGACTGTCAGCGACGTCCAGCGACGAAGGAAACGTCGCTAAGTAAATATAAGGCACGTCGTTAACATTAATGAATACCGTCGCTGATCGTCACTAAACGTCGCTACGTCGCTAAACGTCGCTACATGTCGGTAATATAGCGACGTCAAAAAGTCGCAGAACGTCGCCATTTGTCTCTCAAGCCAGGTCAGCATCGATGCATGTAAAGTCGCTCAACGTCGCTAGGTTACGTCGGTAAATGATGACGTTTTTCGTCGCTGGTGGTCGCTGAATTAGCGACGAGTTCGTTTCGCTAAGTATCGTCGCAATAGCGACGTATTGCGACGTTTTCATGTTTAGCGACTAGGTTAATCGCGACTACTTTCAAACGTCGCTAAATACGTCGCTAATTGATATTAGCGACGTATTTTCCTGATTTAGCGACGTCTTTTGGCGTCGCTGATTTGCGGATTTTAGTAGTGACCACCACCTCCGACGCCGCCACCAGGTCGCTCCACGCACATGCCCTCCTCCTCGGATTCAGTCCCGACCCCTTCGTGCAGACCGTCCTGCTCACCGCCTACTCCCGACGCGACTCCGCAGACCACGTCCTGCGGGTGTTCGACAGAATGCCGCACAGGGACGTCGTCTCCTGGACCGCCGCCGTCTCGGGCCTCGCTGCCCTCGGACGCCCCGCGACGGCCCTGCGCATCTTTGTCTCCATGAGGCCACACGCCGCCCCGAACGATGCCACAGTGGTCTTTGCCGTGTCCGCCTCCGCCGGGCTCGGGTCCCTAGCGCTGGCCCGGTGCCTGCACGCCTACGTCGAGAAGGCCGGGTTCGGAGGCCGCATCTCCGTCCGGAACTCCCTGGCACTGGTCCGTTGCCTGCACGCCTACGTCGAGAAGACCGGGTTCGTGTCCATGCCATTATGGCACGGGTTATCCACAAGTCTATAATATAAAGCACAGTGGATTTTTGGTTCGACCCATGTGCTTTGGTTCAACGATGATGAAAGGACTAAATTGCCCCTCTCTGTAAGAAAGGAGGAGGTCCCATGTTGGGTGTGGAGCAACCGGTGGTTCCAACGGCACCCCCGCCTATAGCTCCTCTTGTACCGCCCCTCCCTCCGCCGCCTCTGCTCCATCCTCATCCACGCCATCGTCGTCGGCCTCTTCCGCAACCCCTTTGTCGCAAGCAGCCTCCTCCACCGCGTCGCCGACGTCGACCCTTCCTTCTCCGCCTCCCTCTTCTCCGCCAGGACCAACCCCACCCCCTTCTCCTTCAATACCGCCATCGCCATCTCCGCCGACCTACTCTCCATCTACTCCCAAATGCACCGTCGCCGCGTCCCTCCCGACTCCCACACCTTCTCTTCTTTGCTCAACACAACCACCGCCGCCGCCACCAGGTCGCTCCACGCACACGCCCTCCTCCTCGGATTCCGGTCCGACCCCTTCGTGCAAACCATCCTGCTCACCGCCTACTCCCGACAAGGCTCCGCCGACCCCGCCCTGCGGGTGTTCGGCGGAATGCCGCACAGAGACGTCGTTTTCTGGACCGTCGCCGTCTTGGGCCTCGTCGCCCTCGGACGGCCTTGCGCGTCTTCGCCTCCATGAGGTCCCACGCCGTCCCGAATGTCGTCACCGTGGTCTTTGCCGTATCCGTCTCCACCGGGCTCGGGTTCCTGACGCTGGCGTGGTGCCTGCATGCCTACGTCGAGGATGCCGGGTTCGGAGGCCGCGTCTCCGTCCGGAATTTTCTGGCGCTGGTCCGGTGCTTGCACGCCTACGTCTAGAAGGTCGAATTCGTGTCCGTGTCATTATGACACGAATTATCCACTAGTGTATATATATAAGAAAAGGAGCATATCTTATAAATCGGGAAACCAGGCAAATACAAAATGAGCACCCGCCCCTAAACTCGAAAGCAAGCACAAGAGCATGCCAAAGAGAAAACGAGTATATCCTGCCCATATACACCAAAAAATGACCGAAAACCTAAGCTAAAACAGCCTATAACTTCCAGAATGAAGTCCGACTTTTTAAAATTAAGAACTCATGAGTTCGTTTAGTAACTTTGTTCGACAAAATATAACTATTGCTGACAAATATATCAAAAATATCTGCCACCTTGAATGTGTTCCATAATATATCAAAAAACATTGTCAACAATTAAATCTATATCTATACTAAGAAAAGTTTTCACTGTGAAACACTTTTAGTAAAAATATCTAAGTAGCCTTAATAAAAATAAGAATAAAAATTACTTATGTATGTGCATTTATTTAGTATGATTAATAAAAGTGTTCTGATCCCACGGTTTACAGGCCCACTGTTTGCAAGTCAAGTAATTTGTATCATTAGCGATGAATGCTAACATCTCGCTGCATGTAATTAAACAGTGGGGTCAGAACACTTTTCTTAATTATACTAGATAAATGCACATACGTAGGTAATTTTTATTTTAATTTTTATTAAGACTACTTAGGAATTTTTATTAAAAAAAGTATATGGTGAAATTGAATTTTTCTTAGTATAGATATGTTGAGAACTAATAAGGGACTTTAGTCCCACATTGAAAAATGTAGTATGAAGAGGAGCTAAACTCCCTATAAATAGTGGAGTAACCAATCAATAAAACACACAACAATTATTCTCTACATGGTATCAGAGCCATAACCACAAAAAAAAAAAAAAATCCTCCCCCCCTCCTTTTCCCACCGGTAGTACCACCCCCCTTCCCCCACCGGCAGTCCCCCCTTCCCCCCCCCCCGGCAGTCCCTGTCACGCCCCGATTCGATAGCATCGATAGTCGTCCCCCGGGGCGTGATGCCGTGCAAGCCTAAGTTGAGCTTGCACAAGGCGGTTCATAAGGTTATCCGAAACAACAGCATAGAAATTGAACACATTCATTTAGAAAAGGAAACTTGCATTTTCATTGATAATAAGTAGGTTACAGACTCGATTACAAAAGAGGCCTCGCGGGCTTACAACCGACATCGATGAGATAGTCATTCCATACATTTACATCACTTTTTACAAACATCAAAATGACTCTCTAAGACCTGGGATCGGCGAGAGTTTATGACTCATGATGCGGTTGGGTTGGAGTCTTCAAAATGTTGCAGAGCTAGCCTTCGCTCTAGCAAGGCTTCAAAAGGAAGGAGCGTCGCCTTCAGTTCCTTGGCACGCTATCCTGGTCCCGAGTACCTGTTGAGAGCGAGGGTCAGCACTTTACACTTTGTGCTGGTGCGTGGCAATTTAAATCCCGTTCTCTCATTTGTTGAAGAATTCAAGTGAGCGTGCATGCAAATATTTAATGAAGTTGCTAGCCATCCTACTCAATTCAAACTTATATTGAAGGCACAACCGAATAATGACGATAGATCTTACCCCCGGCAGAGCGCGCCGTCGTAGCGTAGACTTACCATGTTCTTCCCTGTCATGTGGATAATAATAAAACGTAATAGAGTGCGTTCGTGAAGGTCACTGGCACGACAAGCCATCCTAGACATATAGCTTGGTAGACAGAGGTCCTTCAGTGCGGGTAGCGAGCCCCGTTGAAAGTCACTGCCTACCGTGGCATGCATCCGGCATAGCTATCCGTGTTTCTTCCTAGGCCGGAACGGTCCCGTGGCCTCGGGATACCGTCCGAAGAAACAAACGCCCTTATCGACAAGTTGTCCATGACTGTGCTAAGTTAATTTGTTATTTCAAGGCACATCTTATAGTATCGTTGTGACATTCATTAATCGATTCATCCTTCCTTAGCACGGTTCTATATGATGATAATTGCAAGCACGATAATATTTTATGACAAGCATCTGTATAGTTCGTGTTCGTGGGACGTCGTGTGACCGTTCATCGGAATATCATTCATGTCGTTGCATTACATCTAGCATAGCACATGTCTAGTATTGATAATGTATTAGAGAAGAGGGTCGAGGGGAGAAGGGTCAGCCACTCACCTTAGTATTTACTTTAGGCGAGAAACTGGTTGGCCGCGCTAGACGTTGCCTACGCGATCACCTAAAATCGCACAAGCAACCGATTAGAACACTGTGTTATTCAAGAAAATTTCGATACGAATGCGAAGTTCGAAACGTAAGCCATGAAAACCATCGAAAACATTCACGAAAACGTATTCAGAAAACAAAGCCAAAACCAACGCAAGCGGCGTGAAAAGCAGAGCAACGGGAGGTCTCTCCCGACTCAGCCGCAGAGTCAATCCTTGAGGCGCAGCCCGCTAAATATGGGACTTGGTTCCGAAGAAGCCATTCCATAACGGGGAATGGATCTTAATTCAACCGTTCCCGTTCGATCGATTCGATCGATCCCGACCTATCGGTCCCGACCAAGTCGATAGCGACAGTGTTCCTTTCTTCGCGCACCCCGTGGACGAACAACGGGGCACGATGTAGGGATGGGGCACTACACCATAACCAACAAAGAAAAAGTTTCGTCCTCGAAACTTAAGAACCGAACCTACCTCTATGAAAATAATGAAGGAAACTTTTCCTTCATCTCTGACTCGAGTTCCCATGTCGACTCTTCTGCCGCATGGTTCCTCCAGAGTACACGAACGAGAGGGATCGCTCGATTTCGCAGCAGCTTATCCTTGCGTTCTAAGATTTGAACTGGCACTTCAACGTAGGATAAGTCGGACTTTAGCTCCAGCGGGCTAAAATCTACCGCATGGCTAGGATCGTGCACGTACTTCCGCAGCTGGGAGACGTGGAAGACATTGTGCACACCTTCAAGCGCCGGCGGTAGGGCAATTTTATAGGCCACTGGGGCAACTCGCTCGAGTATTTCAAACGGCCCAACAAATCTCGGACTCAGCTTTCCCTTCGCGCCGAACCGAGTAACTCCTCGCATAGGCGACACCTTCAGAAACACGTGATCGCCCACCTGGAACTCAAGCGGTCTTCGATGGGTGTCGGCGTAGCTCTTTTGTCGACTCTGTACAATCTTCAGTTTTCCCGAATTTACTTGACCTTTTCCACAGTCTGTTCCACCAGCTCCGGGCCGAGTATCTGCCGTTCCCCGACTTCATCCCAGCAAATGGGCGATCTGCACTTTCGGCCGTACAAAGCTTCATACGGCGCCATTTGGATGCTGGATTGGTAGCTATTGTTGTATGCAAATTCTGCCAGTAGTAGGTGGACGTCCCAGCTTGATTTGAAGTCAATTGCGCAGAGCCGTAGCATATCTTCGAAAATCTGATTAACGCGCTCCGTTTGGCCGTCGGTCTGAGGATGGTAAGCTGAGCTGAACTGCAACTTGGTACCTGTCACGCCCCGATTCGGGAATCGTTCGCCTCCGCTTAGATTCACGTCGAATCGTTCGTCCTCGCTAAGGCGTGATGCCGTACAAGTCTGGAATTGCACTTGTACAAGGCGTGCTCGTGTTCCTTTTATAAAAGAGACATTTGAATAGAGATTCGCAGCGGATGATAAAGAAGTTTTGGCAACACAGATATGATCTGAAATAAGTTCTTTATTGATATCTTTGAAATTACATTGCATAAACATAAGGCTCTCAAACAGCCGAGATGAAAGGCCAAACTTGGCTACAACTTGTAGAAATATTGAAATGAGATACAACTTGTTCCATACATCATATCCCTTTATTAATAATGCAGCAATAACCACCTTCAGCAAAATGCCTTCTTCTTCAAGTGAAAACTTCAAGATGTATGAAGCTTCTAAAGAGTCGGACAGCAAGCCTTCAGCGTCTATGATTATCCACTAGGTTCCCGGCACCTGTGGAGACGAGGGTCAGTACATTGCCACATATGTACTGGTGAGCGGCCGTAACCAATCTCACCATAAATCAACAGTAGTAAAATTACATGAATGTTCACTATTGATTTATATTCTTTCTATCTTGCCTTAGGGTCCATTAACAATTCATATATTTGATGAGAAATATAAGAAGCATACAGTGATGTTAGAAACATAAGCAATTCATGTTGTTCTAACATAAGCAGTTCATATTGATCACCAATTTGGTGAATCTTACCCACGGTCGATAGCCATCCCTGTATATATTTATGAATACCACTTACTCTGCCTGCATAAGACAATGTTAGCTATGCCACCTGTCTATATGAAGGTCACTGACTACACGCCATCTGGGACATCTTGGTCGGACGGCTCCCCTTCATCGGTGGGTAGCTAGCCCATCCGGAAGGTTCCCGAAAGACCGTGCTACTACTTCAGCACTGTGCTACTACTTCAGCACGGCGTTCCTCCTAGGCCGAATCGGTTCCGTGGCCTCGGAGTACCGTTCGAGGAACTACCTTGTATACAAGTTGTCCATGACCATGCATGCAATGCAACTTAACTAATAAGGGACATGACATGCATGATAATAGCATCTTCCACACATAGTCGTAGTTCTCATTTTATCTTGCCATTTTCCCATCTTTCCAACTTGCCATCTTACCATCTTACTTTAAGCCATAGGCTCGTATATTCGTTCATCCAACCAAGGGACTATTCATGTTTAACTCATTCTTTCGAACCGAAGTCCGATATACTTACCGCCCAATACTTGGGTCTTTGCATCACCTGTTAAACAATTCATATAGCATACGAGCATCATTCGATTTACAACATAAGCCTAGCCATGTGATAATTTATCTTTCATTATCTTTTCCACATTATTACTAGGCATCTTTTATTAAGCACCGAACGCAATAACAAGTCTACCATTGTTATGCGCGAAGATCAAGGATCGTCGAAGGATCAAAGCCACTCACTTGTTGGTGAATTGCCGAGAGAAAGAGGTCTTCCACGCAACGTCACCCGAGGTTCACCGCGTTAGCACCTGCATTGGCACCAACGTCTGGTCAGCATACTTCTTCTCTTTCTCTCAGTTATTCGATATGAAATGCGTAGACGGTGAAAGTAAATCCATGAAAACATTCATCGAAAACAATCACGAAAATGCACACAAAAGCCAACAGCAAAAGCGACATCGAAAACCAGCAGGGCAACGGTCTCGGGGCAAGCGACTCTTATATAGAACTCTTCCCCCAAGATGCGCGCCACTGCATCTTGGGCATCATTTCAAAAGAGTCCAATCCATAACGAGGAAAGGATCTCAATTTATTATCCCGCGATCCTGGTAAAGTTTCCCCAATTTCCATCCGACTCGGCCATTCGGCCGCTAGCCCGCACCGTGCTCCGCAACGGATTCAGGGCATTACATATTAATACACTAACAAAAAGTTTCGTCCTCGAAACTTAAACACAAACCCACCTAGGTCAAACAACGAAGGAAACTTTTCCTTCACCTCTGCCTCAAGTTCCCATGTCGACTCTTCGACAGAATGATTTCGCCAAAGCACTCGAACCAAAGAAACAACTCGGTTCCGCAAGATTTTATTTTTTCTATCCAAGATCTGCACGGGTTCCTCCACATAAGACAAGTCAGCTCTTAGCCCTAACGGACCGAAGTCTACCACATGGCTTGGATCGTGTACATACTTCCGTAGTTGGGAAACATGGAAGATATCATGCACTCCATCCAATGCCGGTGGCAACGCGATCAGATAGGCGACAGGGCCGACTCGCTTAAGAATTTCAAACGGGCCAACAAATCTCGGACTTAGCTTCCCCTTCGCACCGAATCGCATAACTCCGCGCATCGGTGACACCTTCAGAAATATGTGATCGCCCACCATAAATTCCAATGGTCGTCGATGAGTATCCGCATAACTCTTCTGCCGACTTTATGCCACACGTAACTTCTCCCGAATCATGCGGACCTTCTCGACGGCCTGTTCCACCATCTCCGGACCAAGTACCTGTCGTTCACCGACTTCATCCCAACAAATCGGAGACCGACACCTTCGCCCGTACAGTGCTTCATACGGGGCCATTTTTATACTTGACTGGTAACTGTTGTTGTAGGCAAATTCTGCTAGCGGCAAGTGAGTATCCCAACTAGTCTTCAGATCAATAGCACAAAGCCGAAGCATGTCTTCAAGTATCTGATTCACCCTCTCGGTCTGGCCATCGGTTTGGGGATGGTATGCAGAACTAAATTTCAATTGTGTTCCCATGGCAGCATGCAAACTGACCCAGAAACGCGATACAAATCGCCCATCCCGATCCGACACTATTGATGCCGGCACTCCATGCAGTCGGACAATTTCATCCAAGTATAGCTGAGCCAACCGGTCGACGCTCCATGTCGTCTTCATTGCGAGAAAATGTGCAGATTTGGTTAATCGATCAACGATGACCCAAATTGCATCATTCCCCCGCTGCGTCTTCGGCAAGCCAACTATAAAATCCATGGTTATATGATCCCATTTCCATTCTGGGATCGCGAGGTTCTGCATCTCCCCGCCGGGCCTCTGGTGTTCCACTTTGACTCGTTGACACGCTAAGCATCGCGAGACAAAGAGGGCCACATCTCGTTTCATGCCGTGCCACTAGAAGGTCGTGCGCAAATCTTTATACATTTTTGTACTTCCCGGATGCAAAGAATACTTGGCATAATGGGCCTCCGTCAAGATTTCTTTTCGGAGTTCTTCATCCTTCGGGACACATAGCCTCCCCTTGAGTCGCAATGATCCATCCTCGTGCCTGGTGAAGTCGCTGGCTTCACCCTTTTCCACTATTCTCCCAATCTTAATCAAGAACTCATCTGTCCTCTGTGCCGTCTTTATCTTTTCTAACAAACTCGGCTCAAGTTGAAGTTGAGCCAATTGTGCATTTCGGCCACGAATCTGGAGCTCAATTCCCATGCTTTCCAATTCCTCCAATATTCGTTTGTCAACACTGAGTGATCCCACAAAGTTTCGACTCAACGCGTCCGCCACCACATTGCCTTTTCCTGGGGTGTACGCGATCGTCAAGTCGTAATCTTTTATAAGCTCCAACCAACGTCTTTGCCGCAAATTTAAATCTTTTTGAGTAAAGATATATTTCAGGCTTTTATGATCGGTGAAGATCTCGCAAGCCACTCCATACAAGTAGTGCCTCCACAATTTCAGTGCAAACACTATCGCTGCCAATTCCAAATCATGCGTTGGATAATTTTTCTCGTGCGGCTTAAGCTGTCTCGAGGCATAAGATATCACTTTCCCTCTCTGAGTTAACACACATCCCAAACCCAGTCCGGACGCATCGCTGTATATCTGGAATCCCTCGACGCCGTCTGGAAGTGTAAGGATTGGAGCTGATACGAGACGTTGCTTCAGATTTTGAAAGCAAGACTCGCACTCATCAGTCCAATCGAATGCCACTCCCTTCTGGGTTAGCCGAGTTAAAGGCGCTGCCACTTTTGAAAAATCCTTGACAAACTTCCTGTAGTAGCCTGCCAAGCCGAGGAAACTTCGGATCTCGCTCGCCGACGTGGGTTGCTTCCAATCCACTACGGCTTCAATTTTCTTTGGGTCAACGGACACACCTTCCGCCGAGATAACGTGCCCTAGGAACGACACGCTACTCATCCAAAATTCACATTTGCTCAGCTTGGCATAGAGCTGATTGTCCCGTAGAGTCTGTAACACTGTCCTTAAATGTTCTGCATGGTCTTCTCTGTTCTTCGAGTAGATCAGGATGTCGTCGATGAACACGACCGCAAATTTATCTAAAAAGGACCGGAAGACTCTGTTCATCATATCCATGAAAGCGGCAGGGGCGTTGGTCAGTCCGAAGGGCATGACCAAGAATTCATAGTGTCCGTATCTGGTTCGGAATGCGGACTTAGAAATGTCATCTGGTTTGATCTTTAACTGATGGTAGCCTGAGCGAAGATCAATCTTTGAAAACACAAACGCCCCTTGCAACTGATCGAAGAGGTCGTCTATTCGAGGCAACGGATACTGGTTCCGAATTGTAACTTTATTTAGCTCGCGATAGTCGATGCACAGCCGCATCGATCCATCTTTCTTCTTCACAAATAGCACCGGAGCACCCCATGGTGAAACACTGGGTCTGATGTATCCCTTGTCTAATAATTCTTGTAGTTGCACTTTGAGTTCCTTCAATTCAGCAGGCGCCATCCTGTATGGTGCCCTTGAGATCGGACGAGTATCTGGAAATGTATCGATAGTGAATTCAATCTCTCGGTCCGGAGGCATTCCGGGTATCTCGTCAGGAAACACATCAGGAAATTCTGCCACGACTTCAGTGTTAGCTGAGTCTGCACCATTCTTGCGTGTGTCTCGAACAGAAGCAAGGTACCCTTCGCAGCCAGAATGAAGCAATCGCCGGGCCGTAGTAGCTGAAATCACCATCGAAGCCTTCGCCGACGAACTGGCCGAGTAAGAGAATTCTGTTCCCCCAGGTAGGCGAAACATAACTCGCTTCTTCGCACAGTCAATCGTCGCACAACATGCACTTAACCAGTCCATTCCCAGAATGATATCAAAATCTTTCATATCAAGCTCGACTACATCTAATGGTAGCTTTCTCTTCCCGATACATATGTAACCATCCCTACACATCATGTTAGTAGGCATCTCCACTCCTGATGGAGTACTAACACTAAGGTACATATCCAACATTGTCATTTTTATTTCATGTTCCTTAACATAGTCTTTAGATATAAAACTATGTGAAGCACCAGAATCAAATAAAGTACGTGCAGGAATGCCATTAAATAACAATATACCTGTCACGACAGTATCTGATGCAAATGATGCTTCCTCCTGAGTCAATGCAAAGACTCGGCCCTGGGCACCGGGCCTCTGATTCTGTTGTGGCTGAGGAGGTCGTGGTGCCTGTCCACGATTCTGTTGATATTGTTGGTGATGCTGCTGCCTTGGAGGGTTCTGGTGGCCCCTCCCTGGACAGTCTCTGAATCCGTGGCCCATACGACCACATTTGAAGCATCCACCCTCTAGCACCTGACATTCGTTAGCAAAGTGCCCTTTGTTGCGACACTTGTTGCAGAATGGTCCACCCTGGTTGGGTCGTTGAAAGCCACCGTGGTTCTGACGCTTAGGCGCCTCATATCTGCCCCCGTTGTTCGGTCTCTTGTTATGCAGATTCTGCACCGACGCTTGCACTGGCGCCGTCGCAGGATAGTGTGGGTCCAATTCCTTCGCGTGCTCATAAGACTCCTGAAAAGTCTTATATTTCTGAACCACAACTTGAGCCTTCAGAGCAGGCCTCAAGCCCTGCTCAAACCGACGAGCCTTAGATGCTTCGTCAGTAAACTTCGTGATCGCATACTGAGACAGTCTAGAAAACTCTGTCTCATACTCCTTCACCGTCATGTTCCCCTGTTCGAGCTTCTGGAATTCCAATTCCTTAGCTCGCTGCTCAGTCGAAGAGAAGTACTGAGCCAGAAATGCCTCGCGGAACATCAGCCAAGTAATTTTCGTTGTTCCATTCACTCCCGCTAGAATTCTTTTCTGACTTTGCCACCAGTAGTGTGCGTTGGAAACCAGCAGTAGTTTCACACACGAGACCCTTTTGGATCCAACAATACCCAAAGCTTCCAGGTGATCTTCCACTTCAACTAGCCAATCCATAGCAATGGTGGCTTCTTCTGTCCCTTTGAATTCTTTGTTACAGATCTTCTTAAACTTTGTAATGTCGGCCACAGCAGTGGTTTTCTTAGCCGCCGGGGGTTCCTCTGCCTCCACTAGTTCGCTCTCTCGGGAGACTGGAGTGCCTTGAGCCCCATTGTTCACCACTGTTCGGACCAACTATTGCAGGGTATCTAGCTGCTTCTGTTGGGCCTCGAATTGCTTCGCGTTCTGCCTCTGCTGGCTCTCCATCATAGCCAGCATCCTCTCCATAGGGTCGGTTGAGGCTACCACCCTTGAGCTACTCGCGTTGTTTGTCGCACCCGCCTTTGTCATCTCTGCAAAACAGAGGAGCTTGTTAGTCTCATAATATATTTATGGACTTATTGTATGGAACATCTCATTTCGGGACATTTAAAACCAAAGTTGTTCGAGAAGCAATAAAGCTTGTGTCATTTTCGAAATCTTTAAAACCAAGAAATTCCCAAGGATGTAAAGCCGTGCTCTGATACCAAACTGTCACGCCCCGATTCGGGAATCGTTCGCCTCCGCTTAGATTCACGTCGAATCGTTCGTCCTCGCTAAGGCGTGATGCCGTACAAGTCTGGAATTGCACTTGTACAAGGCGTGCTCGTGTTCCTTTTATAAAAGAGACATTTGAATAGAGATTCGCAGCGGATGATAAAGAAGTTTTGGCAACACAGATATGATCTGAAATAAGTTCTTTATTGATATCTTTGAAATTACATTGCATAAACATAAGGCTCTCAAACAGCCGAGATGAAAGGCCAAACTTGGCTACAACTTGCAGAAATATTGAAATGAGATACAACTTGTTCCATACATCATATCCCTTTATTAATAATGCAGCAATAACCACCTTCAGCAAAATGCCTTCTTCTTCAAGTGGAAACTTCAAGATGTATGAAGCTTCTAAAGAGTCGGACAGCAAGCCTTCAGCGTCTATGATTATCCACTAGGTTCCCGGCACCTGTGGAGACGAGGGTCAGTACATTGCCACATATGTACTGGTGAGCGGCCGTAACCAATCTCACCATAAATCAACAGTAGTAAAATTACATGAATGTTCACTATTGATTTGTATTCTTTCTATCTTGCCTTAGGGTCCATTAACAATTCATATATTTGATGAGAAATATAAGAAGCATACAGTGATGTTAGAAACATAAGCAATTCATGTTGTTCTAACATAAGCAGTTCATATTGATCACCAATTTGGTGAATCTTACCCACGGTCGATAGCCATCCCTGTATATATTTATGAATACCACTTACTCTGCTTGCAAAAGACAATGTTAGCTATGTGTAGTGACCCGCTCCGCCCTAGAGGAACGCCGATTCCAAACGGCAAGTGCAACGACTCAAACGAGCCGTCGACCCGAAGAGTTGCTTCGTCCCGATGAAGTATCGATGCGAATCGATGCAAGGCTTACATTGGCCCGACAGGATGAATCCAGACTTAGACTTTCAAAGGCGCGCTCGGAATATCGCTCGGCCGATGCGAACATCGCTAAGGTGGGTGGCTCCGATGAACCCGTCTTTGCTTAGCCTATGCACATAATAATGCGGACACAAATACGAGAATCGCTAGGCGATAACATCTTGCATGCTAATAAATGACCCAACGCACCTAGCTAAGGGAATAATCCCAACTTGTATGCTTGTATAGAATATGGAAAGTAACATGGAAAATACGAGAACTCTCGCCCGCGCTCCATGCTCGTGCTACGGCGCAAGCCTACGTTGATGCTCCCTATACGTCCAAACAATCAAACAATGAATGGGTTACAATAATGAAACGGAAAGACTATCAATATAGTCGCACCGTGTAGATTATAGCAACATTGAAAGGCTATGGGACCGATGGGTCGCCAAGGCGACTCCCATACGAGGAGTCGTGTAATGTATAAATGAAAGAGCAAACGAATAAGTGAATCAACGAATGAATACGTGAATGAATCGATGAACTAATGAACAAGTGAAAGAAAGAAAGAAAAGGAAAGGAAACTTGAAAAGATAAGAAAAGAAAGAAGGATTAGCGACAGGTGTGACGGGCACGTGCATCGGGGCTCGCTACCCGCGCTGCACGGACGCCAACCTGGTCGATAAAGTAAGAAGGCTAAGGGTTAGCCTAAGGCTCAAAAGACAGCCATTAAGTTAAAATGATAATAAAATACGAAATGGTCGTGGACAACGGCACGAGCGAGGGGTGGCGTATGCTGTGACCGTGAAAGGGGATTCCGCGGCATGATCAAAGGGGGGATATGCCGGCCTAGGCGGATCCAAAAGGGGCTTACGGGCTTAACTGGGGGAGGCTTGGCCCCAGGAGACGTAAGTGCGGGGTATTTTTCAAGAGACTATCAGGGTGTACCAGCCGCACGCCATGATAGGTGCGAAAATGCCAAGGAGAAAGTCCAGGATGGCTTGTGGTGCCAGCGACCGATGCATATAGATTAAGTGGGCTTTGCTGGTGGCAATCCACGTGCAAGTCCTTGCATTGAAATCAAAGTAGTCTAAGTTAACAAAAATGAAGTGCCTTACAAATATGCCTGAATGTATGTAACACATAAAACGATCCAGAATACTTGTACGACTGAGTTAAAGAACGCACCTACGTTATGTTATTATCACATGAACTATTGTCTAACTTGGTTTGCTCTGAACAGGGAAGGCCGGACGGTAAGTATGGGTAAGTTGTGCATGTATTTCCATGCGACACTTGAAATCGGTAACACGGGATAGGTTATATCATATGCCATGTAAATGACCCTAAGGCAAGATTAGAAAGACAATGAATGATAGAGATGCACACAAGTAAATGGAACGTGTTCGGTAATGATAGTGATTATGGGCGAGCTAGCCTCCCCACCAGTGCATAACAATGTACTGATAACCCCACAGTCTACTTGCAGGATGCAGGAGACGCCGGCGGGTGCGGAGCTTCAATCGAACGTGCTAAGGCGCGGAGCTATCTCTGGGCCTTGGAGCGTTGCAAGGAGCTGGAGCACCATATACGGGACATAATGTATCGGAACATCGCCATGAATCATTCCATCTTGTAAGCCACTTGGCACGCCTTTTATGTTTCAGAGAGAGAGAGAGAGCTTGAGCGACTTGTAATATCGGCCTAGCGCCGCTTGTAAACTTGTTGAATATCAATAAAGAATTTGGTTTCGCTTCAATTGTGTTCATTTATATTCCGCTGCAAATGGGGACACTCTGTGCGACTCTGTGGCCTAGAACTCAAATCGGCCGTTTCTGGACTTGGCCTTGCACGGGCGCAACCTAGGCCCGTGCGGCATCACGCCTTAGCGAGGACGATCGCTCCTACGGGAGCAGGGCGTGACAGATTGGTATCAGAGCACGGCTTTACGTCCTTGGACATCATTTCGATTCTCTCAGTTTTGAAAGCTCGCGTTGGAAACAAAAGAAGGGTATGCTCTCTCTCGTTGTGCATTGGGATGTTCCATACAATAAGTCTAATATTGCGAAAGCTCGTACGAGTACTCGGTTGCACGGGACCGATAGGCGATGGCCATTGTGCCACTACGACGGACTTGATAGGCGATGGCCTTTGTGCCACTACGACGGACTTGATAGGCGATGGCCTTTGTGCCGAACCACGACGGACTCGAGTCGGACGAAAACTAAATGCTAAGAGTTAGCAAACGCGAGGCATGCTTGAATAGGCTTACGTTGACGATAGCAAAACGGGTACACGAGATCGGAGTATTATTCGAACGGGATGGTTTTGTACGCAGCCTTTTGGCTAAGTTGTGCGGAGTATCGCGCACCTAGACCCTTTGGTGCAAACGAGTTGCGAACGAGAATAAGTGAGCGTGCAAACTTGAATGTGGTCCGAACGGGATGGTTAAGCGGTACAACTTAGTCCGCGTGTCGCGCACCTCGACTCTTGGGTGCCATCGGGTTGCGAGCGATATCAACGTATCGCTCGATCGAGAACGGAGATACACTTTGAGTGTGTATTGATAGGAACGTTATCGAGTTAACGCTTAGGCGCACTCGAAGGATCGATTTGGACCTTGAGGATTATTGCGAACGACTTAATACGTCGCAACGGCGCGAACGACTACGCTAGCGATTCGTTGAACGAATCGATAAGACGTCTTAGCGCGTGGCGCAAACGTGATTGAGGATTAGACCGTATGGCTTGAACCCGAGTGGTGTATGTGATAGGTTCGGAGAAGAAAAAGAATGTGATTGAGGACTAGATCAGATGGCTCGAATCCGAGTGGTGTATGGACGTCTTGGAAATAGTTCGAGCGAAATCGAGGATTACGAGTATGTCGGCGAGGCGATGCGGTCGCGCAAAGCCTTAGAACGCGTCACACTTAGTTGGTTGTGACTTCGATTGTCCCAAGCGAGATGTCGCTCGGACAACTTGTCGTTAGACAACGTGAGTTAGAAAACGACTCGGAACGACAGAGGTAAATGAATGGTCTTGATCGAGGAAACTTAGAGGATTGCGTGCACGATCTCGGATTGATTCAAATGAATCGCGACTTGAGTTTGAACAACGATTCTGACCCTAGCTGGAGAGATAGCGGTCGAACTTGATCTTGAATATCGAGGAAATTGTGGAATATCCAACTCGGACAATAGCATCAATGCATGACTCGAAAAATCGGTTGCAAAGGAAGATCGTCAGGTTACGCATATCGTCGATGGTATTGAGGCGTATCAAAGATCGATATGCGATAACTCGGGGGCACTCCGACTCGGCGAATGACGATCATGCAAATGTCATTGTTCCGTTGGATGCTATACTTGAGTCATTAAGGATGTGTCGAGGAAAAGATAAACTTGGCTCGAGGATGAATGACGGTCGGACTATCAAATATAGACTTGGCTTGGATGAAAACGGAGTGCTTGGATTTACTTCGTTGTCAACCACAACGTAGACGTTCTTGCCTTATGCGAGCGCAACCCCAGCCTCGCACATGCGTCGCGCCGACTAGGACTATCACTCCGCGTGAGCGCTGGTATGGTGATTCATACAGCGGGAGTGATCGGTACTCGTCTGGCGTGGCAACTCGTATGCTTCGACTTGTGGTTTGACACGAAGGAGACTTGAGGATGAATTGTGTGTTTGAAGAGTTGAACTTGAGGATTGAGTAGGTCCAATCTGCGTATCGAGAATGAGTTAGTCTAAACTCAAACAAGAGTTACGCCCCGATGAGAATGATTATTCCGCGGGAGCGTTGCATGGTGATTCATGAACCGCCGTGGATAATCGGACTCGCGTGAGATTGGGGCAGAACATATTGTCGAGCTGGATGACCTCGTGATCGAATACATGAATTGGTTTAGAATTGGTGATTGAACAGATTTGGATGTTGCAAAACGAATGCATCTATGCGAACTAAGTGATCGTGCTCGATGTTTAGGAATCTGAGTAACACGAGCTTGGGTAGAAAAATCCCGCACCACCGACTTTGGTTTGACCCTAGGATTGGGGTCAGTGTTGGCATTATTGTTGGGGAACTATGATTCCAATCCTGACATTGACTTAGCCTTGAGAATTGGCCTAGCGGATAGGCGAGACGCCCCTGTTGCAAGAGTTGCAAACAAAGGATTGACATGGATTGAAAGAGTGGATCAAGAGTAGAAAACCCTGCTCACGAGACTCGGCTGATATGCATATATCTCAGGGACGCTTGAGTATGTGCACGATGCGACTCGAGTGAGAATGACAAACTCACTATCCTGCGGCTTGGCTGAATACATGTATTTTGGGGACGCCTGAAATGCGTGCACGATCCAACCAAGTGATACGCTGAGTTCTAGCACGACTTGGGGAGTGAACGAGTGTCGTGAACGTAAAAATCGTGCTAGTTAAAAGTTGGTGCAACGAATTGAACCATCGATAGGAAGTTATGCTCGACGATGGTGTCGTTCTTGGTCTTGAATCGGACGGAAATTTCGTAGACTTGGTCGACTCCGCCAAGAAGAAGTCATAATGATTCCATAGACGAAAACGCTTGAGAAGCGAATCGAGTGATCCCGATAATTGAGGTAAACGAAAGTGAGTTGCCTCAATTACGACCCACGCATTTGGCAAAATCCAGCGTGCCTTGTGCAACCACTCCAGTCCCATGACACGAAGAAATAGAAACCAATACGAAGAAACGCTTGAATGGGAAAGATAACATCAAGTCTAAAATGAACGAGAAGCTATTCAATAAAAATCGACCAAAACGTATACGACACGGAACTTAGAAAGAAACCGAGTGTCGTTCGATGCCATCGAACGACGATGCATAGGAAATTGTCTAAGGTATGTACACGGTCCGAGTTAAGGAATGGTAGGATGACCTGCACTCAGGAAGTCTCGAGGACGAGACTTGTTTTGAGTGGTGTATTATGTAGTGACCCGCTCCGCCCTAGAGGAACGCCGATTCCAAACGGCAAGTGCAACGACTCAAACGAGCCGTCGACCCGAAGAGTTGCTTCGTCCCGATGAAGTATCGATGCGAATCGATGCAAGGCTTACATTGGCCCGACAGGATGAATCCAGACTTAGACTTTCAAAGGCGCGCTCGGAATATCGCTCGGCCGATGCGAACATCGCTAAGGTGGGTGGCTCCGATGAACCCGTCTTTGCTTAGCCTATGCACATAATAATGCGGACACAAACACGAGAATCGCTAGGCGATAACATCTTGCATGCTAATAAATGACCCAACGCACCTAGCTAAGGGAATAATCCCAACTTGTATGCTTGTATAGAATATGGAAAGTAACATGGAAAATACGAGAACTCTCGCCCGCGCTCCATGCTCGTGCTACGGCGCAAGCCTACGTTGATGCTCCCTATACGTCCAAACAATCAAACAATGAATGGGTTACAATAATGAAACGGAAAGACTATCAATATAGTCGCACCGTGTAGATTATAGCAACATTGAAAGGCTATGGGACCGATGGGTCGCCAAGGCGACTCCCATACGAGGAGTCGTGTAATGTATAAATGAAAGAGCAAACGAATAAGTGAATCAACGAATGAATACGTGAATGAATCGATGAACTAATGAACAAGTGAAAGAAAGAAAGAAAAGGAAAGGAAACTTGAAAAGATAAGAAAAGAAAGAAGGATTAGCGACAGGTGTGACGGGCACGTGCATCGGGGCTCGCTACCCGCGCTGCACGGACGCCAACCTGGTCGATAAAGTAAGAAGGCTAAGGGTTAGCCTAAGGCTCAAAAGACAGCCATTAAGTTAAAATGATAATAAAATACGAAATGGTCGTGGACAACGGCACGAGCGAGGGGTGGCGTATGCTGTGACCGTGAAAGGGGATTCCGCGGCATGATCAAAGGGGGGATATGCCGGCCTAGGCGGATCCAAAAGGGGCTTACGGGCTTAACTGGGGGAGGCTTGGCCCCAGGAGACGTAAGTGCGGGGTATTTTTTAAGAGACTATCAGGGTGTACCAGCCGCACGCCATGATAGGTGCGAAAATGCCAAGGAGAAAGTCCAGGATGGCTTGTGGTGCCAGCGACCGATGCATATAGATTAAGTGGGCTTTGCTGGTGGCAATCCACGTGCAAGTCCTTGCATTGAAATCAAAGTAGTCTAAGTTAACAAAAATGAAGTGCCTTACAAATATGCCTGAATGTATGTAACACATAAAACGATCCAGAATACTTGTACGACTGAGTTAAAGAACGCACCTACGTTATGTTATTATCACATGAACTATTGTCTAACTTGGTTTGCTCTGAACAGGGAAGGCCGGACGGTAAGTATGGGTAAGTTGTGCATGTATTTCCATGCGACACTTGAAATCGGTAACACGGGATAGGTTATATCATATGCCATGTAAATGACCCTAAGGCAAGATTAGAAAGACAATGAATGATAGAGATGCACACAAGTAAATGGAACGTGTTCGGTAATGATAGTGATTATGGGCGAGCTAGCCTCCCCACCAGTGCATAACAATGTACTGATAACCCCACAGTCTACTTGCAGGATGCAGGAGACGCCGGCGGGTGCGGAGCTTCAATCGAACGTGCTAAGGCGCGGAGCTATCTCTGGGCCTTGGAGCATTGCAAGGAGCTGGAGCACCATATACGGGACATAATGTATCGGAACATCGCCATGAATCATTCCATCTTGTAAGCCACTTGGCACGCCTTTTATGTTTCAGAGAGAGAGAGAGAGCTTGAGCGACTTGTAATATCGGCCTAGCGCCGCTTGTAAACTTGTTGAATATCAATAAAGAATTTGGTTTCGCTTCAATTGTGTTCATTTATATTCCGCTGCAAATGGGGACACTCTGTGCGACTCTGTGGCCTAGAACTCAAATCGGCCGTTTCTGGACTTGGCCTTGCACGGGCGCAACCTAGGCCCGTGCGGCATCACGCCTTAGCGAGGACGATCGCTCCTACGGGAGCGGAGCGTGACACTATGCCACCTGTCTATATGAAGGTCACTGACTACACGCCATCTGGGACATCTTGGTCGGACGGCTCCCCTTCATCGGTGGGTAGCTAGCCCATCCGGAAGGTTCCCGAAAGACCGTGCTACTACTTCAGCACTGTGCTACTACTTCAGCACGGCGTTCCTCCTAGGCCGAATCGGTTCCGTGGCCTCGGAGTACCGTTCGAGGAACTACCTTGTATACAAGTTGTCCATGACCATGCATGCAATACAACTTAACTAATAAGGGACATGACATGCATGATAATAGCATCTTCCACACATAGTCGTAGTTCTCATTTTATCTTGCCATTTTCCCATCTTTCCAACTTGCCATCTTACCATCTTACTTTAAGCCATAGGCTCGTATATTCGTTCATCCAACCAAGGGACTATTCATGTTTAACTCATTCTTTCGAACCGAAGTCCGATATACTTACCGCCCAATACTTGGGTCTTTGCATCACCTGTTAAACAATTCATATAGCATACGAGCATCATTCGATTTACAACATAAGCCTAGCCATGTGATAATTTATCTTTCATTATCTTTTCCACATTATTACTAGGCATCTTTTATTAAGCACCGAACGCAATAACAAGTCTACCATTGTTATGCGCGAAGATCAAGGATCGTCGAAGGATCAAAGCCACTCACTTGTTGGTGAATTGCCGAGAGAAAGAGGTCTTCCACGCAACGTCACCCGAGGTTCACCGCGTTAGCACCTGCATTGGCACCAACGTCTGGTCAGCATACTTCTTCTCTTTCTCTCAGTTATTCGATATGAAATGCGTAGACGGTGAAAGTAAATCCATGAAAACATTCATCGAAAACAATCACGAAAACGCACACAAAAGCCAACAGCAAAAGCGACATCGAAAACCAGCAGGGCAACGGTCTCGGGGCAAGCGACTCTTATATAGAACTCTTCCCCCAAGACGCGCGCTACTGCATCTTGGGCATCATTTCAAAAGAGTCCAATCCATAACGAGGAAAGGATCTCAATTTATTATCCCGCGATCCTGGTAAAGTTTCCCCAATTCCCATCCGACTCGGCCATTCGGCCGCTAGCCCGCACCGTGCTCCGCAACGGATTCAGGGCATTACAGTACCCAGCGCCGACTGAAGGCTACTCCAGAATCGCGACATGAATCGTGAATCCCGATCAGAGACGATAGATACTGGAACTCCGTGCAGCCGTACTATCTCGTCAAGATAAATCTGCGCCAGGCGATCAACGCTCCAAGTAACTTTGATGGCGATAAAGTGCGCTGAGTTGGTTAATCGATCGACGATGACCCAGAAAGCGTCGTTCCCCCGTGGTGTCTTCGGCAGGCCAACAATAAAATCCATAGTGACGTGATCCCACTTCCACTCGGGAATAGCGAGGTTCTGTATCTCCCCGCCCGGTCGCTGATGCTCAGCTTTCACCTGCTGACAGGCCATGCATTGCGACACGAAGAGTGCCACATCTCTCTTCATCCCGTGCCACCAGAAGGTTGTGCGGAGGTCCTTATACATCTTGGTACTGCCTTGATGCAAGGTATATTTCCCATAATGCGCCTCCGACATTATCTCCTTTCGTAGTTCTGAATCATCCGGAACACATAGTCGGCCATTCATTCTCAGCACGCCGGTCTTATCTTCCGCAAAGTCGGTCGCACTACCTGTCGAAATTCGCTCGCACATTTTATTCAGGTACGGATCATCCTTCTGAGCGGCCATGATCTTTTCCAGCAAACTCGGCTCTAACTGCAGCTGCGCCAACCGTATATCCCTGAATCGAACCCGGAGATCGATGCCCATTTCTTCTAAATCTTGTAGTAGTCTGCGGTTGATGGATAGTGCGGCAAGATATTTTCGACTCAGAGCGTCCGCCACAACATTTCCCTTGTCCGGAGTGTAGTCGATCGTCAAGTCATAGTCTTTGATCAGTTCGAGCCAGCGCCTCTGTCGCAAGCATAATTCCTTCTGGATGAAGAGATACTTGAGGCTCTTGTGGTCGGTATAGATCGCGCACGCCACGCCATATCGATAGTGGCGCCACAATTTCAACGCGAACACAATCGCCGCTAACTCCAAGTGGTGCGTAGGATAGTTCTTCTCGTGCGGCTTCAACTGTCTGGAGGCGAAGGATATCACCTTGTTTCGCTGCATGAGCACACATCCCAAGCCCTGGCCTGAAGCATCGCTGAATATCTGAAAACCCTCTGGCCCATCCGGAAGTGTGAGTATAGGTGCCGAAATTAGCCGCTGTTTTAGCTCCTGGAATGAAGCTTCACAGTCATCCGACCACTCATACCCGACTCCCTTTTGAGTGAGGCGAGTCAGTGGCGATGCAATCTTTGCGAAGTCTTTCACGAAGCGTCGATAGTATCCCGCCAAACCAAGAAAGCTTCGAATCTCACTAGCAGACGCAGGCCGCTTCCAATCAGCAACAGCTTCTACTTTCTTCGGGTCGACTGCAATGCCTTCGGACGAAATGATGTGACCAAGAAAGGATACGCTGCTGAGCCAAAATTCGTACTTATTCTGCTTCGCGTATAACTCATGTTCTCGAAGTGTCTGGAGCACGGCCCGTAGATGTTCTGCATGCTGTGCCCTGTCCTTCGAGTAGACGAGAATATCATCAATAAAGACTACCACAAATTTATCAAGGAAGGGTCGAAATACCCGATTCATCAGATCCATGAAGGCGGCAGGAGCGTTCGTCAGGCCGAATGGCATCACCAGGAAATCGTAGTGGCCGTAACGAGTGCGAAAGGCGGACTTTTGCACGTCGTCTGACTTGATCTTGAGTTGATGATAGCCTGAGCGGAGATCAATCTTCGAAAATATCGAGGCGCCTTGCAGTTGATCGAATAGGTCGTCTATGCGGGGCAATGGGTACTTGTTCCGGATGGTGGCCTTGTTCAGTTCTCGGTAATCGACGCACAGACGCATGGACCCATCCTTCTTCTTCACGAACAATACGGGCGCTCCCCACGGTGAAACACTAGGCCGAATAAACCCTTTATCGAGTAACTCTTGTAGCTGGACCTTGAGTTCCTTCAGCTCGGCGGGAGCCATTCTGTACGGGGCCTTGGAAATCGGTCGAGTATCGGGAAATGTATCGATGCTGAACTCGATTTCTCGATCGGGGGGCATACCGGGTAGCTCGTCCGGGAACACATCGGGGAATTCTGCCACAATGTCGGTCTGACCCATGTTTGCACCATCCTGTCGCTTGTCTCGGACGGACGCCAAATAGCCTTCGCACCCAGAATGCAGCATCCTCCGAGCAGAAATCGCCGAAATCAGCATACAGGTCGACGACGCCTCACCACACGAAAAGCAGAATTCAGGCACCCTTGGAATACGGAAGGTGACCGTCTTTCTGGCGTAGTCTATGGTTGCGTTGCACGGCCCGAGCCAATCCATTCCCAGAATGATATCGAAGTCCTTCATGTCTAGGACTATCACGTCAAGACCGATCTTTTGACCGCCGATACAGATAATCCCGTCGGCGCAAGCTAAATTAGTGAGTATCGGTGTGCCCGAAGGTGTGCTCACGCTAAGGTCGAGATCTAGTGATATTATCAGAAATTTGTGCTCGGCGGCAAAGTCCGTCGATATAAAACTATGCGAAGCACCTGAATCAAATAGTACACGAGCAGGCACATTATTAAAACTAAGTATACCTGTCACGACCGTATCTGACGCAAGCACTTCATCTCGAGTCATGGCATAGACGCGGCCCTGGGCATTGGGGCGACGGTCTTGGCCATTTTGTGGTACGGGTTGAGGTGCTCGAGGCGCCGGAACTTGATTCCCCGGACGGTGCTGTGGATGCTGAGGCGCGTCCAAGTTGTTTCTTCTACGCTTCGGGCAGTCACCATGAAAGTGACCCCTTTTTTCGCAAATGAAACATCCGCCATTTTGAACTTCACAGTCGACGGCGAGATGTCCGTTCCGGTTGCATTTTGTGCAGTGAGGTCCCTGGTTTCGCACCTGTTGTCCGCCCTGGTGCCCGTTGTTCGGACGCTTGGTCACGTTGTTTCCTCCCGCGTGGCTTGGGCGTTTGTGATTGTAGGTATGCACAGCACCGGCAGCACCTGGAGGATATTGGCGTTCAAGACGGAGGGCGTGGTTGAGAGACTCCCCCATCGTTTTGTATTGTGGAACGGACACATGGGCGTAGATGGATGGTCGTAGACCTACTTCAAACCGTCGAGCACGACTCGCCAGGGAGGGCAAGAATTCTCCAGCAAACTTGGCTAACTTGTTAAACTCTGCCGCGTACTGCCGCACCGTCATATTCCCTTGCCTTAGCTGCATGAATTCATTTTCCTTCTCTTGTCGAACGGCTTCAGGGAGGTACTCGATCTCGAACGCCTCGCGGAAGGTGGCCCAAGAAATTGCCGCTGTCTCGTCGTCGCGTCTGATCGCTCGTTTTTGTACGGCCCACCAGTCGTGCACGTTCGACCGGAGTAGAAGTTGAGCGCATGCGACTTTCTTGGACTCTTCGAGGCCCAGCAGCTCGAACTTGTCTTCCAGTTCCTCTAACCAGTCGATCGCCAAGGAGGGATCTTCCGTGCCGTTGAATAAAGTACGGCAACTTTTTGTGAATTTCGACACGTCGAAGTTATAGAACTTCTCGGTGCTGCATGTGTAGGCTCGGGTGCCTCCGGATCGACTTCACTTTGTCTGACCGCAGGCTCGGTTATGGCATGAGTTGTCACAGAGTTGTTGTTGTTGGCCACCACCGTCTGAACGATCTGCTGGAGAGTATCAAGCTGCTTCTGCTGCAACTTGAATTGTGCTTCGAATCGGGCCTCGAACTGAGTTTGACGTGCCTCTGTCTGTCGTCGATGTTGCTCATTCTGGCGTTGACTCTCCTCAGCTTGTCGTTGTTGCGATTCCAGCATGCACAACATCCGCTCCATGGCATCGTTTCAGGGTCCGGGTCTCGAGCTACTCGAGCCGCTCGAAGCACTTTCTTCGTTCGCCGCCATGTTCACCGACGTGCCTTCTAGGATTTTTGAAGGCAAAATACATTAGTCACAAAACTTATTACGGGCTCACTCGTATGGAATGACATATCTCATCGATACGGGACCAACGGTTTTGAGACTAAAAACTCGACACTGGAGGCCAAGGACGTAAAGCCGTGCTCTGATACCACTATGTCACGCCCCGATTCGATAGAATCGATAGTCGTCCCCCGGGGCATGATGCCGTGCAAGCCTAAGTTGCGCTCGCACAAGGCAGTTCATAAGGTTATCCGAAACAACAGCATAGGTAAGAATATGCAGAGAAATTGAACACATTCATTTAGAAAAGAAAACTTGCATTTTCATTGATAATAAGTAGGTTACAAACTCGATTACAAAAGAGGCCTCGCGGGCTTACAACCGACATCGATGAGATAGTCATTCCATACATTTACATCACTTTTTACAAACATCAAAATGACTCTCTAAGACCTGGGATCGGCGAAAGTTTATGACTCATGATGCGGTTGGGTTGGAGTCTTCAAAATGTTGCAGAGCTAGCCTTCGCTCTAGCAAGGCTTCAAAAGGAAGGAGCGTCGCCTTCAGTTCCTTGGCACGCTATCCTGGTCCCGAGTACCTGTTGAGAACGAGGGTCAGCACTTTACACTTTGTGCTGGTGCGTGGCAATTTAAATCCCGTGCTCTCATTTGTTGAAGAATTCAAGTGAGCGTGCATGCAAATATTTAATGAAGTTGCTAGCCATCCTACTCAATTCAAACTTATATTGAAGGCACAACCGAATAATGACGATAGATCTTACCCCCGGCAGAGCGCGCCGTCGTAGCGTAAACTTACCATGTTCTTCCCTATCATGTGGATAATAATAAAACGTAATAGAGTACGTTCGTGAAGGTCACTGGCACGATAAGCCATCCTGGACATATAGCTTGGTAGACAGAGGTCCTTCAGCGCGGGTAGCGAGCCCCGTTGAAAGCTACTGCCTACCGTGGCATGCATCCGGCATAGCTATCCGTGTTTCTTCCTAGGCCGGAACGGTCCCGTGGCCTCGGGATACCGTCCGAAGAAACAAACGCCCATGTCGACAAGTTGTCCATGACCGTGCTAAGTTAATTTGTTATTTCAAGGCACTTCTTATAGTATCGTTACGACATTCATTAATCGATTCATCCTTCCTTAGTACGGTTCTATATGATGATAATTGCAAGCACGATAATATTTTATGACAAGCATCTGTATAGTTCGTGTTCGTGGGACGTCGTGTGACCGTTCATCGGAATATCATTCATGTCGTTGCATTACATCTAGCATAGCACATGTCTAGTATTGATAATGTATTAGAGAAGAGGGTCGAGGGGAGAAGGGTCAGCCACTCACCTTAGTATTTACTTGAGGCGAGAAACTGGTTGGCCGCGTAGACGTTGCCTACGCGATCACCTGAAATCGCACAAGCAACCGATTAGAACACTGTGTTATTCAAGAAAATTTTGATACGAATGCGAAGTTCGAAACGTAAGCCATGAAAACCATCGAAAACATTAACGAAAATGCATTCAGAAAACAAAGCCAAAACCAACGCAATCGGCGTGAAAAGCAGAGCAACGGGAGGTCTCTTCCGACTCAGCCGCAGAGTCAATCCTTGAGGTGCAGCCCACTGAATATGGGACTTGGTTCCGAAGAAGCCATTCCATAACGGGGAATGGATCTTAATTCAACCGTTCCCGTTCGATCGATTCGATCGATCCCGACCTATCGGTCCCGACCGAGTCGATAGCGACAGTGTTCCTTTCTTCGCGCACCCCGTGGACGAACAACGGGGCACGATGTAGGGACGGGGCACTACAGTCCCCCCCACTACCGACGTCCCCCACCGGCAGTTCCCACCCCCTCCACCCCGACGCCCCACCCGGCAGTCCCCCCCCCCACGCCCTGCCCGCCCCCCTCCTTTTTTTTTCTTTTCGAAAAAAATCCTAATTTTAAGAGAGAGATTAAGTGGGTGGTTTTTCGACGACGGATGGCTGTCAAATGCTTTATTTGCACCTTCTGTTCCTAGATTACGCCCTCCGGAATTACAAATGCTTTATTTGTTTTTCGTTCTCGATCTGCAAATTAGTATCTACATGCACGTGCCGGTGTTGGCCACGTTGACCGCGCAGTCGTAAGGTCTCCGTTGAAGACTTTACATACAGACGACGACGCCGACGACGACGCCGACGAAGACGACGACAAAGACGAAGCCGACGTAGACGACGACGACAAATCACCGTTGAAGACGCCATGGATTCGATCAGTGGTAAACTGACAGCAGATGAGATGAAGTCCTTGGTTGATGATATTTTATCAAAGAGATTAACCGAGGCGACCCCACGTGTGATCCATACTGATGTGGATCCGTCACCCTACAAAATGGGAAAGCTGGACAAGTTGGAGACAAAGTTGGAAGGCACATCCAATTACTTGAAATGGTCACGACAGGCTATGCGGACGCTGAAGGGACGTGGCTTGGTTGGCTACGTCAATGGCCAAACCAAGGCGCTAGATGATCCCTCCTCCAAGGAGTTTGCTGTTTGGGAAATTGTCAACAATATTGTGGCTGGATGGTTGACCGCCTCCTTGACCGACCAGGTGTCGGACAATGTAGAGACGATGGAGGCTGATGCTGATATATGGCAGACTTTGAAGGATATATACTCCGGCTCGGACAATCCTATGTGGGTCTTCCAACTGCAGGATGAACTTGATAGGGTGGCCCAGGACGACCGCACCATCTCTGAGTATGCAGCACTGTTGAAGAAGTTCTGGTCTGATCTGGATCACTATGATCCTCTTGGGATGGAAGATGCCTAAGTCGAACCCGCATTTGCGAAACATTTCTAAAATTTCTTGGATTATATTTCGCGTCAACGGATGATGAAGTTCTTGAAGGGTCTTAACCCTGTATTTGAGAATAGAAGGAATGTTCTCCTGGCACAGCCCATGCTTTCCACCTTAGACGAAGCCATAGCTGCCATGGCACAAGAAGAGGCTCGCTTGAAGTTGATGCCCAACAAGGGCTCTTTCCAGGAGGAGTAAGCCATTGTTGACAAGTCTGCCCTTGCCACCTTCAATCAGCCTCCTTCTGTGGCCGGTGTTTGCCACAACTGTGGTGACTCAGGACATTACATCAGATTTTGTCCCAAACTCCTGCACAGCCAGTCGAGTGATCATGGACGGGGCCGCGGAGGACGTCGTGGTGGTAGAGGCGGTTATGTTGGTAGAAGGAGAAATTATTCTGTAGGACACAAAGCTAATCTGGTGGAGGAAGGGGGCGACCATCACCTGGCTGAGTTAACCCCTCTTGAGAAGGAGTTTCTCGCGAAGTTACGCGGCACGAAGCTGTGTTCGAACGGCAGTAATGGGACATCATCTACCTCGGGGGACCACATCACTTGCTTTATCCAAAACGGCACAGGTATACCTGTACGTGCTCTTGCAGCAGTTGTCCACCAACCAGGTTGGATTATGGACTCTGGGGCATCTCGCCATGTCACGGGATCCCGCGGTGAGTTCCAGGACTATACTCACCTACCGACGCCGGAGAGCATTCAGACTGCTGATGGTAACTCCAGCCCTGTCATGGATAATGGCACTGTCGCATATACCCCTTCTCTCACTCTCACTAATGTCTTACATGCTCCGTCTTTTCCTGTCAATCTTCTTTCTATTAGTGCCATTATCCTTGATCTTAAATGTACTGTTTCCTTTGACATTCCTACGGTGACTTTTCAGGAGAAGGGGACAGGACGACAACTAGGGACTGGCACATGCCATAAGGGGCTGTCGTACTTGGACAGGACTGGACTGGACAAAGCTTTGGCATCTCTGGTAGCAGACACACCACCAGAAGATTCACGGCGCAGTGTCGAAGATGACTTGCTACTCCACCACCGGCGTGTTAGTCATTCTTCTTTTAAAATTATTAGTCGAATCTATCCGTCCTTATACCAAAGGGCTAATAAAGAGAAGTTATTTTGTCATGCTTGTGAGTTGGGTAAACATACCAGAAGGACGTATGTGAGTTCAGGTAGTAGGAGTTCGGCTGCTTTTGATATGATACATTCAGACATATGGGGCCCTTGTCCTACAACAGGTATTACCGGTTTTCGATGGTTCATCACTTTTATTGATTGTTATACTCGCGTGACATGGGTGTACCTTATGAAGAATAAAAGTGACGTCTTTGAGGCGTTTCGAGACTTTCATCGCCGGGTAGAAACTCAATATGGCACTAAAATTAAGTGCTTACGGTCTGACAATGGGACGGAGTATACAAATAGGAAGGTTTCTGAGTATTTATCCACTCATGGCATACTACACCAAACTTCATGTGCCTATACACCGGCACAAAATGGTGTGGCCGAACGGAAGAACAGACACCTGCTGGAGGTCGTACGGACGATGATGCTGGCCATGAATGTTCCGAAACACTTATGGGGGCAGGCGGTGTTAACGGCATCTTATCTCATCAACCGAATGCCATCTCAGGTATTAGACTGGAAGACACCGCTGGAGATGCTTACTGGAGCAACAACGTACACTGTTCCACCGAAAGTATTTGGGTGTGTATGTTTTGTCCAAGATAATAGGCCAGGAGTTGGCAAACTGGATCCTAGAGCGGTTAAATGTGTCTTTGTCGGGTACACGGCAACTCAGAAGGGATACGCATATTGGAGCCCAGTTGAGCGGAAATTGTTTATAAGCATGGACATTACATTCAGAGAACTGGAACCATATTATGGTTCGGATGACGGTTCGACGTTTGGTGACACACCTAACATAGAGGGTATTAGATGTGAGGGGGAGAAATTAAGCCCATCTGTGGTAGTCGGATCGGTCCCATGCCCGGTCGTAGAAAACTGGACGAAAGGGGGAGAAAGCAGTGACTCCGATACAGAAGATGAAGAAGATACATATGTAAACAGGGGGAGAAGCAGACAATGGAAAAGGAGCTCCAAGTCTATAGAAGGAGACAGCAGAAGTCCAGTACTATGCCTGTACCGTGCCCTGTGCCTACTGTACCAAGTCCCTCGTCTACTCCTGCTCTAACTCTTGAAGATGTTGCCCCCGCACTGAATCAATCTGATTCTGATGCGGATCTCTCTGACTCTGATGGTATGATCTCTCCACCACCAATTGCTCCCTTAAGGAGATCTTCTCGCATCAATGCGGGTAAGGCTCCTAGTCGTTTTGATGATTATGAAAATGATATTGCCAGCTACCTGTCTTATTCTAACATTTTTTTCGAATTATCGAGCCTTCATTGCATCATTAGACTCAACTTCGTTGTCTAAGTGTTGGCAGGAAGCAAAGAAAGATCCAAGGTGGAAAGCTGCAATGATGGAAGAACTTGGGGCACTAGAAAAAAATAAGACGTGGGAGCTGGTTCCATTACCCAAAGGAAAGAAAACTGTGGGATGCAAATGGGTGTACACAGTAAAGGAGACGTCAGAAGGAAAGGTGGAACGATACAAGGCGAGGTTGGTTGCAAAAGGATACACACAATCATATGACATCGACTATGATGAGACGTTTGCTCCAGTAGCGAAAATGAGCACCGTAAGAACTCTGTTCTCCATTGCAGCAAACTATGGGTGGAAGCTATACCAGTTAGATGTGAAGAATGCCTTTCTCCATGGGGACTTACAAGAAGAAGTGTACATGGAACTCCCGCCAGGGTGCTACGCTACAGAATCAGACGGAGGGACGTCGCATGAAAAAGTATGCAAACTAAAGAAGTCGCTATATGGACTCAAGCAATCTCCTCGAGCCTGGTTTGACAGATTCAGAAAGGCTGTTACAGGCATGGGATACCATCAAATAAATGCAGATCATACGGTCTTTCTTCAGCATGCAAGAGGCCACATCAGTATACTTGCTGTATACGTGGATGATATAGTAATCACAGGTAATGATGAAGTCGAGATCGCTAAGCTGAAGTCAAAACTCGCGAAGGAGTTTGAGGTGAAGGATTTAGGAGCAATGAGGTACTTTCTAGGTATCGAGGTGTGTGAAGGCGAACAAGGAATTGTTCTCTCACAGAGAAAATACGCACTAGATCTGCTGAAGGAGACATGGATGCTGGGATGCAAAGCAGCAGTCACTCCAACTGACCAAAAGTGCAAGTTGGGAGCAGAAGCAGGAGAACCAGTTGATCGTGAAAGATGTCAACGACTTGTAGGAAGATTGATTTATCTGGGACACACTCGCCCTGATATCTTATTTGCGGTGAGTGTAGTAAGTCGCTACATGCATGATACAAGAACGGGTCATATGAATGCAGTATTTCAGATCTTGAGATATCTGAAAGGGACGCCGGAAAAAGGGCTATGGTTCAAGAAGAATAGAAGTATAGAAGTTGAGGGATACTGCGATGCAGACTGGACGAGCTGTATAGACGATAGAAGGTCTACCACGGGATATTGTGTCTTTGTAGGAGAAAACTTGGTCTCATGGAGAAGCAAGAAACAGTCAATGGTAGCACGGTCTACAGCTGAAGCAGAATACAGAGCAATGGCTTTGGGAGTGTCGGAGTTGCTGTGGGTGAAAGCGTTGCTGACAGAGTTGAAGCTGGACAAGGGAGCACCGTTACGTCTTCTGAGCGATAGTCAAGCTGCAATAAGTATTGCTAACAATCCAGTTCAGCACGACAGAACGAAGCACATCGAGATCGATCGATTCTTCATCAAAGAGAAGCTGGAACAAGGGATACTGAAGAATGATCATGTTCGCTCAGAAGAACAAGTGGTAAACTGTCTGACTAAAGGTCTTAGTTCATTAAGTCTGTCGAAGCTATGTAACAAGATGGGAATGATTAATATCTATCGCCCATCTTGAGGGGGAGTGTTGAGAACTAATAAGGGACTTTAGTCCCACATTGAAAAATGTAGTATGAAGAGGAGCTAGACTACCTATAAATAGTGGAGTAACCAATCAATAAAACACACAACAATTATTCTCTACAAGATATAGATTTGTTGACATGATGTATTTTGATATATTAAGGAACACGTTTAAGGTGGCAGATAATTTTGATATATTGGTCAGCAATAGTTATATTTTGTCGAACAAAATTACTAAAGGAACTGATGAGTTCTTAATTTTATAAACTCTGCCATGAAAAACAATTGGATTACTTGCATGCCTAAACAAAATAAGTCAATAATCTAAATAGAAAAATTTGTACACTGTCATAACTTGATTGCAAGTTCTTGTTAAGAGTTCCTATTTGAGTTTCTGTAGTAAAACTGTTTGTCGAATACAATTCCATAATCACAGTAATGATGCTTATTTTAAGGGCACATGTTTGCCGCTTCTAATCCGAGCGAGCCCTATTTTTTTGTTCAACCCTTCTTCCTCTTATTATAAAACCTTCAAAGTCTTTTCGGTAACCTACGATTTCTATTGTTCTGTTCTTGATGAACTGTACCATTTCGATATAAACTCTACATAACGACTAAGAGCGTGTGTGGTTTTTTTGGCAAGTGCTGAACATTTTGAAGTACTGAAATAAGTGCATAAGCAATCGATTTAACTTGTTTATTTTTTGTACTTTAAAATTTTATGTGCTCATCATTGTACAATAATGTCCTTTATAACTTCAGAAAATTTCAAATTTAGGAATAAAATTTAGATTATTTAAGAAGAAAGAGGAATCATTTTTCTAATTTACAAGAAAAGCAGCGCCGTCTGTGATGGCGCCCATTTTTTTTGTGTGTGTTCGATGGCGTCCAATTTTTTTTAATTTTTAATATGGCGTTATCAATGATGGCGTCAGTTTGATTTTTTTTTAATATGCATCTGCAGCCATGCCCCATGCATAAACCATGCATAAACTGAGCAACGTCTAACATGGATTGCTCCATGCTCCATGCATAAACTGAACAATGTATAAAATGCATCCATGCTCCATGCATAAAATAAGCAACTTCAACCACGCATTGTTCCATGCTCCATGCATAAATTGAACAATGTATAAAATGAACATGCATAAACCATGCATAAACTAAGCAATGTATAAAATACATAAACACAACAACAGAGAAAATAAAAATCAAATTGGCGCCATCATTTATGGCGCCACATTAAAAATAAAAATTAAGAGATGGCGCCATAAAAAAAAAAAAAAAAATGGGCGCCATCACAGATGGCGGCAGAACTAAGTAATTTTTTGTGCGCCATCTACGATGGCATTCCATCTACGATGACAGTCGTGGCCTTGTATAGTTCTCTACCCCTCCTTGCACGAGCTCCGGGAGGGGGCGGAGGGCCGTGTCATGGCTAGGCGTATGGAACACGACAATGGATAGGCATTCCTTCTTCGTGTTCACGACCACCCTGTATTTATCAGTGTTTTCAGAACCGAACCAGACCGGCGGTCCGACCGGTCTTGACAAAAATTTCGGCCCGGTCTGATGTGAAATAAGGTTTTTTTAATAACCGCCGATTTTTTCGCAGAATCGGATTTAACCGGTGAACCGGCCGAACCGGTTCGCAATTGAACCGGAAATTTTGGTTTTATTTTTCTAAAAAAAAAAACTCAAAAAAATTTATTGTGTGAGATTTGGACCATTTGGTTCTTGGTTTGGTTTTGAGAGATCTTATAGTTGTAAATTAAATCAGACCAAACATGCTAAGAACAAACCCAAGAAGTAAATGTGGATATGTTATATGTTTGAATCAAACCAAACCAAGTCTATTTGAACTCCCGTTGAATCCAGTTGAATACGGTAGAACTCCGGTCTGACCTATAAAAAAAAAATCGGTTCAATCATCAGTCCAGTTTTTAAAATATTGGTATTTATTGCTCTTGTACTTCCTATTTGTAAACATCTGTTCAATAGGAAGTAACCCATACATGGCAGGAGAAGTTATTCAAATGATGGGTCTGTCTATTAATGGTATAATAACATATATTAATATTTTACTATTTTCGGTAACTACTGAACGGATTCACAATTTATGACTGTCACGTGATGAGTCCTGACCAACTCTTTGAGTATGCTGCTATGAAAAGTTTTGAGTTACCTCGAGACAATCCCCGATATTAAAGAAGAAGGCACTCGGCAGCGGCCTGATGGGGAGCCATTTGCCGTTCTTCCTCAACTGCAATCCTTGAACGTTGTTTGCTTGGAAAAGAACTGTCAAGCTGGTGGCGTCGGAGTGCGGGGAAGGACCGATCACCTTCTTGGTGTCCGGGCACGGTGGATAGTAATTTATCCTCACCGTCTGGAGTATATCCTTGAAAATGTTCACGATAATTTCTGATCAAGTCCTAAGTTCTTAGCCATCACCCCTAGCACATGGCTAGCGACGTCCTTCACCGGTGAGGTGTAATTATCTAGACTATCCCTTCAGGAGTGATAGAATAGAAAGTATTGTAAATGTATGTCGACTGTAGATGAAGCATTTGATTTTCATTTGATCTAAAATCCACCAAGTTTGACTTGGATATTTCCTTGTGGCTTTTCACTCTTTAGGCCATCTATATTGAAACAATGTCGATATCGAACTCTTCCTACGAGTATCAGAATTGACATTATTTTTTGCTACCAGAAAATAAATAATTATTAGTAAATGATTCAAATTTTAGAATTAAATGTCTTATATGTTTACACATGGTTTTAAGTATTTTGTGTGTTGTTTCTTAATATTTTTAAAAATAATTAAATAATTGTCATCCTTACTGATTGATTTACCAACGGTAAATAAATAATTCATTTACAAACCTACTGCACTTTTACCTCATTGTTGATTAGTTTTTTTATTCAATTTTCTCTACCGAATTAACTGGAAAAGTGACCACCACCAACGTTAGCGGCCGGTATCGAATTTGAACATGCCAAATCATATCGGTATCGGCCGCTACTGTAAACTTTGTGTACAAATATATAATCCTCAAATTCATGATAACTCTTGATTTTTTTTTTTTTTTTTGGGTACAGGGACATGGCATGATTAACATGGTAGGTGATCGACAAGATGTTCATCTCTCCCTATGAGTCAGAGTAGGGCCGTAGTCAGCAAAGCTTTACGGAAATTTTTAGTTCACAATTAAAAGAAAAGACATGCTTCTCACGCCTTCTATGTCTATGATCTCATCTGTGAATATTTTGTACTTTTCTCAAAAGAGAAAATGAAGGCTTTTTTTATATCAAATATTGTCAGTACCACAGACTAGTCCTCTTTGGAGCAGTAGTCTGCCGATCAAGAAGAAAACTTCAACAAATGAATGATCAATGTTCCATTCTTGTATGCTTTCAGCATAGGCCGCATGTAAGGATAAGATTTTTAATTAGATACTAATTGCTTGTACGTATTTAAAAGCCTCGAGTTGACTCTTTAAAAAATAAAATAAAATAAAATGTATCGTTGGAAAATATGTCTTGTATTGTATCTCCTTAGCAAATGGTCCATAATTTATGGACGACCGACGACTGTCTTTATCCATGTACTTGTCAGTTATATATCGACAAGAATTGCCTCAGAGATGTCTCTATTGAAACTTTAAAGTCAGTGACTCAGAACTCCGATTGTGTACTTCATTATAGCCATTGAACAAGTATTGTGTAATTTGTAACAAAACGCTAAGGCAATTTATAGCTCCTATGAATCACATATTACGAATAAGATTGTCCATTGTCGAAGTCCCTATCACTCCACCAAAACATATTCTAGAAGATTGCTTGTATGTGAAAGTTATATATTTTATACTGTCCTTCATAGTCATTCCGATGTGCTCTTATAATTTTCTGCAAAACTCTACGGGTGGTTTTGAAAGTCTACAGAAAGTGTTAGGGGTCATTATAAATTTTAACAGCCCTAAAATGAATGAGTACTGACGAAATTTTGACTGTCATTTCTATGTTTAGTACTGTCAGATTTTTAACAGTCCTAAGACTGTCTTGCGATGTCCTCTAACAATTTTTGTAGTGGCCTTTACCACCGGCCTTTTGAAATTGTGACATGGTTCTCAAAATCTAGGGTTATCTACACTAACATTTCTATGTTTTCGGTTTACTAAACGAACCTTCTTTACTTTGAAAATAATTATACGGAGCTTCCTTCACCCTTTATGTTGTAAGAGTGGTTAGTATAACAATCCTTTATGTAAAACATAGAACATAAAGGTCGTTTAATAAATCGAAAATATAGATAACTCCAAAATCTAACAATTTCAAGATTAGACAACTACAACTTTCTGTTCTTTGGTATGTTGTAAATGGTTTCTGGACAAAGCTATGAGAAGCTCAATCACAATTTCTTTGTTTACCCAGTAATTTAGTGTTCTATTTGGTTGTAGCTCTTGGATGCAAATTTTCCATCATGAACCATTCAACAAGTTCCAGTGTCAAGTAATCTTTATCACTGGCGATGAATGCTAATATCTCATTGCATGTAAACCGTGGGGGGTAAGAACACGTTTCTTAATTATACTAGATAAATGTACAAATGTAAGTAATTGTTATTCTAATTTTTATTAAGACTACTCAGAAATTTTTACTAAAGAAGTTTCATGGTGAAACTAAACTTTTTTTTGTTAGTATAGATTTAGATTTGCTGACAAGATGTATTTTGATATATTAAGGAACATGCTCAAGGTGGCATATATTTTTGATATATTGGTCAACAATAGTTATAATTTGTCAAATACAATTGCACATCTTCTACTATATAATGAGGCTTCAAAACGGCTCAAAAGAGAGCCGTCTAAGTCGTATGTATATCATGGTCCATTTTATTTAAAAAAATTAATTTGTTATATATATTCAACATGGGGAATCGAACTCTATTATACAATGAGACTTCAAAACGGCTCAAAAGTGAGCCGTCTAAGCCGTATGTATATCATGGTCCATTTTATTTAAAAAAATAAAGAGAAAATTTGACTGCCACACCACTTTTTTATGTTAATTTAAGGTGCACCCCACACAAATACAACAATGTAAGGTGCCCCCCACTTTTGACGGTCATCGTCCTCCTTTGACGGTCAACGGGTTTGACCAATATTTTTTTTACGAAAATACCCTCATCTTTTTTCCTGTGTCCCCCCCCCCCCCCCTTTACCCCTTGGCTGCCCCCCTCCCCGCCGCCGGCGTGCCTCCGGTCCCCCTTCCCTGCCGCCGACTTTCCTCCGCTCCCCCCCCTCTCTCTCTCCTCCCCATCACCACCACCACCATCATCACCACCATCTTCACCATCACCACCACTACTACCACCACCCTCCGCGCCCCTCTTCGTGACCCCCGCTCCCGCAGCGCCGCCCTTCCGTGACCCCCGCCCTCCGCGCCCCCCTCCGTGTCCCCCGCTCCAGCAACAACAGCATCGGCGCGGCAGCAACAACAGCATCGGCGCGGCAGCAGCAACAGCAGCGGCACGATAGCAACGACGGGAAGGACGAGAGCGAGGAGGGACGGGGGTCGCGGGGCTCGCGGAGGGGCGGGGGTCGTGAAGGGGTGGAGGGGACGGGAGATGGTGGGGAGGTTGGGGTTTGGCAGCCCCCCTCCCGCCCGCCGGCGCAGGGACTAGGGTGCGGAGGAGAGGGGTGGGGGGGGGGGAGGGGTGGTGGGGGTGGTGGTGGCGGTGGTGGTGATGGTGATGGTGAAGGTGGTGGTGGTGGTGGTGGCAGAGGGGCGAATTGGGGGGGGGGGGGGGAGGGGGCGAGCACGGGTTCGGAGGCGGGTGGTTTCTGCTATAGGGATATTTTCGTCAAAAAAAAAGCGTCAACTCAGTTGACCGTCCAATATTGACGGAATCTGTCAAAAGTGGGAGGTGATTTGCAATAGTGTAAAGCAGTGGAGTGCAACTTAAATTTGGATAAATAAAGTGGGGTGCCACTCAAATTTTCTCAAAAATAAATTATGTAAAAAAAGTTGAAAAAAGTTCAAATTTGTTATATATATTTAACGTGGGAATTCAAACTCAATCAAACAAGAAGAATATCTCTCACTTTAACCACATGAGTTACAAGATATATTTGACTATAATTAAATAATATTCTTATTATACGATATTATATGTGCAAAATACGTGCATTTACTAGTTTATAATAATGATGCTTATTTTAAGGAGTGCACATATTTGCAGCTTCTAATGTGTGGGTCCCTTTTTGTTCAACCCTCTCTCCAGCCTTTAGGCATGCACATTTGGGGGCTAATATGTTGTTCATACACCATTATATCCAAACACCCTTCTTTTTGTTATTATAAACCTTCATACTCTATTCGGTAAGCTACAATTTCTGTGGTAACCTACGATTTCTGTTGTTCTGTTCTCGATGAACTGTACCATTTCGATATAAACTCTATATAACAACTACAAGGGTGTTTGTTTTTTGCAGGTGCTGAACATTTTAAAGTACTCAAATAAGTGTATGACCAACGAATTTAAATTGCTTGTTTTTTGTAAGTTTAAGGTGCTCATCATTGTACAATAATATCTTTTATAAGTGGCAAACTATAAGTTCAAATTTTATAATTATTTCACTCAGTTACATTCTTGTACCATAAAATTGCTCAACTATGTTCATCTTGGGTGCAAGAGTGCTTTATCAGTGAGCTATTGCGTCTCCTTTAAGAAGCCTGTTTTTTAATCTGGTTCTTCCAGACGTAATCTCCATATAACTATAGCCTTTCAGGAAAAATAAGTAAAACAAACTAGAGTCTTTTTTATTTTATTTTTTTATTCAGAATTTATTTGGAATAGTACACATGAAGATCGAGTAATTACTCGTTATTTTAGTACACATTGGTTTTCTGACATACTTGGACACACGAACAACAAGAAAATGTATCACAATTTGGAGAAACAAACAACAATAACAAATGTGATTTTAATTGTCCAACTTCAAGGTCTGCAAATAACTCTTCCCATCGAGTTTCACAGAGAAGAAGCCCTTCATGTAGTCACCGACAGTCGTGGCCTTGTAGTTCTCCACCCCTCCTTGCACGAGCTCCGGGAGGGGGCGGAGGGCCGTGTCATGGGTAGGCGTGTGGAACGCGGCGATGGATAGGCGTTCTTTCTCCGTGTTCACGACCACCCTGTGCTCATTGCTCTTGTACCTCCCATTTGTATACATCTGTTCGATAGGAAGTAACCAGACATGTCCGGAGAAATATTGAAATGATGAGTCTATCCAATGGTATAATAACGTATATTAATATTTTACTATTTTCGGTAACTACTGAATGGACTCACAATTTACCACTGCCACGTGATGAGTCCGACCAACTCTTTGAGTTTGTTGCTATGAAAAGTTTTGAATTACCTCGAGATGATCCCCGATATTAACGATGAAGGCGCCCGGCAGGGGCCTGATGGGGAGCCATTTGCCGTTCTTCCTCAACTGCAAGCCTTGAACGTCGTTTGCTTGGAGGAGGACTGTCAAGCTGGTGGCGTCGGAGTGCGGGGAATGGCCGATCACCTTCTTCGTGTCCGGGCACGGCGGATAGTAATTTATCCTCACCGCCTGGGGGATGTCCTTGAAAATGTTCATGATAATTTCTGGATCAAGCCCCAAGTTCCTAGCCATCACCCCTAGCACACAGGTAGCGACGTCCCTCACTGCCGAGGTGTAGTTTTCCAGAGTATCCCTTCAATAGTAATAGAATAGAAATAATAAGTATATGCTAATTAATTGTAGACGAAGCATTCGATTTTCATTTGATCTAGAATCCGCCAAGTTTAACATGATATTTCCTTATGGCTTTTAAATTTTCAGGCCATCTGTATTGAAACAATATCGATATCCGACTCTTCCTACGAGTAGCAGGGTCAACATTTTTTTTTTTGCTATTGGAGAACAAATAATTATTACTAAAGTATTAAAATTTTAGAATAAAAATACTTTATATATTACACATAATTTTAAGTATTGTACGTGTTGTTTCTTAATATTTTTAAAATTGATTAAATAATAGTCACGTTACTGATTGATCTACCAGCAGTAAATAAATAATGTTTTTACAAAGCTATTGTACTTCTACTTGGAGCACTAGTCTGCCAATTAAGAAAAAAATGGAATATTTTAGTAAATGCCTCCGCTATAAATATACAAACTAACATATACCTTCACTTATTTTAAAAAATTAGCATATGTCCCAATTATGAGTAAAATAATCAAAATTTTGATTAAATAGTGAGAATATATCTTAAAATTTAAAATGTTGTATACAAAGGAATGGAGGTATTGGCTAATTTTTTAAATAAGTGAAAGCATATGTACTAGTTTCTACATTTGTAATGAGAGCCTTTACTAAAATATCTATAAAAAAATAAAAAACAAAATTTCCACAAATGAA
>JANAVB010034618.1:1694110-1839110 GCA_029216955.1 Iris pallida
TAACATCATCTACTACATGTTCTTCTTCAGTAAATGGAATAACTTGATGAGAAGAACTAGGACCAGCGTTAAAAGTATTACAAGCAGGTGTATTACTTACATTCATAGATGGGGGCGGAGTGACATAGATATTAATATACGGTGCTTGTGCATTCACTTGAAGAACAAAATTCCATGCATCTTCACTATCTACATTTATACAATTAGATACGAAAATATGTACTAATATAAATTCGTAGTCGATAGAATATTGATCAATAATTAGATTTTGTAAACTAAGAAACGAAATATTTCGATCAACTAAAAGAACTTGGGTTAAACCCCCTTGATACGCTAACCCATTTAGTACACCTCCAAGAGAGCATAGGATTGTTAGATTTCCATCCATGTTGAAAACAAGATGAACTTTCTGTAGGAAGAGAGGAGCTTCTGCTTTGAACGAAATACTTCTTCTTACTGAATGGGAGAGGTGCTGTGAAGTGAGTGCTTTGAAGTGAATGAGAAAATTGTTGTGAAGTAGTTTGATACTTATAGATGATATATAGCCGTTGGAATGAGAACGTTGTAATTAGAACGTTGGAATTGTAACGTTAGAATCCTAACGTTGTAAATTGTAACGTTAGAAACCCACCAAAAAAATAACTCACCTCAACCCAACCAAAAAAAACCAAACATTAAAAAAAAATACAATCAATTAACCAACCCACCCACCATCATATTGAATTAAACCAAAAAAAAAAAAAAAAACCAAACCACCCAACCCCAACCCAAACCCACCCAACCCCTTTCTTTCAACAGAATAACCGTAACTTTTTTTTCTTTCATTTCCGACAAATGGTATGTCGGAATTTGAGCTTATGCTCATTTTCCGACATACGGTCTGTCGGAAATTGAGCATGGCTCATTTTCCGACAGGCGAACTGTCGGATTTTATTGTTTTTCAAAATTTTCCAAACTTCTATCGTCTACACTAATATTAATGAAAATAATATCGCTACAGTAAATTTTCTGTTTAATGTATAGAGAATAAGTAAGCTCAAGTGATAGTCCTTTGGGCTTTCAAATAAGCGATTACAAGTTCAAACCTCACCTCTCATATAATTAAATAATTGACATACTTTATTTTTTATTTTTTTATGTATAATGTCTTGCTTCCTCTTTTGTAACAATTTAAAAATATTGGTTTTATTTTTTTTTTGTTCATTTTTGTTAGAGTTTTAATATATATTTTTGTTATTGAAGTCCAATTAACATGACAGTTTTAAGGATTTCTAAATGTTGTAGTAGGTCCTCTCCATAATTTTAATTCTAATTCTGCTTCTGACCATTTTTATAAATAAAAAGATTTGATTCGCTAAATTTTTTTTGCCACCCAACTACGATGTTATACTTCTTCTAAGTAATCACAAAAGTTACTTTAAAGTAGTTGGTGGTATTTTTCATTACGCACCAAGTGAGGAGTGGTGGTTGAGGGAGGGAGCAAAATCCAATCTGCTGTAGTTGGACTTTAAATTTGGACTCTCAGCAGACACTATACCTATCTAAGTCCCAAAAAAAAAAAAATTGAGTTATTAGACTTCTTACAACTTATTTGCTAATTACGGAAACGAAAACTCTGACCGCCCACTGCCCACTAGAGGTTTGAAGCCATACGTCTTATCAAGACAAGACAAACGTGTTTTTATTGAAATTTCGTAAACAAAAAAGCCTCCAATTTTTATCGTAATTTATCCTCACCGTCTAGAGTATATCCTTGAAAATGTTCATAATTAATTTCTGATCAAGTCCCAAGTTCCTAGCCATCACCTCTAGCACATGGCTAGCGACGTCTTTCACCGGTAATGTGTAATTATCTAGAGTATCCCTTCAGGAGTGATAGAATAGAAAGAATTGTAAATGTATGTCGACTGTAGATGAAGCATTTGATTTTCTTTTGATCTAAAATCCACCAAGTTTGACTTGATATTTCCTTATGACTTTTCGCTCTTTAGGCCATCTATATTGAAACAATGTCGATATCCGACTCTTCCTACGAGTATCAGGTTTGACATTATTTTTTGCTACCAGAAAACAAATAATTATTAGTAAATTATTCAAACTTTAGAATAAAATGTTTTGTATGTTCACACATGATTTAAAGTATTTTGTGTGTTGTTTCTTAATATTTTTAAAAAATGATTAAATATTTGTCATCCGTACTAATTGATTTACCAACGGTAAATAAATAATGCTTTTACAAATCTACTGCACTTTTACCTCATTGATGTTTTTTTTTATTCAACTTTCTTTACCGAATTAACAGGAAAAGAGACCACCACCAACGTAAGCGTTCGGTATCGGATTTGAATATGCCAAATTATTTCGGTATCGGCTGTAAACTTTGTGTACAAATATATAACCCTCAAATTCATGATCACTCTTGATATTTTTTTTTTTGGTACAGGGACATGGCAAGATTAACATGGTAGGTGATCGACAAGATGTTCATCACTCCCTATGAGTCAGAGTAGGGCCGTAGTCAGCAAAGCTTTACGGAAATTTTTAGTTCACAATTAAAAGAAAAGACATGCGTCTCACGCCATCTATGTGTATGGTCTCATCTATGAATATTTTGTACTTTTCTCAAAAGAGAAAATGAAGGCTTTTTTTTATATCAAATATTGTCAGTACCACAGACTAGTCCTCTTTGGAGCAGTAGTCTGCCGATCAAGAAGAAAACTTCAACAAATGATTAATGATCAATGTTCCATTCTTGTATGCGTTCAGCAAGTAGGCCGCATGTAAGTATAAGATTTTCAATTAGATACTAATTGCTTGTACGCATTTAAAAGCCTCGTGTTGACTCTTTAAAAAATAAAATAAAATAGAATTTATCGTTGGAAAATATGTCTTGTATTGTATCTCCTTAGCAAATGGTCCATAATTTATGGACGACCGACCACTGTCTTTATCCATGCACTTGTCAGTTATATATCGACAAGAATTGCCTCAGAGATGTCTCTATTGAAACTTTAAAATCAGTGACTCAGAACTGCGATTGTGTACTTCATTATAGCCATTGAACATATATTGCGTAATTTGTAACAAAACGCTAGGTAATTTATAGCTCCTATGAATCACATATTATGAATAAGATTGTCAATTGTTGAAGTCCCTATCACTCCACCAAAACATATTCTAGAAGATTGCTTGTGTGTGAAAGTTATATATTTTATACTGTCCTTCATAATCATTCCGATGTGCTCTTATAATTTTCTGTAAAACTCTACGGGTGGTTTTGAAAGTCTACATAAAGTGTTAGGGGTCATCATAAATTTTAACAGCCCTAACATGAATGAATACTGTCGAAATTTCGACAGTCCTTTCTATGGTTAATACTGCCAAATTTTTGACAGTCCAGTCTGTCTTGCGACGTCCTCTAACAATTTTTGTAGTGGCCTTTACCACCGGCCTTTTGAAATTGTGACATGGTTCTCAAACTCTAGGGTTATCTACACTAATCTTTCTTTCGGTTTACTAATGAATCTCCTTTACTTTGAAAATAATTATACGGAGCTTCCTTCCTCCTTTATGTTGTAAGAGTGGTTAGTATAACAATCCTTTATGTAAAACATAGAACATAAAGGTCGTTTAATAAATCGAAAACATAGATAACTCCAAAATCTAATTAACAATTTCAAGATTAGACAACTACAACTTTCTGTTCTTTGTTATGTTGTAAATGGTTTCTGGACAAAGCTATGAGAAGCTCAATCACAATTTCTTTGTTTACCCAGTAATTTAGAGTTCTATGTGGTTGCAGCTCTTGGATGCAAATTTTCCATCATGAATCATTCAACAAGTTCCAGAGTCAAGTAATCTGTATCACTGGCGATAAATGCTAATATCTCATTGCATGTAAACCGTGGGGGTAAGAACTCGTTTCTTAATTATACTAGATAAATGTACATATGTAAGTAATTGTTATTCTAACTTTTATTAAGACTACTCAGGAATTCTTATTAAAAAAGTTTTACGGTGAAACTGAACTTTTTTAGTATAGATTTAGAATTGCTGACGCAATATTGTATTTTGATATATTAAGGAACATGTTCAAGGTGGCAGATATTTTTGATATATTTTGTCAAATACAATTGCACACCTCTACTAATATAAAGAGGCTTCAAAACGGCTCAACATTGAGCCGTCTAAGCCATGCGTATATCATCAACCATTTTATTAAAAAAAATTAACTACATTTCTTATCTTTTGTGTGGATAACTGAACCCTCTCACCTCACGTAAAAAATTAAAAATCATAACCCGATACTAGAATATATTTAAAATTAAAATTATGTTTAAACTAACTACATAATATTATCTAATTAAACATATCCAGAATTTAAAAAAATAAACATAACAAGTCATATTAAAATATATTCAAATTATATTTAAAATATTTAATTTAAATTTTTATATACTTTATTAAGGAAAAATTTATGAAATGCCCAAAAAAACGAAAAAGTTTTATGAAAAATCCACTGCACAATAATATTTCATCGCGTATCCAGAATTAACAAAAAATATATAAAGGGGGTTCCGAATGACCTTTTTGCCCTTCTTTCTAATTTATTGAAAACACCCACGAAACTACTCTTAAAAAAACATTTTGATACTTCCTCTTCTTCCATACTCTGCTCACTTTCGAATGTAGGTTTTCTCCTCAAAAATCTTCAAACCTTACTTCAAAAACTCATCAAAAAATTTCGAAAAGGTCAACAAACGGTAAAACTGTTAAAACGGAGGTCCAAACATCATTTTTTTGCGATTCTAAAATTTTGGAAAGCCGACTAACGAAGAATCAATTAATCTCCGGCTCCTCAGAAATACGTTCATTTTGCGACAAATTCGACCTCGTTTCGACCTCACAGTCAAAAGTTATGGCCCTTCAAAGTTTCAACTGGTCATAAAATACAGGAGAATGATCATTCTCCGTGGTAATATCACAGAGAATGGCCATTCTCCGTGCTAAAACCACGGAGAATGGCCATTCTCCGTGCTAAAACCACGGAGAATGGGCCATTATCCTTGTTAAATTGACCAAGAATATCCATTCTCCGTGTTAAAATGACGAAAAATGGCCATTCTTCGTCAATTTAACAAGGAGAATGGCCATTTTCCGTGTTAAAATGACGAAAAATGGCCATTCTTAGTCATTTTATCACGGAGCCATTCTTCGTCATTTTAACACGAAGAATGGCCATTCTCTGCGGTTTTAACACGGAGAATGACCATTCTCCGTAATTTTAACACGAAAAATGGTCATTTTCCATCATTTTGACACGGAGAATGACCATTCTCCATCATTTTGACATAGATAAGGCCATTCTCCGTGATTTTAGCACGGATAATGGTCATTCTCCGTAATTTTAGCACGGAGAATGGTCATTCTCCGTGGTTAAAATGACGAAAAATGACCATTCTCCGTCAATTTAACAAGGAGAATGATCATTCTCCGTCATTTTAACACGAAGAATGACCATTCTCAGTCATTTTATCACGGAGTCATTCTCCGTCATTTTAACACGGAGAATGACCATTCTCCGAGGTTTTAACACGGAGAATGGCCGTTCTCCATCATTTTGACACGGAGAATGGCCATTCTCCGTGGTTTTAGCACGGAGAATGGTCATTCTCCGTGGTTAAAATGACGGAGAATGGCCATTCTCCGTGGTTAAAATGACGGAGAATGGCCATTATCCGTGTTAAAATGACGGAGAATGACCATTCTCGGTCATTTTATCACGTAGACATTCTCCGTCATTTTAACACAGATAATGGTCATTCTCCGTGGTTTTAACACGGAGAATGACAATTCTCCATCATTTTAATACGGAGAATTGCCATTCTCCGTCATTTTGACACGGAGAATGACCATTCTCCATCATTTTGACATGGATAAGGCCAAGCACGGAGAATGGTCATTCTCCGTGGTTTTAACACGGAGAATGATGGGGAACAGTCGACAGAAACCTAAAACCTTTTTTTTTTTTTTTTTTTTGTGAAAAAAATTTGTCAGGAACAAAAATTAAGACTTTCTTCTTTCAAAACGATGCTAACTCTTATGGAAAAGAAGAAGATCTTCTCTCCACAATTGACCTAATCGCCGAAAAACTTCAAACCTCTCCACGATGATGAGCGATGATCGGAGTTCGACTGAAGAAAAACACAATGAACTACGAACGATCTTTACGATCTCGGCTGAAGATGAGAGCAATGGAATTCAGATCTCTCGTGAAGAAGAAGACGAAAATCGCAATCCAAATCTGAGTTTGTGCGAAGGGTAGTTATGGTATTATAAAGATGACAATTTTTTAAATACAGAACAACTAAAGGGAATCTTAGAATATTTAACGTGGAAATATATAATTCTGGGCATTTCTTAAATCCATCCTGCGGGTGGATTTTTCATACAAACCAACTCCGAAATTGAATTTTTCAGAAAATTCCAGCTTTATTAATACTATCATTGAATTTGTTTTTTTTTTATTCGTACAACGCACGTGAACGCGATTAGTTCACAGTAATGATGCTTATTTTAAGGAATGCCCATATTTGCACCTTCTAATCCGAGCTAATCCGAGCTAGTCCCTTTTTGTTCAACCCTCTCTCCAGCCTTTAGGCATGCACATTTTGGGGCTAATATGTTGTTCATACACCATTATATCCAAACACCCTTCTTTTTGTTATTATAAACTTCAAACTCTATTCGGTAACCTACAATTTCTGTGGTAACCTACGATTTCTGTTGTTCTGTTCTCGATGAACTGTACCATTCCGATATAAACTCTACATAACAACTACAAGGGTGTTTGTTTTTTTTTTTTTGCGTGCAGAGCATTTTAAAGTACTCAGAAAAGTGTATGACCAACCTATTTAAATTGCTTGTTTTTTGTAAGTTTAAGGTGCTCATCATTATACAATAATATCTTTTATAAGTGTCAAATTATAAGTTCAAATTTTATAATTATTTCATTCAGTTACATTCTTGTACCATAAAATTGCTCAACTTTGTTCATCTTGGGTGCAAGAGTATCAGGAAAAATAAGTAATTGCTCAACATTCCAGACGTAATCTCCATATAACTATAGCCTTTCAGGAAAAAATAAGTAAAACAAACCAGAGTCTTTTTTTTTTCTTTCAGAATTTATTAGGAATAGTACACATGAAGATCGAGTAATTGCTCGTTATTTTAGTACACATTGGTTTTCTGACATATTTGGACACATGAACAACAAGAAAATATCACAATTTGGAGAAACAAACAACAATAACAAATGTGATTTTAATTGTCCAACTTCAAGGTCTGCAAATAACTCTTCCCATCGAGTTTCACAGAGAAGAAGCCTTTCATGTAGTCACCGACAGTCGTGGCCTTGTAGTTCTCCACCCCTCCTTGCACGAGCTCCGGGAGGGGGCGGAGGGCCGTGTCATGGGTAGGCGTGTGGAATGCGGCGATGGATAGGCGTTCTTTCTCCGTGTTCACGACCACCCTGTGCTCATTGCTCTTGTACCTCCCATTTGTATACATCTGTTCGACAGGAAGTAACCAGACATGTCAGGAGAAATATTTGAATGATGAGTGCATCCAATGGTATAATAACGTATATTAATATTTTACTATTTTCGGTAACTACTGAATGGACTCGCAATTTACCACTGCCACGTGATGAGTCCGACCAACTCTTTGAGTTTGTTGCTATAAAAAGTTTTTAATTACCTCGAGATGATCCCCAATATTAACGATGAAGGCGCCCGGCAGGGGCCTGATGGGGAGCCATTTGCCGTTCTTCCTCAACTGCAAGCCTTGAACGTCGTTTGCTTGGAGGAGGACTGTCAAGCTGGTGGCGTCGGAGTGCGGGGAATGGCCGATCACCTTCTTCGTGTCCGGGCACGGCGGATAGTAATTTATCCTCACCGCCTGGGGGATGTCCTTGAAAATGTTCATGATAATTTCTGGATCAAGCCCCAAGTTCCTAGCCATCACCCCTAGCACACAGGTAGCGACGTCCCTCACTGCCGAGGTGTAGTTTTCCAGAGTATCCCTTCAATAGTGATAGAATAGAAATAATAAGTATATGCTAATTAATTGTAGACGAAGCATTCGATTTTCATTTGTACTTCTACTTGGTGCACTAGTCTGCCAATTAAGAAAAAACGGAATATTTTAGTAAATGCCTTCACTATAAATATACAAACTAACATATACCTTCACTTATTTTAAAAAATTAGCATATGTCCCAATTATGAGTAAAATAATCAAAATTTTGATTAAATAGTGAGAATATATCTTAAAATTTAAAATGTTGTATACAAAGGAATGGAGGTATTGGCTAATTTTTTAAATAAGTGAAAGCATGTACTAGTTTTTACATTTGTAATGAGAGCCTTTACTAAAATATCTATAAAAAAACAAAAAACAAAAAACAAAAAATTTCCACAAATGAATGATCATTCCTGTAGGCTTTCAGCAAGTAGGCCGCACGTGAAGATTTTTAATTAGATACTAATTGCTTGTGCGCATTTAAAAGTCTCGAGTTGAATCTTAAAAAAATAAAATAAAATAAAATTTTATCGTTGGAAAATTTTGTAACAAATGGTCCATAATTTATGGACGATCGACAACTGACTTGATCCGCTTATACTAGTCACACTAATTTGGCTTCTTCTCCATGTACCGGTCAATTGACGACGGGAATTTGCACAGAGCTGTCTCTATTGAAACTTGAAAATCAGTGACTCAAACTCGTACTCTGATTGTGTACGTCATTTTATCCATTGAACTTATATTGTGTAATTTATAGCTCCTATGAGTCACATATTATGAATAAGATTGGCAATGTTGAAAGTCTTTGTTACTCCACCAAAAATATTCTACACCATTGCTTGTGTGTGAAAGTTACATATATTTTATACTGTCCTTCATATCGTTTCTGTAAAAGTCTACATGTGATTTTAAAAGTCTGCAAGGTATCATAAATTTGTACAGTCCTCAAATGAAAACATTGTCAAAATTTTGATAGTCCTTTTTGTGTTTATTATTGTCAAAATTTTGACAATTCCAAATATGCATATGACTGTCAAAATTTTGACTGTCGTAGTTGCGATGTCCTGTAACAATTTTTGTAGTGGCCTTTTTCACTGGTCTTTTGAAATTGTGACATGGTTATCAAAATCTAGGGCTATCTACACTAACATTTCCTATATTTTAGGTTTATTAAACTAACCTTTCCTTACTTTCAAAATAATTATACGGTACTCTCTCCCCCTTTTATGTTATAAGAGTGATCAGTGTAATCATCTTTTATGTAAAGCATAAAACATAGAACAAAGGTGATGTCTGTTTAATAAACATAAAATATAGAGAAGTTTAGTGTAGACTATTTTTAAAAATGAGGAAGATCCGTTTAATAAACCGAAAACACAGGTAACTCCAAAATCTAACAATTTCAAGATTGCTTTGAAGCTTTGACACAATCCGCAAATTACCTGAACGTGGGAGGATGGGTTGGCCAGAACCTCATGTTCCTCGTAGAGTGGGGTCTAGTGAAAATTGTAATCATGTCTCCCCAGTCCAGCTTCTGCTCCTCTGACTTCACAAATATTTGCCCGTAGCCTTCGTAGCCGTCTGGCAACTGTGCGTAGGCCTCTTTCTCCTCCAGAGGAAGCTTGAAGAACTCAGCTATATCAAGCTTCATCTTCTCGATTACTTCTGCTTCCACTCCATGATTTACTAGCTGCATGCGTGCATGGTGCAATCAAACGACAAATTTTCACTTAGAAAGAAAGAAAGAAAAAAAAAGAATGATAAAATTCCATATATGTGCAAGTAGGAGAACCTGGAAGAATCCCCACTCCTCGCAAGCGCGTCCGAGCCTGTCGCACTCTTCCTGCGATGTCTGGGCTAGGCGCAGATCGATGACAGGAAGCTCGAAATCCTCGTCGGCGGCGGCCACCGGGTCGGTCTCTGCTTCAGGCCTAATGTACCTCTCGGGGATCTCAGTCGTGCTGCGGAAAGTGGAGGCCAGAGCTTGGACGCTGGGCACAGGCAGGGAGTTCCCCATGGTCGCCATTAGTTCTTGATCACTACTTTGAACTATAATACTACATGCTCCATGTATCGCTAACCCAAATTTATAGGGAATTCACCACAGATAAGTCAAAGATTCAACCAACACACACACTTATTTATTTTTGAAATGTGTGATACACACACTTATTTATTTTGGAAATGTGTGACGTTACGTGTGAGACTTTCTACACACTGCATTACAGCTGTGTTTGATTGGGCTTTTTTTCATGAAAAATATTTCCATCACAAATTTTTCACCTATTCTAGTGTTTGATAGCTTGTATTTTCCGTAGAATTATTTTTCAAAAAACTATCATTTTCTATATTTTCATCTAAAATGGTGAAAAATAAAACTTGTACAACCCATAAGAAAATATCATTTTTCATGAAAATAAGTATTTTTCGTGGAAAATAATGGCAATCAAACACTCAAATTAAGTTTTCCATAGAAATTTTTAAAATTACATGGAATTTTTTCCTAGGAAAATAATTACATTCAATTAATTTCTTTTCCACATATTTTCCACCTTGCAATCAAACGCACCCTACATGTTCTTTGAACCCGCTGTCTTCAACTTCCACCATTTTCAGGAGCAGATCTATATAGGATGAGGGGGGGCCATGGTCCTCCCAATTTTTTTTTTTAAATGTTGATTACTATATAGAACTTTTTTTTTACAAGTTTACAATATATATTTGTTTGACCCTTTAATGTATAGAGGATAAGTGAGCTCAAGTGGTAGTCCTTTGGGCTTTCAAATAAGAGGTTACAAGTTCAAACCTCACCTCTCATATAATTAAATAATTGATATACTTTATTTTTTATGTATAATGTTTTGCTTCCTCTTTTGTAACAATTTAAAAATATTGGTTTTATTTTTTATGCTCATTCTTGTTTAAGTTTAAATATTTTGTTTGTTATTGAAGTACAATTAACATGACAGTTTTAAGAATTTTTAAATGTTGTAGCACGATTTCTTCATAATTTTAATTCTAGTCCTGCTTCTGACCTTTTTTTATAAATAAAAAGAATTCATTCGCAAAATTTTTGTTGTCACCCAACTACGATGTTATACTTCTAAGTAATCACAAAAGTTACTTAAGTGGTTGGTAGAGGAGTGGTGGCTGAAGGAGAGGGCAAAATCCAATCTGCTGTAGTTGTACTTTAAATTTGGACTCTCAGCAGACACTATACCTACCTAAGTCCAAAAAAATAATAATGAGTTATTAGACTTTTGCACCTTATTTGCTAATTACGGAAACGAAAACTTTGACCGCCCACTGCTCACTAGAGGTTTGAAGCCGTACGTCTTATCAAGACAAGACAAACGTGTTTTTATTGAAATTTCGTAAACAAAAAAGCCACCAAAATTATTTTAGTGTTAATAGCTATTTTGTTTCTAACCATAAAACCATCCTTCTCCACAAGTTTTTACTCACCGGTTACTTTAACACTGTACGCATTGCCATGCCTACACCATATGGTTGTAATCTTCTTACAATAGTCACGTATCAGCCTTCGATTGAAGAAGAAAAAAAAGTGATAGGTTCAGATGAAACTTATATAGCAAGAAGGTGAGAGAGGAGGTGGACCCGATGGAACTCACGTGTAAGAGATGAGAAAAAGAGTTTGTAAGAAAATTGTATACTTAACATTTTTCAAACACTATTGGTCGGTTGTCCGGTATGACTTGGGAATTTGACTATTAATTTGTCAGAAAATTAACGAAAAAATTAATTCTAAATTTTTATAAGTTTTTCTTTTTCTCCCCTTGAATCCTAAACGTCCGGTTTATGATAATTGTAGTATCCAATGAAATCTATTTTTTTAAAAGGAAATGATGCAACGTATAACTTAAGCCTAGCTCCCGCCAGTAGCGCACACAAGTGAGCGAAGACAAATCAAGTCGTGCCTCTTACGCAGACATATGGGACAATGCTAGGACTACAACCAAACGTGGTCGTAAACTTTACAACCGTCACGTGGTTGTTGTCAATTCGTCTCCACTTTTCGCGTGACGGTTGTAAAAGTTTACGACCACATTTGATTGAAAACTTAGCATTATTGGAACATATGTCCCACAAAAATCACAATAAAACTTATATATATATAAAAGAACCTCCACTCATTTTAATAACTAATTTGGGACTAAATTTATATATACAAAATCAAATGGAATTTTACTGTTCTTTTTAGTTTGTAGGCTATTCGGGCTCCAATTTGAAACAGGAAACGTTGCATCTATATAACAAAATAGAGTAGCCTTTTTCGATAGAAGATAAGATGATAAAGAATGATTCAGATTAAAAGATAAGAGTAAATTGAACGGTTAGAAATATGATACGTGTATGTGCTACCTATATAAGTGGGGAGTGATGATTAGAAGAGTGCTCTTTTCCGGCAAAAAAATAAATAAGTGTCACGAAATATAATTAGCTAGGAATATGGTATATGTATATAAATGAAAAATAATTTCAATAAGTAAATTATCAAGTAGTATCAAAGGCATGGGAATAACTTGAAACGTAAATGGTACTTTTCCGAGTGTTTGGTGTTTAAGGTTTCCAACTACTAAGGCCATCTCCAACCGGTGTCCTCAAACACCTAATTGAGGATTCATCCTCAAAAAATTGCTCCAACCGGTCCCCATTTTGAGGATGAATCCTCAAAATTTTTGAGGATAGGAGTCTCTCTCTTCAAATTTGAGGAGAGAGGATGGAAATCCTCAAATTTGAGGATCCACTATTCATGACTATTTTGCCCTCCAACTTGTATGTAATTACTATTATATCCTACATATGTTAAACACTAAACCTAATTAACTTAACATATTTTTTAAGTTATAATTATAAATAATATAATAATAATACTATTAAAATATTCTTGTTGAGATCTTCAAATAGAATCTAATATTGAATATATTTGTTATTAGTATTTTTTTATTAGATTTATTTGATTAATAAAATAATATTTGAATAATTTGGCAGAAATTAATGGAATAAAATCAAAGTTTTTAAAATTAAAATAGATTGACTTAAAAAACATAAACAACTGCATCGAAAATTAAAATATCGAAACTAACCAAAACAACATTCAAATTAAAAGTCTACACGTTACAACAACATTGAAGTTAAAAATGCTTAAAGAAATACAACAACATTGAAATTAAAAGCTAAACGGTACAACAATATTAATAATATTAAATAATATTAAATAATATTAAATAATATTAAATAATAAAATATTATATCGGTAAATAATATTAATAATATAACGTTAATGTATACGATCATATTAAATAGTTGTTAAAAAATAAATTTTTGTAGAAAGAAATAATGGTTGTTTATTATTTGAGGATTGATGGGTTGGAGATGAAATCTTTTGAGGATAGCATATTTGAGGAATATTCCTTTTTGAGTCCTCAAATTGAGGAAAGTTTTGAGGATGGGTTGGAGATGGCCTAATACAAATATGGGAACCAAATGAAGTTCTATTTTCTATTTTGGCCAAAATTACCAACACAGCAAATTTTCATTGCAACCGAACCAGACTAGTCCTAACGCATATAAGGGATTCCTACAGAAACAAAACCTGGCTAGCCCTAACCCAGGGCAGGACATACTAGATAACTGTCCAGTTCCAAAATTTTGAAAAACACCAAATATATATATATATATATATATATATATATATATATATATATATATATATATATATATATATATATATATATATAGTATTTTGAAAACCACTTACTTAGTAAAGTTTGTTTTCACTTACACATTCTATGTGAAAAAAGGTGAGGGTTCAAGACCTTGATGGTCTAGCCATCTTGATGGTCTAGCTATTTTATTATTTTTTAAATAACCTTTTTTACATAGAATGTGTAAGTGAAAACAAACTTTACTAAGTAAGTGGTTTTCAAAATACTATCAAAAGCTATATATATATATATATATATATATATATATATATATATATATGAGGTATCATTCTATTTTTCTGTATCGATCCTGAATTCCTCATTGAGTTATTCTAGAATCTATCACCCTGCCATGTCCCACTTGGGTGTATAGGGACATATATATTCCAACGAGTTAAGGTGAATGAAACCGGACTCGTGAATGAAATCAAACTCGAATGACTCTTGTGGTTATCGAAAAAATGTATAAGATACTATCTGGATGACGGAAGATCAGAGGATCGAACCACAGAGATGTATTATTCTTTTTCATTTATAATAATGGTGAAAGTTGGAGGACAGTGAGTCCAAAGGATATACAATACAACGTACACAAAATTTCGTACATATCGTCAGACATCTAAAAAAACTAAGGTGAATAAAAATAGAAAGAGAAAAGTTGAAGAATTAGTAACATAAATAAATAAGTAAATTATAAGCTTCATCTCTGCAAGTTCACCAACGAGTTAAAGATGAATGAAAATAGGAAAAGAAAAGTACTTGAAGAACATGACTACTTAGTTCCATTTGGAATTACAATATATATATAGTTTTATTATTATTATTATTATTATTATTATTATTATTATTATTATAATTATTTGGAGGCATTCTTTTCTATGGCTTGGCGACCAATGTCAAGAAAAAATTCGAACATATATCTTTTGCGTCGGGGCTAGGGCTGCAAATGAGCCAAGCCGTTCGCGAGCTGCTCGAAGCTCGGCTCGATAAAAGCTCGTTTGAGCTCGGTTCGTTTAGTAAACAAGCCGAGCTCAAGCCTCATTTTCGAGCTCGTTTAATAAATGAGCCAAGCTCAAGCTTAGAAGTACTCGGCTCGTTTGAGCTCGCGAGCTAGCTCGTTTATGAGCTTGCGAGCTGGCTCGTTTAGAAGCTCGTTTAGGAGCTTGCTTAGAAGCTCATTTGTTCTTTGTTGATATATATATATATATATATATATATATATATATATATATATATATATATATATATATATATATATATATATTTGTGTGCATTATATATTTATATCCTTAATAATTGATATTAAGAAACTTTTTAAATTAAAATTTTATAAATAAATTGTTAATTCAAACCTAACTAAATTGAAATCGAGCTCGTTAAGCTTGAAATCAAGCTTAATCAGCTTGAAATAAAGTTGAGCGAGCTTAAAATCAAGCTTAACGAGCTTGATTTTGAGCTTATCAAGCTTGTTTATCAAGCTTGAATCAAGCTTGCTTATCAAACCAAGCTCAAGCTCAAACCAAGCCAAGCTCAAGCTTAATATAAACAAGCTCGAGCCAAGCTCAAGCTCTAAATTAAAAAATTTATCAAGCTCGAGCTCGATTAATTTTAGTCAAGCCAAGCTCAAGCTTACAAAAGCTTGGCTCGGCTTGGCTCGTTTGCAGCCCTAGTCGGGGCCTCTGTCTCTACCATTAGACCACAACCCACGGACTACAAGTGAAACCCATGCCTGTATTAGTAGGGATTATAAGGTATATATATATACTAATCACACCATCTCTTGAATAATTGAGATATTACAGAATACAAATAATGTAGCTTGCAGAGTTTATAAAAAAATTCCATGTATTTATGTTAGTTCAATAGGCAATTATGAACCCTAGCTGTTAGGAAGTCAGTAGGCAAGTTGGAACGACTAGCTTACAAATAAAATTGTAAAAAATTTCTGTTGTTTTATTCACCATCGGTCGAGGAATAAGTCCGACAAGATTTCAAACTTAGACAATTCTTCTTTGCTTAGGACAATACTCCGATTTTAACGTGACCTGTAAGAAGTCGGAGCCACGGGTGACCCTAGGACAGATATAAGCCTCTCACAAAAAACCGAGTCAAGAGAAAACCAAAATTAATTACGGCTATGGCAATCCACTGCCTTGGTTTTGTTTACGGTTGACATGCTTATGAAGTTTCATTCTTGAGTTAAGGTGGCCAACTATATATGCAATGAGCGTTGCTAGGTTGTCTATCCGCGGACCTCACTCGCGATAGTCCGCGTCTGCATGGCAGATAGTTATTGGCTCTTCTGTCTGAGGTGGATCCAGGTTAGCAGGAAGGCTAATAACTGTCCGCCGCACGGGCCGGTACGGACTAACGCTACGGACGGACAAAATAAACTTTCCGATATGCAACCACTTCAATAGTCAGCCAGTCAAAATGGTGAATGTATGATTGCCGATTGGTGTACAGTGATACGCATGTTTCACATGCAACTGTACTCTTTCAAAATATGTACCAAGGAAGGTTAGATTTGTAGCAGGGGCTAATATATATATGTTAAAGAAGTGCCCATACAGTGCGGAGCTGTCATATAAAATTAGAGAAAAAATAAACGTGTAGTTTTTAATTTTAGTATTTTTTTTGTTATTGAGTCCAATTAACATAATAATTTTAAGAATTTCTAAATGTTGTAGCACTATCTCTCCATAATTTTAATCCTGATTTTGCTTCTGACAATTTTTATAAATAGAAGGAATAATACGATCCGTGACTTGATCCACAAACTTTTTGCCATCCAATCAAGATGTTATATCTCTTTTCAGTAACCACAAAATTTATTTGAGTAGTTGATAGTAATTTTGATTACGCACGAAGTGAGGAGTGATGGTTGAAGCAGAGAGCAAAATCCAATCTGCTGTAGTTAGACTTTAAACTTGGACTCTTAGCAGAAAAATTTAATGAGTTATTAGACTTCCACAGCTATTTGCTTACGGAAACGAAAACTCTTGACCGCCCACTAGATGTTTGAAGCCGTCTCTTATCCAGGGACGGCCCGGAGGAGGGGCAGACAGGACTTGTGTCCTGGGCCCCAAATTCCAAGGGGCCTCAATTTTTTTTTTAAAGTTAGTAATAGTAATAAATAATAAAACATTGTTACTTTAATTTATTCTTCAAAGTGCAAGGTCCGAAGAAAATAATTATAGCAATTCAACAAATAGGACATGGCGCTTGGGAATTGAATAGCCGTCCGACTCTTTAATTTCAAAGAAAAACTAGTCTTCATATCGTTTCAGATTTTCTTTTGCATTTCATAGGAAAAAAAAGTTCTTCACGTCACTTCCAATTCTAGACGACTAACAATAAGTTTTTTTTAATTGTTCATTTTAATCTTCATTCTCTCTTTTGCTTCTAATTGAAACACAAAATTTATAATTTTCTTCAATTTCTTCTCCTAGAATCCTTAAAAAGGATTCCGTGATGTAAGACTACTCGAAAAAGGCCATGACGACACACACTCTCTCTCTCTCTGGCCTCTATTTGAGCCTTGACCCGAAGAGGAGACGAAAATGTGAGATAGAGGTATCAATGTGAACCTGATATTTTAACAAGACTTTTATTTTGAGAGTTGAAATATTTTTTAACTTTTGTTCCTCGTGATTTTGCTTTATTATGTTTTTTGAGTTCCCTCTGTTGTTAATGACTGAGGACAATATCTTTTTGCCTCCCGTCTTTTCAATGAGGAGTTCTATTGATGTAGTTTATTTTTCGAAAGTTCCAAGTTATATTTACATATAATCTACTTTGCACGGACACAAGCACAGACTTGAAATTTTGCATCTTTTAAAAATTAGGATACATATTGTTTGTATTAGATCTTCGATCTTCCTTCGTAATCTCTCTATTTGTGCACATTTTCATAGTAACTAAGTTTCAGTCAACTTCTGTAGTATATTTAGCTCACTACGTGTTGTAAGTTATAATTGATCTCATGTTGGTGTTGAATACCGATGAGCCGATGGCAATGAGTCTTTTCGTTTATCTTTGCACTTAAGATTTCACACACTTAAAATTATACGTTGTTCCTAGTGTTGAATATCTTTTCGTAATCTTTGCACTTAAGATTTCACAATGATTTGGTTTTCAAACTGAAATATTTTGTAGCTTTTGTTCCTCTTGTAATTTTTAATCCTCCTGATTTTGGTTTTTTTTTTTTATGTTTCTTAAGTTTCTCTATTGTTGATAAATTAGGCAAACAAGCCCATATATCTCAATCCTAGTACTGAAAAAACATAAACAAGAAATATTAAATAACATATTGCATCAGAGATTTTTTTTAACTACAAAAGTACTAGTATTACCATTTGCTAGGATATATTCCTGATGCAAAATTTAAGGTTAGCTGGCATGAATCATGCCTCAATTTAAAAGGGTTCACTTTGATTTATTGTATCATGCAATTTTTTTGATATTTTATTTCCAATATTTTTTTGAAGAAGGGACATCATTTTGTATTTTGTCATGGGCATCAAAATGTTCCGGGCCGGCCCTGCTTTTATCAAGACAAAACAAACGTTCTTTTTATTGAAATTTCGTAAAAAAACAAGCCTCTCATTTTTTTTTAAGTGTTAATAGCTCCTTTGCTTCTAACCATAAAACCATCCTTCTCCACAAGTTTGTACTCACCGGTTACTTTAACATTGTCGGTCGGTTGTTCAGTAGGAGTGACCATTATTCCGTTTTGGACCGAAAATCGTACCGAACCAAATTGAATAAGGGATTCGGTTCGGTTTTAAAAAATTTTGGTTTGAATTCGGCTTTGAAAATACTAAATTTTCTTATTCGGTTTCAATTTCGGTCAAAAACCGAAAACCGAATAAATTTTTTTAGTTTATATATATATATATATATATATATATATATATATATATATATATATATATATATATATATATATATATATATTGTGTGTGTACTAAATATATCTAGGTATATTTAGTTATTATATATTAACAAAAAACACACAAAAAATCCAAAAATCGAATAAACCGAAGATCGAACCGATTTAATTCGGTTCGATTCGGTTTGGTTATTGACCAATTCGGTTCGGTTTCGGTCCAATTCGGTTTTTGCTTATTCGGTTCGGTTGGAACCGAATAAACCGAATGCTCACCTCTGGTTCAGTATGACTTGAAAATTTGTCTACTAATTTGTCAGCAAAAAAAAAAAAAAAAAATTCTAAATAAATTCTAAATAAATTCTAAATTTTTGTTAGTTTTTTCCCCTTCTGAATCCTAAATGTTCATATTATGATTGAAATATCCATCGAAATAAATAAACTAAAAGTATAATTTTTTTAAGGAAATGGTACAATGTATTACTTATACCTAGCTTCCGCTAGTAGCGCACACACGTGAGCAAAGGCAAATTAAGTTGTGCCTAGTATATGAGCATAAGGGACAATGCTAGAATTACAAACAAATATGGTTGTAAACTTTTACAGCCGTCACGTGGTTGTTACCAATTGGTCCCCACTTTTTGCGTGGTTGTAAAAGTTTACAACCGCATTTGGTTGTAAACTACCGAACTCGAGTGGCTTTTGTGGTTACCGATGAGAGGTATAACACCATGGTTGAGTGGCAGATGATCGGTGGATCGAGCCAATGGAGCATATTATTACTTTCATTTATTTGGTGAAAGTTGGAGGACAGTGGGTCCAACAAACATGCAATATACAGTATATATAAATTCTCGTACGTATCGTCGGACTTCTAAAAAAAAAACTTTGGTTGTAAACGCACTATGGGGCATCGGTGTCCCACCAAAATCACAAAAAAAACATTTAGATGAAAACAAACAACCACCTCCACTCATTTTTCTGACGAATTTGGGATTAAATTTATATATACAAAATTAAATGGGATCTTACTGTTCTTTTATTTTTATACTGTTCTTTTATTTTTTTTGTAGGCTATTCTGGTAATTCCAATTTGAAACAGGAAACGTTGCATCTATATAACAAAATAGAGTAGCCATTTTCGATAGAAGATAAGATGATAAAGAAGGATTCAGATTAAGAGAAAAGAGTAAACTGGCCGGTTAGAAATATGATAGGTGTATGTGCTATCTATATAAGTGGGGAGTGATGATTGGAAGAGTGGTCTTTTTCCGACAAAAAAAATAAATAAGTGTCACAAATATGATTCGCTAGAAATATGATATGTGTATACAAATGAAAAATAATTTCACTAAGGGGGTGTTTGATTGCAAGGTGGAAAATATGTGAAAAAAAATTAATTCCATGAAAATATTTTCCTAGAAAAAAAATTACACAGAAATTTAAAACAATTTCATGGAAAACTTAATTTGGGTGTTTGATTGTCATTATTTTCCACGGAAAGTAGTTACTTTCCGTGGAAAATAATATTTTCCTATGGGTTGGGCAAGAATCATTTCCACTATTTTAGAATACAATATGAAAAATAATAGTTTTTTGAAAAATAATTCCATGAAAAATATAAGCTATCAAACACTACAATTAGTGGAAAATTTGTGATGCAAATATTTTTCATGGAATAACTTTAAACACAAATAATACTCTTCGGAGTGTTTGGTGTTTAAGGTTTCCAACTACTAACACAAATATAGGAACCAAATGATGTCTATTTACTATTTTGGCCAAAATTACAAACACAACAAATTTCAGCAAATTTTCATTGCAAACGAATCAGACTAGTCCTAATTAACGCATACAAGGGATTCCTACAGAAACAAAATATGGCTGGCCCTGACCCAGGCAGGGCAGAGCAGATAACTGTCCAGTTCCAAAATTTTGAGAAACACCAAAAAAATTAATTTTTTTTTTCATATATAAATTTAACCTTTAATAGTATTTTAAATATTAGTACTCATACATTATAACATGATCAATCACTTAATAAAGTTTGTTTTCACTACGCATCCTATGTATAAAAAAGTAAGGGTTCAAGACCTTGATGGTCTAGTTTATTATTTTTTAAATAAATTTTTTTTGTTTTTTATATATACATTTTTAGGAGGCATCATTCTAATTTTTGTTTTGGGCACTCAAAATTGTTGTACCGAACCTGATTGAGTTATTCTAGTATCTATTAACCTGCCATGTACTTGGGTTTTTAGGGACATATATATTCCACTTGCTTGTTATACTTTGGAATTAGTAACATAAATAAATAAAATTAAAAATAAGCTTCATCTTTGCTTGTTCACCAACGAGTTAAGGTGAATGAACGACTCGTGAATGAAATCAAACTCGATGACTCTTGTGGTTACCGAAAAGAGGTATAAAATTCTGTCTGAATGACGAAAAATCAATAAATCGAGCCACATGAGCGTATTATTTCTTCCATTTATAATAATGGTGATAGTTGGAGGACAGTAAATCTAAAAAATATACAACACAACATGTACAAAGTTATGTGTATCGTCCTCTAATAAAAGATAAGGTGAATGAAAATAGAACTTAGTAACATAAATAAATAAGTAGATAATAAGCTTCATCTTTGCATGTTCACCAACGAGTTAAAGATGAATGAAAATAGGAAGAGAAAAGTTGAAGAACATGACTACTTAATACTTAGTTCCATTTGGAGTTACAATATATATAGTTTTTATTATTATTATTATTATTATTTTGGAGGCGTTCTTTTTTACGGTTTGACAACCAACGCCAAGAAAAAATTGGAACATGCACCTTCTGTATCAGGACCTCCGTTGCTACCATTAGATCACATCCATGGACTACAATTGAAACATATGCCTGTTTTTTTAGGGATTATAAGGTATATATATACTAATCACACCATCTCTTGAATAATTGAGATATTACCTTTCGAATACAAATTATGTAGCTTGCCGAGTTTACAATATATATATATATATATATATATATATATATATATATATATATATATATATATATATATATATATATATGGGAGCGGATCGGGAGCCCCGCCCGCGGAGCCCCGCCGAAGCCCCGCCCTCCCTTAGCCGTTGGATCGCGCGGGCGGGGGCGGGCCCCACGCGGTCCCCGCGCGATCCGATGGTGCAGGGGGGGGCGGGGCTTCGGCGGGGCTCCGCGGGCGGGTATCCCGATCCGTTTCCTATATATATATATATATATATATATATATTAGTTCAATAGGTAATTATGAACCCTAACCGTTAGGAAGTCAGTAGGCAAGTTGGAACGACTAGCTTACAAATAAAATTGTAATTTTTTTCTGTAGTTTTATTCACCATTGGTCAAGGAATAAGTCCGATAAGACTTCGAACTTAGACAATCCTTCTTTGCTTAGAACAATACTTTGATTTCAACATGACCTGCAAAAGATTGGAGCCACGGGTGACATCCAGGACATAGAGAAGCCTCTCACAAAAAATCGAGCCCAGAGATTATAATTAGCTTCGACTATGGCAATCCACTTCCTTGGTTTTGTTTACCGTTGCCATGCATGGATGCATATCTAGATCTACCCTGGTTGCAACTCTAGTGTTTTAGTTTAAATTAGTTTTGCAGTTGAGGATTAGGGAATGAGCCTTGCATAATCATCAAGAAGAGTTAATTAGAAAACAAGATGCATGCTTAACTTAAGGTGGCCAACTATATATGCAATAGCTTCAATAGTCAGCCAGTCAAAATGCTGAACGTATGATTGTTGTACAGTGGTCCGCATGTTTCACATACAACTGTACTCTTTCAAAATATGGACCAAGGAAGGTTAGATTTGTAGCTAATATCTAAGCTAAAGAATGGCCCATACAGTGCGGAGCTATCATATAATATTAGAGAGAAAAATAAACGTGTAGTTTGCAATTTTAGTATTTTTTTTATTGAAATCCAATTAATATAACAGTTTAAAGGATTTTTAAATGTTGTAGCATGACTTTTGCATAATTTTAATCTTGAATCCGTTTCTGACAATTTTTTTAAATAGAAAGAATAATACGTCCCGTAACTTGATATACTGATTTTTTTGCCATACAATCAAGATGGTATTTTTGATTACGCACCAAGTGAGGTGTGGTGGTTGAAGGAGAGTGCAAATTCCAATCTGCTGTAGTTAGGCTTTAAATTTGGACTCTTAGCAGACGCTATCCCTATCCAACTCCAAAAGAAATTAATGAGTTATTAGACTTTTACAACTATTTGCTTACGGAAACGAAAACTCTGACCGCCCACTAGATGGTTGAACCCGTATCTTATCAAGACAAAACAAACGTTCTTTTTATTGAAATTTCGTATATAAAAAAAAGCCTCTCAATTTTTTTTTTATTTTAGTGTTAATAGCTCTTTTGCTTCTAACCATCAAATAAATGGTAAAAATAATACGTCCTCGTAGTTCGATCTACTGATCTTCTGCCATCTAGCCGGAGCCTTATATCTCTCCTCGATAACCACAAGAGCCACTCAAGCTTGGTAATGTTCAGCTAATGATAATTGAAGTATCCGTTGAAAACCTTTTTCTAAAGGAAATGATGCAATGTATAACTTATGCCTAGCTCCGCGAGTAGCGCACGCACATGAGCGAAGACAAATCAAGTCGTGCCTGGTATGCGGACATATGGGACAATGCTTGGACTACCACCAAATATGGTCGTAAACTTTTACAACGGTCACATAGCTGTTGTCAATTGGTCCCCTTTCCGCGTGACGGTTGTAAAAGTTAACAATCAGATTTGGTTGTAAACTTGGTATTATTGTGACATATGTGTCCCACCAAAATCACAACAAAACTTATAGATAATTTTTAAAAAAAAGAAGAACCTCCACTCATTTTTCTAACTAATTTGGGACTAAATTTATATATACAAAATCAAATGGGATCTTACTGTTGTTTCGTAGTTTGTAAGCAATTCTGGCTCCAATTTGAAACATGAAACTTGCATCTATATAACAAAATAGAGTAGTCATTTTTGATAGAAGATAAGATGATAAAAAAAAGAATTCTGATTAAAAGATAAGAGTAAATTGGATGGTTAGAAATATGATACGTGTATGTGCTATCTATATAAGTGGGGAGTGATGATCAGAAGAGTGGTCTTTTCCGACAAAAATATAAATAAGTGTCACGAAATATGATTAGCTAGGAATATGATTTGTGTCTATAAATGAAAAATAATTTCAATAAGTAAATTATCAAGTAGTATAGAAGGCATGAGAATAACCTGAAAGAACCAAATGATGTTCTATTTTTACTATTTTGGCCAAAATTACAAACACAACAAATTTTTCTTGCAAACGAACCGACTGGTCCTAATGCATACAAAGGATTCCTACATAAACAAAACATGACTGGTCCTGACCCAGAGCAGGACATACCAGATAACTGTGAGAAACACCCAATATATATATATATATATATATATATATATATATATATATATATATATATATATATATACTCGCATGCATCTCTCTTAACCACCCACTAGGCTAGAGGTCATTTTATATATATATATATATATATATATATATATATATATATACTCGCATGCATCTCTCTTAACCACCCACTAGGCTAGAGGTCATTTTATATATATATATATATATATATATATATATATATATATATATATATATATATATATATATATATATATATATATATATATATATATTAGTGCTCATACATTATAACATGGCCACTTATAAAGTTGGTATTCACTTGGACATCCTATGTAAAAAAAAGTGTGGGTTCAAGACCTTGATGGTCTAGTTTATTATTATTTTTTTAAATAAACTTTTTAGTTTTTTATATATATAAGTTTAGGAGGCATCATTCTAACTTTTGTTTTAGTCACGCAAAATTCTGGATCGATCCTGATTGAGTTATTCTAGTATCTATTACCTTGCCATGTCCCACTTGGGTGCACAGGGACATATATATCCCACTTGCTTGTAATACTAATTAGTAACATACATAAATAAATAAATAATAAGCTTCATCTGTGCATTGTCACCAACAAGTTAAGGCGAATCAAACAGACTAGAATGACTCTTGTGATGATCGAGAAGAGTTATAATACTGTCAGAATCTGTGATATTAGTGATGCAACAAAACGTCGCTAAAGTACAAAAATACGTCGCTAAACATTTTTACCGACATTTTTAGCGACGTTTTAGTGTTGTCGCATATCTGCAAGTCGCAGCTCGCATAAACGTCGCTAAACGTCGCATGTGCGGCGTACCTCAGCAATGCGCCTAACGTCGCCAATTTAGCGACGTCTACCGACACGGTATCGAAAAATTAGCGACACAAGCAATGTCGCTAAAAGTCGGTAATTGTTGCAGCAAACAGTGATGTCCACCGATGTATAGCGACGCTCAACGACGTATACAACCGACGCAAAACGTCTGTCACTTAGTGACGTGTAGCGACGCTTTGCGTCGATTAGCAACTCAGTTTTGCGTCGCTGAGCATTGCTAAACTGTATAAATCACTAAGCGTTACTAAACGTCGCTAGCTCACTCATCCCCTACACAAATATATACACATACATACCTACTGCTTGATAATCTACCACTCGACACTACTAAATTTTATAAATTTAGGGTCCGTCAACACATATAACAATTTCACGATACCGTGTCAATACCAACTCATGTTAACGTGTATGTATCATATCTTAACAACGTGTCTGTGTCATACGTTTATAACATATGTACAAATTTTATAAATTTATACTCACAAATAAAATAGTTCTAATACGTGTAATAGACAAAATTGAACCAATTGGAGAGGGCTAGTCTTGGAGAATTTTAGACATCGGCATTTGGGGGTAGGACTTTGGATTCTATTCTTAATGTGAGGGCTGTTGTGGGTAGAGAAGTTCATGTGTGTGTGTGTGTGTATCTGTCGTGTTCGTGTATGTGTATGTCTGTGTCGTGTTCGTTTTCGTGTGTCGTGTCTGCGTCCGTGTGTGTGTGTCCGGTTAGGGTTAGGGTTAGGGTTTAACTGATCAAGGAGGGGCGTTGCTGGAGAGGAAGGGCGTTGACCCACGAGGGGTGGCCTGAGAGGAGGTCGTCGCCTAGGGGTGAGGGAGCTTGGTGGGGTAGGGGTCGACCGATTGTGCGGCTGTCGGAGGGGGAGTAGCGGTGGCCGGAGGGGTGACGGAGACGGAGTAGTAGTCAGGGGGAGCAGCGGGGGAGGGAGGGAAAAAATTTGGGTTTTTTTTTGACTTTGGAAAAAAGCTGCTGGCCCTGTGTATATTGAACAGTTAGCGACGTCTGCTTTAGACGACGCTAAACGACACTAATATTAAAGAAATTGGCAAATCATGAAGTGAGACATCGCTAAACTGTCGCTAGTCGTTTAGCGACGTCCAGCAACGCCTTTTTTACTCATACTAACCTTTGTCGCTAGTCGTCACTATATGTCGCAAAGAGCAACATTCTCTGACTTTTTTTTGCATAGTCGCTAATTACATATGGTTTAGCGACGTTTACAAGCGGAGTCGCTAATGACGTTGCTAATATGTATTATTTTGGTAGTGTAAGATCCTGATCACTGAGTGGCTGAAGATTAGTGGATCGAGCCACGAAAACTTATTATTCCTTTCATTTATAATAATGGTGGAACTTAGAGGACAGGGGGCTCAGAATTCATGCAATAGAGCATGCACAGAGATCCGTACGTATTGTCGGACATCTCAAGAAAAAATTAAGGTGAATGAAAATAAAAAGAGAAAAGTTGAAGGACTAGCAACATAAATAAATAAATAAATAATAAGCTTCATCTTTGTATGTTCACCAACGAGTTAAGGTGAATGAAAATAGGAAGAGAAAAGTTGAAGAACATGACTAATTAATACTTAGTTCCATTTGGAGTTACAATATATATAGTAAAAAAAACTACATGAAACCCATGCCTGTATTAGTAGGGATTATAAGGTATATATATACTAATCACACCCTCTCTTAAATAATTGAGATATTACCTTTTACAAATTATGTAGCATGCAGAGTTTTAAAAACTATTATGTATTTATGCTAGTTCAATCGGTAATTATGAATAGGAAGTCAGTAGGCAAGTTGGAGAGCTAGCTTACAAATAAAATTGCAATATTTTACTGTAGTTTTACTCACGCGAATAAGTTTGACAAGACATCAGACTTAGACAGCCCCTCTGCTTAAGCAATTCTCCAAGTTTAGCATAACATGTAAGAGGTCGGAATTATGAATGACCTTCTAAGACATAAAGAAGTGTCTCACATGAGATCAAATTAAGGAGCAACCAAAATTAGCTTTGGTTACTAAAATCTACTTTTCCTGGTCCGGCCTTAGTTTTACTTACGGTTGCCATGCATGTGTGCATATCTAGATCTACCCATGGTCACATCTCTAGTGTTTTAGTTTAAAGTTTTGCAGTTTGAGGATTAGGGAGTGAGCTTTGCAATCATCAAGAAGAGTTTAGTTTATTAGAATAAAGATCCATGCTCATTGAGTTTCAGTCTTGAGTTAAGAGCATCTCCAACCCCCCTTTTGTGAGTTTGAAAAAAATGGTAGCCACATAGGAATGACAAACTTTTATTTTTAAAAAAAATTTCCAATGCAAATATAGAATAAGTCATAAAGTTGACATGACAAGGAAAATGTAAAGTTGGTTGGCTAGATCTAGACAATATACTTTACAATGACTTTGTCTCCACATCATCAATTATGAATAGAAATATTTATAAAAAAATGAGGAAGTGGAGGAGTTGTCCTGGAAGTTAAAAAAAATATTTTTTATTATCTTCTAAATCTTTTACATTGGAGAACATTTTTTATTTTATTGTCTTGTATGAATATCATCTTACTATATAGAAAAGATATCATCTTGTGTCCTATGTCATATAGGAAGTACGACACAAAATAAGACAATAGTGTTGGAGATGCTGTAAGGTGGCCAACTATATTTGCAATAGCTTCAATAGTCAGCCAGTCAAATGCTGAATGTATGATTGGTGTACACTGATCTCCATGTTTCACATGCAACTGTACTCTTTCAAAATATGGACCAAAGGGAAGTTAGATTTGTAGGGCCCATACAGTGGGGAGCTGTCATCCAAAATTATATAAAAATAAACTTTAAGTATAACTTGGACGGCACTAGAAAACTAACACGACATTGCCTAAATTTTACATTTTTAAGGATTTATTAATTGTTGCATCTTCAAACTCAAATAAGATAAAAAAAAAACACAACTAAAAAATATTATAAAAAAATTCTAAATTTTGGACTAGATTATAGTTTGCTTCTTACACTTTCCATGCATGCTCAAGGAAGGACTTTTTGTAAGTTAAAGTAATTTGGGTTTAATTTGACGGGTACTTATTAACTTGTCTAAGTAATTAGTTAATAATTAACTAGTAGATAGTTAATACATTTACTTTAGTTAATATTGATTTTTTATATTTAAATTGTGACACGCTAAATATAAGGATACGAAAAATATGATGTATAATTATTAGAATTTTTTTTCATTACAATTCAGCAAACATATACGTTCTTACGGTTGGAGGCTCGAATCTTGTAGGTCCTGTCTGATGTCCGTACACCTTTCCTCATGAGCTACAAGCACTAGACATTAGAATGAATATGGGTTGCTCTAATATCATGAATATAATTGTTGGATTGTATCTCGTTTCCGGTTGAGTGCTCATATGAGGCTGACAATGGAGTTGGTAATTTAGTCCCACATCAGTTAGAAGGTGGGATCATGTGGTGTAGATAATTGGAATTGGTTCAGGCCTTACATGAGAATTCTCTTTTAATGATGTGGGCCCAATTCAATATCGCACCTCATGTGCCAACTTTGGTTCGGGTCACACTGCGTTCCCAACAAGTGGTATTATAGTCCATGGTTACGGAACTCATTTGAGCGGCTCTAATTGGTTCGAGACAGATGGTGCTGAACGTTCATGCGTATCCACGGATATACGGACTCTCTTTTTATGGTGGAGTAGGAGCATCAACTACACGAATTGTCTTCAAATGTGGGTTTGACGAGCCCAAGGTAGTACAAGCCGTTGTGGTTGGCACACAATGGTGGTGTGGATGAACGTGTCGGTTTGATTCTGTGGTCGAACGGATGGAGAAGACAATATGTTGGATCTCATAGGTGCTCGGCTGACGTAAACGAGCAAAGGTAGCCGGAGTGTGCTAAGGTTGTTCGGTTTGCGGGAACGAGCAAAGGTAACCTTAGGAGGTGGGATCACGTGGTGTAGATAATTGGAATTGATTCAGGCTTTACATGAAAATTTTCTTTTAAGACATATAGATCCAATTCAATATCGTACTTCATAGACCAACTCTGATTTGAGTGACACCGAGTTTCCCATCAGAATTCTTATGGATATCCCTACCTCTTTCTTTCTCATCATTTAGTTTCCAATATTCCAAAATTATGAGTCTCTTTCCAAAATTATGAGTCCATCGTAGTAGCACTACTACCACGGAGGACCGACAACAATATCAAGAGCTAATCGAACACCAAGCTGAAGGAGAAGCTACTTTGGCTTGCTGATGCTCCCTCCCCGAGAAGAAACCAAACCAATGGCATCAACAACAACAACTCTAATTCGCATCCATACTACAAGAAATATGGGTGTTTTACAACGGTCAAAAACTATTACAAAATTAATATAAACTGTTGTGAAATCAATTTGCAACGGTTATTGTAACCATTGTCATAGTGAGCGTTGGAGATTCCTCTTGCGACGGTTATCGAAGATATTTGCAACAGTTCAATAAATAGTTGCAAATAACGTATTATGCAACGGGTCTGGCATTAATGCGCAACGGTTGAATGGTGTTGTTAATAATATATTTGGCAACAATGAATAAACCGTTGTAGCTATTGACTAAAGCGCGACGGTTACTAATTGTAGCCTAAATATTTCATGCAACAATTAAAAATCGTTATGGGGATTAGACAACAGTTAAAAACCATGGCAGATAAATCTTTAAGACAACGATTAAGTAATGGTTGCAAAACGAATAAGCAACGATGTGAAAAACTGTTGCAAAAATAATAGATGTGCAACGATTTCGAGCAGGCTTTTGCAACGAGTTTATTTTGTATGGCAACAATTCTATTCAAGTAATCTACAACAGTTTTAGAAACCCTTGAGAATAGAAATAAATTGACAACGATTATAGAAGAATATTGTAACGTTTTGTAGGCATTTGAAATATTGGTTTCTTGCAACACTTGCAAAACCCTTACAATTAATTTTTATTTATTTTTTTAGAAATAATATTTGATCAATATTTCTCTCAATATACATTAGATGCATCAACCTGTAAAAATAAATATAAATGATATTACTATTAATCAAACCATCATTGATCCAAAATGGATGAGATTCATCATTCTCATAATATAAACTATACTTCACTCGACAGAGAAACATCAGCCATGAATCCAACAATATTTAAGACAAATTATGTAGCTTCATTTAATTCAACAGTATTTAAGACATAAATTATCTAGCTTTCTGTAATTCAAAGTGCTTACAAAAAAACTTAATCCAAAACGTCATAAGGATTGTCACGACCCGCACCCTGATTAGGGGCACGAGTACGTGGTTACGTCCAGCCTACACCGCAACATCGGTGGTAGAACGCTGTCTAGGTCATCTATAAATACTACAACTAAACAGATAAAGGTACCTGTACAGTATATACACTCCGAATGGAGGTGACATAGCAATACAGTCTCAATCACAAAGCAAACTAGGATAGATAGCATGAAAGGAAATATGATAGATGAAAGCAGAAAATAAGTTCGAGATCCACACAAGCCCAAAGCTATACACAACACCACAGAGTCGCAGAATATAATATAAAATACTACTGTCTGAAAGTACTAGCTGGCTCGCAGGCCAGACAACCCTAACTAAGCTACTCTACTCAGGGTGAGCAAAGTCTAGTGGCTCTACTAACAAGCCATGGTCCAGATCTACTCCATCAGACTCGACCCCATAATAGGTTGGGCAATCTGCCTCAGAATCATCTGTAATATATCAACGGTATCCTGTCAGGAAAATGAGCAAGTACAAACACTAACAGCAGTTCCATGTGAATTGACAAATTTTATAAGAGACAGTATAATGAACTACAAGACAAAGATATATGAAGACTTGGGAACCATTCGGAAGCTGAGTTACAACCCTTAAACCAAACAAGGATCGGGGTTGTAACCCTTCTCCCGAGCAGAACTTAGTCTCCAATCAAGGTATAACATAAAGGCATGTAGAACATGTGAGTCATTGAATATCATAGCATGGTGAGAAAGAACTGAATGTAGAACAGAACATGATATATGATAAGATAAGTAAATATAAAATGTGCCTTGAATTATTAGAGCGTTATGTGATCGACTTGGGAAACATGATCAGGCTTTCCATCCGACCGGCTATGAATAATGTGTACAATAGAGCGGTAAGGCCGGTCACCATGGAAAGCTATGAACGATGTAGGGCAAGGCTATACCCGTAGTGAGACGAGGGTATAGCTATGAACAATGTGTACAATATAACAATATGGGAATTTGATCACACAACTACTAATAACTCCCCATCCCCGAATAGTATAAAGGATCCGGACATAACACGTCATGACACGGAATTCAAAAGCAGGTGATCAACCCACTCCCAAGTCCATATCTATACAAGTACAAGTAACAAGTCGAGTCATGTACCAATATAGCAAGTAACCCGGAAACAACATCTCATGACAGGATCCGACATATACTAGTCCGTGAACCATCGTGTTAGGAATCAAGTAAGACACTACAACTGAATCGGATATAGCAGATATCAAGACAATGAAAACTATCAGTAAATATACTCGCATGTGGTCCTGAGCTTATAAGGTGAAAAGATTCTCAGAGTAATCACAGACCTATAGATGAGATGCCATGAGTCCAAATAGGGTTTAATAATGAAAGAAAAGCTAAATCTAGTCATGATATGCAAGTCTAAGTCAAAACTAGGTCAAACCAAGTCACACCAAGCTAAACTAGGTCATACCAGGTCATACTGAGCCAAACTGGGTCACACTAGGACAACCAAGGTCAAACAAGGTCACAGGAAGTCAATCCAAGTCAAACTAGGTCAAACGGGATCAAAGGTTGACTTATAGTTGACTTTTGGTCAATTGGTCAACTCTGGTCAACTCTGGTCAACACTGAGTCAACCCTGGGTTAACCCTAGGTCAAACAAGTTAATGTTGACTAACAGTTGATTTTTAGTCAACTGGTCAACTCTGGTTTGGTTTTGGTCAATTCTAAGTCAAGTGTTGACTTGAAGTTGACTTTCGGTCAAAAAGTCAACTCTTGGTCAACGGAGGTCAATACTAGCCAAAACTACCCTCATCTAGTCATTACCTACCAAGACAACCTATTTCTAAGCCCATCTTAGAAATCAAACTCAATATCTTAACAATACCCTATTACCTACATTTACCCTTCACAAGGTAAATACTAATACATGCCCATTACAAAGGAAACCCCTCTAGATCTCAGGATACTAGCCTAGGCTTCTTAGGGTAGCTAGACACTAACCTATCTAGTCATTACCAACCATAAAATCCAGGTATCTAACTCATCCAGTCCATCTTATCTTCCATGTTGGTCATCCCAACATTACCTTAGGGTATCGTCATGATACGCTATGGTATCGTGAGATACCACACCCTACTCTCTACCAACCTTCCTAGTTCACTCTCCCACACTCTCCTAGTGTCTAGGTTAGTCCTCTCTACTAGTCCAATAGGATACTAACCTAGTAGGACACTAACTTAGCTAACTCACTACCTAATACTACACTAGCACCAACTCTAACACCAACCTCAAAACCCACACTAACTAACACCCATATCCACTCTCTAAGACACCATCTAGGGACACCAAACTAAGGCCAAATTAGTGGGTTAGATAGGGTATAGGCTTATTTGTGAAGGAATAGATGAATGATATGATTGAATGAATGTTTTGGTGAAGTGAAAGGATGATAGTATGAAAAATGGAAGAAGTGAATGAATGGGGCAAATGGGTTTATGATGGTGGGGACTAATTTTGAATAGAAGGTGAATGAATGTTGAATGGTGGTAGGAATAGCTAATGTTGCAAGGATATATGAATGAATGGGTATGTGAATGAATGAATATGATTTGGAGTTAATGAATGCATGAATGGAAGGGTGAGTGAATATATAATACTAAGGGCTAATATGGACTAATTTTGGACTGATATTGGGCTGTCAAATGGGTTAGATATAGGGATGAATTGTGTGTCAAGAGGGTGTCAATTAAAGGCTGAATTGGGCTGAATCTATGGCTGTCCATTGGAGCTGAAATGGACTGATTTTAAGGGCTGTTTAGGGGGCTGTACATGGCTGAATGTAGGGCTGCTAATAGGGTAATTAAGGGCTAAACATGGAGCTATTTGGGGGTTGAAATAGGACTGATATATGGCTGATTTGTTGGGGGTAAAGTGGCTAATGTAGGGCTGAATTGGGGGCTATTTTGGGCTATTTTTGGGCTGCCTAGGGGGCTGTTCTCCCCTCCCCTAAACTGCTGCTACTGCTGTGCTGTTCACAGCAGTCCCCCCTTCCTATCACTCTCTCAATCTCAACTCTGTATATATACATGAACACACACACACACACACACACACACACACACACACACACACACACACACACACATACATATATATATATATATATATATATATATATATATATATATATATATATATATATATATATATATATATATATATATATATATATATATATATATATATATATGAACACACTCACACACACACTAAATATATATTACACTCCACATAATACTAATACAAATGAATTCAAGTGCCTAACCCACTTAGATGCAAATCTAATTATTCTAGAAGTGTCCAAATTTGGGAAAAACTCAAGGACACAATCACAAACCCAAACTCCTCCTAGGACACTCCAAACGGACTCAAACTTGACACGAGTAGGGACACAACCTTGGGGATAAATCCTACAGGGTTCAAACTAATTATTATGATGAAAAAAATGAATTAGAGAATAGGTTGTACCTATCGGGAGATGGATTTTCGATTCAAAAGTCCTCCGACACGGCTCCGACATAATAAATTGTTTAGGACACACCCTTGCACTTCTTGCTCCCAAAAGCTTGGAGAAGCACTACTTGGGGTAGAGGGAGAGATCGATGGAAGAAAAACGGGAAGAAAAGCTTTACGTGGAGATGAAATCCAAGGATTTCTCTTCTTTCTTTTGGAAAGAAACTTGGAGAAGAAGAAGAAGAAAATTTAAAGTGGGAAGAAGGAAGAGGGAAGGGGGTGTGGCCGGCCCTATAAAGAGGGTTTGGGGCACTTGCTATTTACAAGTTTGCCCCTCCCTTTACTTCTATGCTAAGTTAGTTTCCTAATTTGGTTTTGGGGTTAGTTAAAACTAAATAAAAATTATAATTAAGCCTAAATACTCATGGGGGACTAGTCCAAACTCCTAAATCTAAATGTTAAGTTTGGTGGGCCATGGCTAATTAATGTGCTAATCACAACTCAAGTCGAAATTCTCCGGAGTCCCGAATTAAGTCGGAGTGCGATGAAATTCGAACCCGACTCCTATAATCATTAAATATTAATATTCATGAAATAAAATTCCCAAAAATATTCTAAAATAGAAAATTACCATTTTACCCCTATCTTAGAAAAGTGAGGGTGACAAGTCTATCCAACTTAAAAAAATTTCGTCCTCGAAATTAAAACCAAACAATAGTAAATTATCAAAATCACAAGTCATGGCTTAAAATTTAAAATGATTTAAAATCTCAAAAATCAAACATGAATTAAATGACTAAAATGATAAAATTTAAAATTACTCTCAAATAGAAACTGGGTGCTATAAGTCTATCCACCTTAAAAGAATTTATCCTCCAAAAATTAAAACAAAGTAAACACAGTAAAATTGTAACACCCAGTTTCTAAAATTAGGGTAATTTTAAAATTTTGTATTTTAATTTATTTAATTATGATATTTAAATAATAATATAATTTTTGGTGATTTTTGATCATTTAAAACTATTTTAAATCATGACTTATGATTTTGGTGTTTGACTAGTGTAACCTTAGAGCCTAGCCATGTGATTAGGATGTTTGACTAGTATATTTTAGCCTAGAGGGTATTTTGGTCATTTTAGAATTTATTTAAATTTATTATGATTTATGGGAATTTGTGTGAATTTAATATTAATTAAATATTGCTATGTGTTATGTTAGTCTTGACTAGTTGAGACTTGTAGACTAACCTAGATCTAACCCTAGTTGGTGACCCTAGTCTAACTCTAGTTAACCTACTTTTAGTCATTAGAAATTAGTCTTAAGGTAGGAAGGATTACCTAAGTGAAATTAGTTCATGACTTATGGCTTAAGTCAATTACTTATTGTCACTCCCCGTTCCCAGAATGCGTATTTTTATACATGTACTACTCGAATGTATTTATTTAATATTTATCATGTATTATCTTGTATTTAAATTCCTTTAATTCATGTTAATTAATTTTCTGTAATTTTATTTCTGCACTTTATTTCTTGCTTTTATTCTCTGCTTTAGCTAGACTTTGGGTTCGGCTTGGTTTGGTTTAGTTTAGTTGGTTCAACATGAACCGAAACAAACCCCCCACCTACCACCACCTCTTTCATTTAAGACCCCATCCCCTTTCTCTCTCTTCATAAACTCTCCTTCACCGTTACTTCTTCTTCTTCCTCATCACTCTCTCCACCTACCAACCGTAGGCAAGTACATCTTGCTTCCACATGAGAACTCATGTTTTTATGGTTCATTTATCTTCCTCTCGTGATCCTAAGAGAGTTTAGAACTTGGCATTTTTCATTTCGAAGTCTTAATTTTTGTAGATCTAAAAATTAGTTATTTTCGGATTTTGTCACGACCCACACCCAATATTTGAGCACGAACCGTGGCACGCCCAGCCTACGCCGCAGTGTCGGCGGTAGAACGCTGTACAATATGATGAACAACCACGCAATAAAATATCTCACAAGGCAAGACAGTAATCTCAAAGTCCAACTCATCAACTAAGAGTAAAATAATCTCATAATGAATGAAACTAACTCAAAGTAATCTCTGCTACATGTCTCAAATCAACTCATAAAATCCAATACAATGTCTCAGCACTAACTAAAGTGAAACTAAGCAAACGCAGCAGGATCAGACGCTGCGTACTCCTTCTGATAAGCAAAATCTGTCTCAGCTAAATCTCCCATGTATGGGCCATACTGGTCAGGGCACTCGACCTCCCCGTAATCACCTAAAATTTGTTTGGTTACCCAGTCAGGATGGAACGAGTACAATTCATCGAATGCAGTTCCAATATATGAAAGTGACTATAAACAAGGGTTAGACATCAATCATGAGTTTTGAAAATAATAATAATAGACAAAAGTAAAGACAATTAATTGACAGTAAAATAGAGTAAACAATACCTTCCCGACAGTTAGAAATACCGTGATATGTGATCGGTCTGGGGTACTACACCGCACGGGCTACAAGGTCTACTTGCAAGAAAATAAACACGGGCTATACTACTTGCAGAAAAGTAAACACGGGCTACACTACTTGCAGAAAAGTAAGCACGGGCTACACTACTTGCAGAAAAGTAAACACGGGCTACACTACTTGCAGAAAAGTAAACACGGGCTACACTACTTGCAGAAAAGTAAACACGGGCTACAATGTCTAACACGGGCTACAATGTCTAACACGGGCTATGGTCAGATCACATATCTTTGTATTTCTAATTCCTGACTCACTGTTTTATAATAAAGTAAAATTCACATAATTAATGGCTAAACAATGATATATAGTAAAATTCAATATTGAAAACAGACAACAAACTGTACTCGCCTGGCGTCCCGAGCTGCTGGCACTGGTCAGAGTCCAAATCGAGGTCCAAGTATCCTATTTAAAGAACCACAGAAATCAAGATACAACTCAAATGATAAGGTTTGTGTTTTATCTATAACTTGCTTTATTGGCTTAATCTAGTTTCTAATCCCTTTATCCCTCTGTACACTTGTTTAGCCATGAGGGTTGTCTAGGTGGACACATGGCTACACCGTTATTGGAGATACACTGCCTATTTCCTGGAATGGTTTCCCTGCTCTGTTAATTTGGTTTTCAATAGCAGTATTGCTACTTGATTGGAGGCAAGGTAAAGCCTAAGTTGGGTTATTCACAAATACCCTTAGCTCGGGTATGGTTTCTTAGGTTTTCCCAACTGTCACTAGTACCCATAAGGTACTGTGTATCAAGCTGATACTTGATTGTTCTGAGATTCCAGTGTTGAACCTGGTACAACTAATCTTGGGTCCTGGATTTCAACTAATCCTTTGATTCCTGTTATCCCTACCTTGTCAGGTGCTTCACAAAATATATTACAATTTTGAAAATGATCCTTATGAATTTCTCCAAAATCCTTCTCATTGCCATGGTTTCTCTATAACAGAGTATGTCTCTGTTAACATAGAGTTCAATTATGTGGTGCCCACCGTATATAGCAATCAGCCCTTAACATGCTCCCAGTCCTTTCCTGACCTTATACCCAAACCTGTGTTCCAGATTTTTGGTATTAAAATACAGGAAAGTTTGGTTCAACAAGTCATCCAAGATAAATGTGGAGAGAAGGCTTCCTATAGTCCCTACTTGGGTGTGAGTTCACTGATTTCATATGATGAAATCAGTCTCTGTATTTACACAGGTGTGAATACTTGATACTGGAACAATAGTGTTTATATGCAAGGCTGTGGAGTGATTGTCAATAGATCAAGCAAAAGTCCAGGTTATCAATTCCATCTCCCACGAATGAGGACAAGTATGCAGATTGATAATTATGTTAAAGGAGAAGCTATAGTCTAGAAGAGGGGGAAAATAAACAACAGTTTCTATATATGTTTTTGATGCCTATAAGGTATTGATCAAGACAAGGTTTACTTGACCTCCTGATTTCAACAGATATGATGTTCCAACGAAGGTTAGTTGGATTACTGTAGGGTAAGTTCATATCCATCCATCCTACATCAAGTCTAGTATTGGCAATATGTGATGTCTTAGGAGTCAACTGACCCTGGCATCTGACATGCCACAGCAATGTAGTACTATAGCTACATGGCTAGACTTCCCTATAAGTTTCCCTGTGGAATTACCCTGTTCTCAGGTCCAGTCCCTTGTTTCCTGGTTAATTGATATGTTGCCATGTTTTATGTGGTGTCTGCACAGTCCAGTGGGTAGAATCTGATTTCATGGTTGCGTGTAGGGATTTTGACATCAAGACTCTGGCATCTACTACTCCCCCTTAGGTTGTAGGTTCTCATATCAACCTGTGTGACAAGGGTTATGATGTGTATGCCTCTGAACTTAAACAGGGAAAAAGTATACAACTTCCAGTCCCAATAACCCTACAAACATACTCTCCCTTCCTGCCTGTATTAGAATTTAATCCCCTGTATATCTATTGAGTAAAAGTATCAAACATCTACCCCTCTATCTAGGTATAAGTGCAAGTTCAGAGTATTCATTGTGTGAGGGAGTAGAAGGAGTACCTGCTTCAACCCAAGCTCCTACTTCAAAGCTCTGTTAGGTCCTTGGTGACAGGGATGATGGGAGGTTTGCTAGGGTTCGTAGAGAAGACTCGCAGGAGGACTCTCATATATATATATATATATATAGACAAGTCATGGATGAGATCGGAATAGTTTTCAAAGAGATTCAAATGGTTCAAATGAGATTCGATTTGCATCAACAGTTATCAAAAAGGGTCCCTTAGTTTGAATCTGGTTAGGAGTAGATACCCAAATCCTTTCGAGTATCAGAACACCAAGTTTAAATTTTAGACTTGCAATTTAGTCCCTGGATGATTTGGTTTGGCAAGGGTTTTATATCCATTGAAACTTATAAAACCTATTATAGTAGAATTGTGAACTATGAACCAGAAATTTCTAAATGATAATAAAATAAACAATTATATAAAAATAAATAAATAATAATAAATAAATAAGAAAATATAGGTGGGCTCACAAATCTATCCTCCTTAAATTAATTTCATCCTCGAAATTTAGCTGAAAAGTAGCGTAGAAGATGTACCTCAGTCCTCAAAGAGGTAGGGGTAGCGCTCGCGCATCTCATCCTCTCTCTCCCACGCGGACTCGCCCGGGGAGTGGTGTCTCCACGCGATGCGAACCAAAGGGATCACTTGATTCCTCAGCACATTCTCTCTGCGGTCCAAGATCTCCACGGGCTGCTCCTGATAGCTGAGACTCGGTCCCACCTCGATCTCCGAATGGTCCAAGACATGACTGGGGTCCGCCACGTATCGTCGCAGCTGGGATACGTGGAACACGTTGTGCACTCCTTCCAGTGCAGGCGGCAAGGCTAATCGGTACGCTACTGCACCGATTCTCTCGAGAATCTCAAACGGCCTAATGAAACGTGGGCTGAGTTTGCCGCCTTTACCGAAACGGATAGTGCCACGTGTTGGAGAAATTTTCAAAAACACTAAGTCTCCGACCTACATACTCACAGTGTTAACACGAAAACTCATAACTACATGAGCAATTAAATCTTAAATAAATACTATACCTCGAACTCTACCGGCCTACGGTGATTGTCGGCCCAGTGCTTCTGCCTGTCCTGAGCCACGCGAAGCCGCTCTCTAATCATCTTAACTTTCTCCGCAGCATCTACTATCATCTTCAGTCCCAACAGCGCACGCTCTCCTACATCGTCCCAAGACAACGGGGTACGACATCTCCGACCATACAAGGCCTCAAAAGGGGACATCTCGATACTAGCTTGGTAGCTGTTGTTATAGGAGAACTCCACGAGATAAAGGTGGTCCTCCCATGAGCCGCCAAAATCTAGCATGCATGTCCGCAGCATATCCTCGAGCGTCTGAATGGTACGCTCTGACTGTCCATCTGTCTGTGGATGATAAGCAGTGCTGAACTTGAGCGCTGTGCCCAAGCTGGCCTGTAAGCTCCTCCAAAAATGAGAGGTGAACCTACTGTCACGATCCGACACGATACTCACTGGAACTCCGTGTAAACGGACTATCTGTTTCACATAGAGCTCTGCCAGCTTCTCCGTAGACAACCCCACTTTAAATGGAATAAAGTGGGCCGATTTGGTCAACCTGTCCACGATGACCCAAATCGCGTCCTTACCGCCCGATGACCGTGGAAGACCAGAAACGAAATCCATAGTGATGTGTTCCCACTTCCACTCGGGTATCGGTAGCGGCTGCAACAATCCTCCCGGTCTCTGCCTCTCGGCTTTGACCTGCTGACATACGAGGCACCTAGAAACGAAGCGAGCTACTTCGCGTTTCATGCCATACCACCATACGTGGTTACGCAGATCCTTGTACATCTTATTAGCTCCCGGATGTAAGGAATACTGGGAGCGATGTGCCTCTTGCATAACTTTTTCTCTAAGCTCACCACTCGGTACATAAAGTCTCGTCCCGTGCCTCAATGAACCATCATCTGCAATAGTAAAGTCGTCCCGTGATCCAGCTTGTGTTTGTGCTATAATTTCCTTCAGTTGTTCATCCTGCTGCTGTGCCTCCCGAATCCTGTCCATCAGTCCTGACTGAATCTGCATGCCCATCATCTGCATCTCGGCTCCCGGAATGACGATCTCGATACCCAAACTCTCTAAATCCGCTAACAAGTGACGATCTCGGGTCAAGCACATTGCCATAGGATACCTGCTCAAAACATCCGCTACAACGTTGGCTTTTTCCGGATGATACTGCAGTGATATGTCATAGTCACTCATCAGCTCAAGCCATCTACGCTGCCTCATGTTCAACTCCTTTTGCGTGAAGACATACTTCAAGCTTTTGTGGTCAGTGAAGATCTCCACTCGCTCTCTGTACAGATAGTGTCTCCACAGCTTCAAGGCGAAGATCACGGCTGCCAATTCAAGATCGTGAGTAGGATAGTTTTTCTCATGCGGTCTCAACTGTCGAGACGCATAGGCAATCACTCTCTTGTTCTGCTCCAAGACACAGCCTAGTCCTTTGCCCGAGGCGTCACTATAAATGGTGAAACCTCCCGATCCCGAAGGCAAAGCTAAGATAGGGGCTGTCGTCAGGCGCTTCTTCAACTCATCGAACGCAGCCTGACAGTCTTCCGTCCATACGAACTCCATATCTTTCCTTGTGAGCCTAGTGAGCGGCTCTGCAATCCGGGCGAAGTCCTGCACGAACGTCTGATAATACCCTGCTAGCCCCAAGAAACTTCGTATCTCTGCTACTGTAGTCGGAGTAGACCATGCTTCCACTGCTGTCACCTTCTTCGGATCGACGGATATACCGTTGCCTGTCACCACATGACCAAGAAACTCTACCTTGTCCAAGAAGAACTCGCATTTCGAGAGCTTCCCATAGAGCTTCTCCCTCCTGAGGGTCTCTAGCACTATCCTCAGATGTCCCTCGTGCTCCTCCGGTGTTTTCGAATAGATGAGTATGTCATCGATAAACACCACCACGAACTTGTCAAGGTATGGGTGGAATACCTTGTTCACCAAGTTCATGAAGACTGCCGGGGCATTAGTCAACCCAAACGGCATCACCATGAACTCGTACTGTCCGTACTTGGTCTGGAAAGCAGTCTTCGGTATGTCCTCCTTCTTCACTTTCAACTGATGGTACCCCGACCTCAAATCTATCTTGGAGAATACCCGCGTGCCGCTCAATTGATCGAAGAGATCGTCTATCCTCGGCAGCGGATACTTATTCTTGATAGTGTGGTTATTCAAGGTTCGGTAGTCGATGCACATTCGCACCGTACCATCCTTCTTCGGCACAAAAAGGACAGGAGAGCCCCATGGCGACGAACTCTCTCTGATGAACCCTTTCTCTAACAATTCATCTAGCTGCTTCTTCAATTCTTCAGCCTCCTTGTTGTTGATTCGATACACTGGTTGCGCTGTTGGCACTGCGCCGGGCACTAGATCAATAGCAAACTCGATGTCTCTGTCTGGCGGCAATCCTGACAAGTCTTCGGGAAACACGTCCATGAACTCCGTGATGATGGGATGTGGGATCTCCTCTCCCTCGATCATAGCTCCACAAATAGCTCCGTGCTGCTGCTCGAATGCTCCTCTCGCGAACTCGAATGCCGGTACCCCCGGAGGACTAAATACCACGCATCCTCGGTGGCAGTCTATACTGGCAAAATTCTTACTCAACCAATCCATACCGAGAACGATGTCGAAACTCGGTAGTGGCATTACGAGTAAGTTGGCGCGCAACTCTCTTCCATCCAAAGTGATGCGTCGCCTCATGCAAATATCCTTGACTAGGATAATGCCTCCGCCTGTCATAATTTTGCAACTACCGCCCAAAGATACAGACGCTATACTATGCTTGAATACAAAAGCTACAGTGATAAAACTATGGGATGCGCCAGAATCAAACAGAGCTACAGCGGAAATAGAATCAAGAAGTATGGAACCTGCTATCACGTCTGGTGTGGGCTCTGGCTCCTCAACGGCCATAGCAAAAACTCGGCCCTGCTGTGGTGCGCCTCTCTGCTGGTGCTGAGCGAACCGCTGCTGCTGAGTGGGAAGTGGGGGACCTCGTGGTTGAGGTGCTGCTGGTCCTCTCTGTGCCGGTGTCGTCTCGTGTCCTGTCCGTTTAGGGACTAGTAAGCAGTCTTTCATCTGATGCGATAGAGATCCACAGTATAAGCATGCTCCGAGTCTCTTCCGGCAGTCGTCCCAAATGTGTCCGTTCCTCCCGCAGTAAGTGCAGTGTGGAATCTGCTGTTGCTGTCCTTGTGGCTGCTGAGTCTGGGCTCGGGCTGGAACTCGGTTCTGCTGGTATACGGGGGCTTTACCGGCAGGCTGGAGCTGCTGCTGATGATGGTGCTGAAAGGTCTTCGGCTGGAACTGGGGACGCTTCGCCGGGGCTGATTGGTTGTTGTTTCCTCCAAAAGTCTCTCGACTCCTCTTCGGCCTGTAACTTAGTTCTTCCTCCACTTCTTGTGCGACCTCCAGAATTTCCTCATATGTAGTAGCTCGGCTGGTGGCAATGGCCAAGCAAATCTCGTACGACAATCCCTTCCTGAACCGTCGTGCTTTGTCTTCCGGTGTGCTGACTAAGTTCTCCGCAAAGCGACTGAGGCGAGAAAACTCTGCTGTATACTCATCAACGGTGTGGTTGCCTTGTTCCAGATGCTCGAACTGGCTCACTAACGCCTCTCGTGCTACATATGGGTGGAACTTCTTCTTGAACAGGCGCTTGAACTCCTCCCAAGTGACGTCTAGAGCAGAAAAGCGGGGCTCGCCTTGGTACCATGTCCGTGCGATATCGAAAAGCTGTCCGCTGGCTGACTCTATCTTCAGATCTTCCGGGATTCGGGCCATCTTCAGATACTTCTCCACGTTTTCCAGCCATTCGTCAGCGTAGACGATCCCCTCTGTCCCATAAAATGACAGGGGCCTAAAGTCCATGAAGTGCTTGGGATTCCCCGGTTGCTGTCGGGGAACATCCCGAATCTGAAGTGCCTCTCTCAGGGTGTCGCAAAACATGTTGGCCTGCTGCTGGATGATCCCGAGAAGTGTGACATTGTCCAATGCTGGTGGCGGAGGTAGTGCAGGCGCCGGGTACATCGCTGGCGTGGGATGTACTGTAGGTGCTGGGTACATCACTGGTGCTGGATGCATGGCTGGTGCTGGGTATGTGTAGGGAACCTGCTACATCATAGGTGTGGTGTACATGGCTGGTGTTGGGTGCATCGCTGGTGGTGGATACGCTGCTGGTGCTGGTGAAGGAATGGGTGCCGGTGCTGGTGTCTGCGGAGGGAACTGTGGTGGAGGCGGAATGTCATCCCTGCGGAACCTCGAGTACTGTGGCTGAGCCGGTCCACCTTGGTGAGTGAGCTGGCCTTCCTGAGTCGGAGGAGTCTCGTAAGTGTAAAATCCGCCAACAGTCGGTGGAGTGTTCCATGCAGCGTTGTTCCTGTCCTGTGAATCCATTAGCTGAAAACAAAGGAAATTATTAGACGAATGGAATGATTCAAACAGGATGCATAAGAGTAATTGAAGGCGAGTATAGAAGTCAATAACGCAAATTTAGCTCACGAAATAGTCCTTAAGTTCCTATTCCTAGTCCTAGTCACAGGCCCGCAGTAGTACGACTATCTTAAGTACTACCACGGTTTCGCTGGTCTTGCGAAACTTTGACCTGCATGGGCCACCATAAAAACGTGTCACGACCCGTACCCAATATTTGAGCACGAACCGTAGCACACCCAGCCTACGCCGCAGTATCGGCGGTAGAACGCTGTACAATATGATGAACAACCACGCAATAAAATATCTCACAAGGCAAGACAGTAATCTCAAAGTCCAACTCATCAACTAAGAGTAAAATAATCTCATAATGAATGAAACTAACTCAAAGTAATCTCTGCTACATGTCTCAAATCAACTCAAAAAATCTAATACAATGTCTCAGCACTAACTAAAGTGAAACTAAGCAAACGCAGCAGGATCAGACGCTGCGTACTCCTCCTGATAAGCAAAATCTGTCTCAGCTAAATCTCCCATGTATGGGCCATACTGGTCAGGGCACTCGACCTCCCCGCAATCACCTAAAATTTGTTTGGTTACCCAGTCAGGATGGAACGAGTACAATTCATCGAATGCAGTTCCAATATATGAAAGTGACTATAAACAAGGGTTAGACATCAATCATGAGTTTTGAAAATAATAATAATAGACAAAAGTAAAGACAATTAATAGACAGTAAAATAGAGTAAACAATACCTTCCCGACAGTTAGAAATACCTTGATATGTGATCGGTCTGGGGTACTACACCGCACGGGCTACAAGGTCTACTTGCAAGAAAATAAACACGGGCTATACTACTTGCAGAAAAGTAAACACGGGCTACACTACTTGCAGAAAAGTAAGCACGGGCTACACTACTTGCAGAAAAGTAAACACGGGCTACACTACTTGCAGAAAAGTAAACACGGGCTACACTACTTGCAGAAAAGTAAATACGGGCTACAATGTCTAACACGGGCTACAATGTCTAACACGGGCTATGGTCAGATCACATATCTTTGTATTTCTAATTCCCGACTCACTGTTTTATAATAAAGTAAAATTCACATAATTAATGGCTAAACAATGATATATAGTGAAATTCAATATTGAAAACAGACAACAAACTGTACTCGCCTGGCGTCCCGAGCTGCTGGCACTGGTCAGAGTCCAAATCGAGGTCCAAGTATCCTATTTAAAGAACCACAGAAATCAAGATACAACTCAAATGATAAGGTTTGTGTTTTATCTATAACTTGCTTTATTGGTTTAATCTAGTTTCTAATCCCTTTATCCCTCTGTACACTTGTTTAGCCATGAGGGTTGTCTAGGTGGACACATGGCTACACCGTTATTGGAGATACACTGCCTATTTCCTGGAATGGTTTCCCTGCTCTGTTAATTTGGTTTTCAGTAGCAGTATTGCTACTTGATTGAAGGCAAGGTAAAGCCTAAGTTGGGTTATTCACAAATACCCTTAGCTCGGGTATGGTTTCTTAGGTTTTCCCAACTGTCACTAGTACCCATAAGGTACTGTGTATCAAGCTGATACTTGATTGTTCTGAGATTCCAGTGTTGAACCTGGTACAACTAATCTTGGGTCCTGGATTTCAACTAATCCTTTGATTCCTGTTATCCCTACCTTGTCAGGTGCTTCACAAAATATATTACAATTTTGAAAAGGATCCTTATGAATTTCTCCAAAATCCTTCTCATTGCCATGGTTTCTCTATAACAGAGTATGCCTCTGTTAACATAGAGTTCAATTATGTGGTGCCCACCGTGTATAGCAATCAGCCCTTAACATGCTCCCAGTCCTTTCCTGACCTTATACCCGAACCTGTGTTCCAGATTTTTGGTATTAAAATACAGGGAAGTTTGGTTCAACAAGTCATCCAAGATAAATGTGGAGAGAAGGCTTCCTATAGTCCCTACTTGGGTGTGAGTTCACTGATTTCATATGATGAAATCAGTCTCTGTATTTACACAGGTGTGAATACTTGATACTGGAACAATAGTGTTTATATGCAAGGCTGTGGAGTGATTGTCAATAGATCAAGCAAAAGTCCAGGTTATCAATCCCATCTCCCACGAATGAGGACAAGTATGCAGATTGATAATTATGTTAAAGGAGAAGCTATAGTCTAGAAGAGGGGGGAAATAAACAACAGTTTCTATATATGTGTTTGATGCCTATAAGGTATTGATCAAGACAAGGTTTACTTGACCTCCTGATTTCAACAGATATGATGTTCCAACGAAGGTTAGTTGGAATACTGTAGGGTAAGTTCATATCCATCCATCCTACATCAAGTCTAGTATTGGCAATATGTGATGTCTCAGGAGTCAACTGACCCTGGCATCTGACATGCCACAGCAATGTAGTACTATAGCTACATGGCTGGACTTCCCTATAAGTTTCCCTGTGGAATCACCCTGTTCTCAGGTCCAGTCCCTTGTTTCCTGGTTAATTGATATATTGCCATGTTTTATGTGGTGTCTGTACAGTCCAGTGGGTAGAATCTGATTTCATGGTTGCGTGTAGGGATTTTGACATCAAGACTCTGGCATCTACTACTCCCCCTTAGGTTGTAGGTTCTCATATCAACCTGTGTGACAAGGGCTATGATGTGTATGCCTCTGAACTTAAACAGGGAAAAAGTATGCAACTTCCAGTCCCAATAACCCTACAAACAAACTCTCCCTTCCAGCCTGTATTAGAATTTAATCCCCTGTATATCTATTGAGTAAAAGTATCAAACATCTACCCCTCTATCTAGGTATAAGTGCAAGTTCAGAGTATTCATTGTGTGAGGGAGTAGAAGGAGTACCTGCTTCAACCCAAGCTCCTACTTCGAAGCTCTGTTAGGTCCTTGGTGACAGGGATGATGGGAGGTTTGCTAGGGTTCGTAGAGAAGACTCGCAGGAGGACTCTCATATATATATAGACAAGTCATGGATGAGATCGGAATAGTTTTCAAAGAGATTCAAATGGTTCAAATGAGATTCGATTTGCATCAACAGTTATCAAAAAGGGTCCCTTAGTTTGAATCTGGTTAGGAGTAGATACCCAAATCCTTTCGAGTATCAGAACACCAAGTTTAAATTTTAGACTTGCAATTTAGTCCCTGGATGATTTGGTTTAGCAAGGGTTTTATATCCATTGAAACTTATAAAATAGTAGAATTGTGAACTATGAACCACAAATTTCTAAATGATAATAAAATAAACAATTATATAAAAATAAATAAATAATAATAAATAAATAAGAAAATATAGGTGGGCTCACAGATTTTGGTCGTTTTGATCTATCAAACTTCTTTGTTTTCAAGTTTTGATGGTTTCATGTTGTAAAGAATTTTATTTTACCCAATTTTGACCTTTGAAGAGTTGGATTTGGACTTGTTTTGACCAAGTTATGGACTTTTGAAGCTTTGGGTTCAAACTATGGAGTTCTTGCTGATTTGGAGAAGACAGTGAGCAGTGTGCGCGAGTTTTTTAGCTTGCGCCACTGAGTTGCGCGCGCTCTTTAGCGCAGCGCAGTCTGATTCATACGCTGCCTTTTGGAGGCATATGTCTTGCATACGCTGACTTGGATAGTAAGGAGTCGTATGGAGTTTATCGCTGCCTTTTGGAGGCGTATGTCTTGCATACACTGACTTGGATAGCAAGGAGTCGTATGGAGTTCATACGCTGCCTTTTGGAGGCGTATGTCTTGCATACGCTGACTTGGATAGTAAGGAGTCGTATGGAGTTCATACGCTGTCTTTTGGAGGCGTATGTCTTGTATACGCTGACTTGGATAGCAAGGAGTCGTATGGAGTTCATACGCTGCCTTTTGGAGGCGTATGTCTTGCATACGCTGACTTGGATAGTAAGGAGTCGTATGGAGTTCATACGCTGCCTTTTGGAGGTGTATGTCTTGCATACGCTGACTTGGATAGTGAGGAGTCGTATGGAGTTCATACGCTGCCCTTCGTGCTGCCTCCTGCGTAAGTTTACGCTCGCGTAGCATCAAATTTTTACGCCCACGATCACTCGTGTCAGCTTGAACATGTTTTTACGCAAAGTCTACATAACTTGGCGTAATCTAACCTTGGTGTTTCTATTGCTCTATAATTTATTCATTTAATGGTGGCATGATAATTCTCCTATTATATCCTTACGCTTTTTGCATAAACTCGATAATCTTAGCATGTTAATATTTTTAATACATATGGTTGAGTAGAACGTGCCCTGTGTCTTGATTGGTTTATGGATACCCAGTATGACTGAAATTTAACCCTGAGAGTTGTAGAATCGACTGTACAGAATAATAGTTTGACTTTCGTGCCTTGTTACAAATTAACATTGATTGTTAACTTTACTAATAATTGATCATGCGTTCCTAGTTGGGACTAAGAGACTGGCTAGTCGTCTTATTGAATTAAATGAATGAGACACGTTCATATTATGAACAATTATAATCGATTGGCCGATCCCGAATATTGACATACAGGCATGTGCAGGCTTCAATTTATTTATTTTTCTACAGAGCAGCTGTTTCCCATAAATAAATTCACTTTATTTATTGTGTTTCTGGGAAAATTACAACTGTGGGAATCCGATCTAGAAGACGATCGCTTTATCCCTTTGACTATGCGAAGAAGAAAAGCTCTCAAAATTTTGACAGTAATTTAGATAACTATGTATCTGTACAATGAATGAGAAAAAGAACTCTATTTATAGAGTCAAAAATAACTGAAAAGATAACTGTCTCCACAGCCTTTGCCTAGTTAAAAATCACGCAGGATTCAACATACGCAAAGTTGTGGGCAGTTACTGGACGTGGCCCGTAACTGTTGGACATATGGCAATAGTGCATGAGTCGTGTGCAAGTTACAGGACACGCAGGTGAGAGATCAGTGGCATGGCTGCCACGTACTCCAATTTGATGAAATTCACGCAGACTTGTTGAAGACGAAATCTACGCAAATTCAGTGTAGAAAGCTTCAAAATCCATGCATACTTGGGGCAAGAAACTTCATGATCCACGCAGACTTGGGGCAACAAGCTTCAACATCCACGCAGACTTGAGGAAGAAAACTTCAGAATCCATGCAAACTTGAGACGAAGAGCTCAAAATACACGCAGACTCAAGGAAGAAAACTTCAGGATCCACGCAAACATGAGATGAAGATCTCACAAATACACGCAGACTTGAGATAGGACTGCCAGTTGTCTTGATTTAGCGTGCCTCGACTGACACAAAATCTCTGACAGTGATTGCTTTTGTCAGTCGCATTAAATGACAATAAGGCCTTTTGGTACGCCACTTTGACAAAGGTTGAGTCTTGCTGAAGAAGATTTCGAAAATCACGCAATAGGCGGCTGTGATTTCTCGAGTTCTGTGCATACGTGGCATATGAAGAGACGTTCTTCGACCGTCGTGCTGTCAGTCATAATTACACTTCTGACAAATGATGAGCTGGCTTCAGCGTGACTTGCAAATATTTGTCTTGATCAACTGAGCGTGACAATTAGGCTTGTTCTGATCAGCTCAGCGTGACAATCATTTTTGAGGCCTACAAAACCCCCTTCAAAGTTTTCGAAAAAATGATAATTTATTTCGAAATACTTTGAAAATAGAGATGATAAAATGAATTCAGTCACGCTGAGATGACATTAAATTTCTCGGAATTCGAAAAGACTTCGAAGTTCTTTGAAAACATTCAAATGAACCTATTAAATGTCATGATGACTCTTCGTTCTCCGAAACTGATTGCATCCAATTTATTATGGAATATGAACCGCCGGCAAGTTCTGTATATATAAACAAGGAGAAGATTCATTTTCAACTTCATCTCACGTCAACATGACGCCAAAGGAAGAAGCTGAAGAAGAAGCACGCAAGTTGGGCTTTTGTGCCCGTGGTGACCCCACTCTTGGGGGTGAAGAACCCGAATCAGTCGTCATCGAGCTCAAGGACAACCCCACGCAGTTAGCCAAGAATCTTTTGAGCTATTTTGGATTGGATGGCTCGTCTTCTTCTGATGGGCGGAGCCTCATGGAGAAGCGTGAAATGCTCGAGACCCTATTGCATCGCCTGGGAGTGAAGAGCGTGGAAGAGTTAGGCATTAAACTTAGCCGCTCTGGAAAATAGAGCGTAACTTTTTATGCTCTTGTTGTGCTCTTCTGTTTTGTCTTTTGTAAGACCATCAGTGCCCGTCTTAAAGAAATGAAGTACAACTTTTGTGTTTGATCTGTGTGCCTTAAATGAAGAATATTAATTAGCACACTTTGACTGTTTCCAATGTTGCACTGTCTCCCGAAGTACACGTGACACTCATTCCACAACTTACGAGCGCTACTCATGCGGATCTTTTCCAAGAATAGACCTGCACTTGACTCTTTAAATAGATGGATGAACTCCACGCAAACTCATCTTCCCATTCTTCTTCCTCTCTTCTGAGAATGAACTTTCCGTGAGAAGAAAAATAAAGAAGCCATGCTGTCTGATGTTAGATCTCTGTGCACGCTACCAGACATGGGTCTGTCAATCTTTAGCAGCAAACTCAGCAGTAAGTTCAATATACACGCATCGAATTTGCTAAAGACGATTTCGTCTTTTTGAATGAAACAGAAATGCATCTGTCTTTGCTAACCAATTTTCTGTTGGTTGATTTTTCTTGCTGTTACTTGCAGAAGCTTGGTTGAAAACCTTCTTCAGAATTGGCATTGGTGATATGGATGCTGTGGAGAATGTTCCTCTGACACCCACATCAGGGAGCTCATACGCCTTTGACGCGTAAATCAGACAACTCAGAACTCTTCGTGAGATATAAAGGTCTTCCTCTGTTGGTAGGAAGAGCCTTTATACACAGAGAGTTGGATGGTGGAGCGGACTCTAACCCGAGAGATTGGGTAGTAGAGTTCCTTTGACGGCAGAACTAGGAATCGTATCCCAATGCTGGATACATTCCTACCTGCTTGAGGTGCCGTCGTTCCTCCACGAGCTGTATTGGCAGCAACACGCCGTCGGGCTGCCATACTCTGTGGTTCTCCTCTTGTCTGAGAGAGAAGACCAAAGTTTGATTCCTGCTAATCTGGTCGTGACTAAGGCCCAGACAATCAGGAATTGCCACGAACGACGAACCTAACGGAGAAGGTCCGGCGGAGAAGATCCAAAGAAGAAGATCTCTATTAGGTTTGTCGTGACGTAGAATGAAAATCCAAAGATTGTAATAGATTTCCATTATGATTTGTAAGAAAGTCTAAGAAAATGTAATAGACTTTCTGTGGTAAAATGAGAATGATAATTCTTCTATGCTCAATGATTTGTATTTGTGGATGAATTGTGGACATGATAGATAATAAAATCTTCTTTTCTGTTCTAGAGTATATGATATTATCAGAGGTATTATGGACGTGATAATATGTAGGAACTCAAAAGAAAATAGATTGTTTTCTATTCAGAGGTCAAAGATGGGAAATGATAAATGAGTAAGTAGATTCATCATTTATTCAGAGGTTATGAAAACATGATAAATAACGAATCCCCACTTTTGAAATGAATTGATAGAAGATAGTGGACAGATGAATTATCAAGCGATAATGAACAGATGAATCGTCGGATGAATGTAATAAGTGAACGGACGAACCGTCAAGTGAATGAGCGAACCGTCAGATGAATGTGTCGCTTCGTCATTTTAAGAAATTACTGCCTATAAATATAGCAGAAATTTGATAGGAACGAACACTTCCACTCTCCAACATAAAAATGTCGTCTGGAGAAGCATCCAAGAAGGCTAAGGTCGCCCCAAAGGTTGAGAAGGGCACTGAAGAACGTCCTGCTGATCCAGTTCAGCCGAAGAAGACAGAAGCCGGTGAAGGTTCGTCTGCTCCCAAGCCACCAAGGGACATTCTGGATTTCTTGCTTGAACCAGGAAGGACCGAAGAAGAAGAAGCCATGAGGATGGCCGCCTGTAAGTTCCTCGTGGGTTCCAGCAAGGAGGTGCTTGGCTCTTTTGCTGATTATGTTTGTGAAAAGGACGGCAGCGGTCCACGTCCAAAAGTCGAGAAGGATGATAGTGATCTTCCTTAATATCATGTATTATCTTTCATGATTAGAAAATTTTTTTTTTATCTATAAACATGAACTTGTCTGATGCTTTTTACAACATTTACATTTATACATAATACTTTTTAAGAAATTTGCCATTGATAGGCATCAAAACTTTTCGACCATCCAATTCTGAGAGTTGATAAGCTCCATTTGAGAAAACTCTGCTCACGACATAGGGACCTTCCCACTTTGCATCAAATTTGTCCTTGCTCATATGAGTCATAGTCATAGGGCGTCTGACTGTCAAAACAAGTTCTCCTTTTTGATATGCTCGAACTCTGACTTTCTTATTAAAAGCTCTTGAAATCCTAGCTTGATAGAATTCAATATTCTGTTGAGCAGATAACCGCTTTTCATCCAAAGCTTCTAATTCCTGAAGTCGAAGACGATCATTATTTTCAGTGGTAAGTTCATTAGCGATTGCTATCCTTAAAGAAGGAATTTGAATCTCTAATGGAAGAACAGCTTCACAACCATACACCAGAGAGAAGGGTGTACATTTAGTAGCGTTACGAACTGTAGTGCGGTAAGCCCACAGACATTCACCAAGTTTCTCACTCCAATTCCGTTTGTTAGTGGAGACAAACTTCTTTAAGAGTTTAATGATGGTCTTGTTGAAAGCTTCTGCTAACCCATTAGCTGCTGGATTATATGCAGTTGAGGCCACATTATTGATTCGATGATCGTCACAGAATCGAGTAAATTTCTGGCCGATGAACTGTGGTCCATTATCATGAATAATGCGTCGAGGAACACCAAATCTGTAGATGACGTGGTGTTTGATAAAGCTGATGACATTGGACATCTTAACTTCAAATAAAGGAATGGCTTCAGCCCATTTAGAGAAATAATCGGTTATTGCTAGAATAAACCGATGACCTTTTGATGATGGCGGATTGATCGGACCGACAATGTCCATGCCCCAAGCTTCAAAGGGCCATGATGCTACTGTCGGATGTAAAAATTCAGAGGGTTGATGAATAAAATCCGCATGGATTTGACAAGCTTTACACTTTCTTGCATATTCGATGGCGTCTGATACCATAGTGGGCCAATAATAACCCATACGTCGAATACGGTCTTGAAGTTTTGGTCCTGGCTGATGTGCTCCACAAATTCCATCATGTGCTTCACGAATAATCTGCTGAGCCTCCTCACCGGCAATACATCGAAGGAGTAAACCATCATAAGCTCGACGATATAAAGTTTTTGTAGTATGATTATAATAGAATCTGAGTGATCGTCGTCTAATAGATGCTGCCTCACTCGGATCATCTGGAAGAATATCATACAATACAAAATTTAAGAAAGGAAGTCTCCAATCCTTATCCGTATTTTGATCCTCAGCTGAATTACTGAAGATGAATTCTATACTGGAATCGGATGAAGAGGAAAATGATTTACGGCTAAATCCAAATCCTCTTGTTGTGTTGACATCATGCGATGTTGATTCCTTAGTGTCAACTGGAAGTCCCAAAGTTAGATTGTTTTCGAGATGGAATAATTCCCGATTTTAAACAACAATCACTTGTTGACGTCTAATCGGAATAGCTAATACCGCCGCAAGATTAGCAAGAGCATCAGCTTCTGTGTTACATGCTCGCCTAACATGTTCAATGAAGAATTCTTCAAATGAAGAAGCCATAGATATAGCCGATCTATGATAAGGAACCAGATCTTGATGACGAACTTCATAAGTGCCCCTTATCTGGTTGACAATGAGTTTAGAATCTCCATATGCTTTCAAATGTTGAATATTCAGATGTTTGGCGAGTTGAAGACCAATAAGCAATGCATTGTACTCAGCTACATTGTTTGAACATGGTTGATCGAGAGAGTAGGCTCTTTGAATAGCCAGGCCCTCTGGCGATACAAGAACAATGCCAACTCCGGCAACAATATCACCATTAGGACCTATTCTTGAAGCTCCATCAAAGAATAGACGCCAAGCAGAATTCTCTTTATCAATTTGATTTGAATCCAGGACTTCATCTGGGATTTCATCATAGAGTTTTGAATTTTCTGGGATAGAATGAGCAGCCAGAAAATCTGCTAAAGCTTGTCCTTTGACTGATTTCTGAGGAATATAATGCATGTCATACTGAGCCAGTAAGATTCCCCAGTTAGCCAACCTAGAATTCAAAACACTGGGTTTCTTCATCATGATCCCTATAGGATTGATTCTGGAGATAACATGAATGGTCTGACCCATGATATAATGTCGTGTCTTTTGGACAGCGAACATTAAGGCTAGACATTCTTTTTCGACCGGTGAATATCGAGGTTCAGCTCCGGTCATAGTCCGACTGAGATAGTAAATGGCTTGTTCATGGCCATTCTTATTCTTTTGAGCGAGCAATGCACCCAATGAATGACTCATTGCTCGAGTATATAAGAGGAAGGGAATTCCTGAGACAGGAGGTACCAATACTGGAGGGCTCATCATATATTGTTTTATATCATCGAATGCTTTCTGACATTCATCATTCCATACAAAAGAAACACCTTTCTTCATGAGCTTATTGAATGGTCTGCAGCGTCCTGATAAATTAGAGATGAATCTCCTGATATAAGCGATCCTTCCTTGAAATCCTCGTAGCTCTTTTAAGGTGCGTGGAGGATGCATCTCTTGAATGGCTTTGATCTTCTCGGGATCCACGTGTATACCTTTAGCGGTAATGACGAAGCCGAGAAATTTGCCACTAGAGACGCCTAAGAAGGACTTAGTAGGGTTCATCTTTAATTGATGCTTACGCATTAAATCAAAAATAGTCTTCAAATCTTGGATATGATCCTCCTTTTGTCGACTCTTGACTGCAATATCATCAACGTAGCATTCGACTGTTTTTCGCAAATGTTCACGGAATATAGTGCTCATAGCTCGTTGATAAGTTGCTCCTGCATTCTTGAGACCGAATGGCATAACTGTATAACAATATGTACCGATCGGCGTTCTGAAAGAAGTGTGCTTCTCATCATCTGGAAACATTTTAATCTGATTGTACCCAGAATACCCGTCCATGAATGACATCCGTTCAAATCCACAGGTATTATCGATCATGACATCAGTGATTGGTAGAGGGAATTCATCTTTAGGACATGTCGTATTGAGATCGCGGAAGTCTATGCATACTCTGATCTTGCCAGTCTTTTTAAGAACAGGAACTATATTAGCTACCCAATCGGGATGTTGTTCCTCTCTAATAAACCCAGAGGCCGAGAGTTTATTGACTTCAGCTTCAATCGCATCCATAATGTGTGGACGAAATCGCCGCTGTTGTTGTTTGACCGGTTTAGCATTCGGCATGATATTGAGCTTGTGAGTTGCAATTTGTGGATCAAGCCCCGGCATATCTTCATAACTCCAAGTGAAGACATCGATGTATTCACGAATGAGCTTGACCATGTCTTGCTTATCTGTTTCTGAAAGACTTTCACTGATGAATATTGGTTTGGGGGATCCCTCTTCACCAATATCTATTTGAACAAGTTTATCTTCAGTCGGAGGTTCTCTTTGCTCGAAACGGAACTCCCATTGATTATCTAACCTTTGAGCCTATTGTTCTGATTCAGGTGAGATCTCAAATTCGTCTTCGTCTTCATCATCTTCTTCAGAACCATCAGTGGAGACCATATTGGAAGACAGAATGTTGCAATAGAAATCATCGATACTCATATCGGAATCCCAAGAGGTAGTACTAGAAGAATCAGATCTTCTGTCTTCATCAGATTCGGGATCTTCATGGATAATGTTGATAAAAGGAGTAGGAGCATTATAACCCAGTCCGTATTTCGTCCTCCCATATTTCAGAGGAGGAATCCGAACAGGCATTTTTCTACCTCTTCCATTACTGAGGCCAGTTCTGAAGTCATAGCCCATGTTTTTAATGATGTCTTTAGATTGCTGACTATAACGACGTAATTGTAATCTTCCAGTATCATCATTTTTGTCATCATCTTCTAAATCAGAAGGATTCTGGGGCCCTTTGTAAAAGAATATTGGGATGTCTCCTGGTTTTCTACTAGGAACCAGAAAATAAGAAGATTGTACTGGTTCTAGGGATACATCTGTATGAAAAGTCTGTACAACTCCTATGGTTATTGTGTTCAAGTCATCCAATAAATGTAAATAACTATGAACATAATTACACACATCAACATACTGCAAAGATGGAGACTTTTCATTGACTTTAAAAGCAGCAATATTTACATTGGAAGAAGGTTGAGCCTTAGAAATTTTAGCCAAATCAATGACTAAAGGGGGAGAAGAAGAACGAGAAGAAGTTTTGTTTCGATTAAGATCGATAACAAATGGCTCAGAAGAGGTGAGCTCCCTTGAAGCTTGAGATGGAAGAGTAGTCCGCCCTCTAACTGGGATTAGCAGAGTATCCTGTTTCATATATGTGGATACAGAAACTGTAGTACGCCCACTGACAGGAATGATCAGTGTATCTTGAGCAGATAACTGAGGTGATGGAGAGATACGTCCGCTCACTGGAATAATGAAGGGGTCTTCTCCGGAGGATTTAGGAGACAGTTGCTGAAAGGTTCGACTTTTAACAGGAATTGTTAAAGTCTCACTTTGTGAATCCTCCTGTTCCATGGCTTGTATCAGCTTTGTGTACTCTTCTTTATACATCCGGGCATCATTGAAATAAGCTTCAACTCCGCGGAAAGGATTTATATCAGCAACCTCTTTTTGTACATTTCCATTGCTGTCAATGTATTTAAAACATTGATGGAGAGTAGAGGGCACCACATTATTTTCATGAAGGAAGGGCCTTCCCAGAAGAAGATTATAGGATCCCACGATTTCGATCACATAGATAGTGACTTTGGATCTGAAATCGCCTATCTGAAGCTTCAGATGAATCTTTCCCAAAGGCTCACTTCGGCTTTGATTAAATCCCAAGATAGTAGTAACCGTCTTGGAAAGTTTGTGAAGAGGGATTTTGAGTTCATCCAATAGACTTTTCGGCATTATGCTTATAGCAGACCCTGGATCAATAAGGATACGATCTATCTTCATCGTATCGATATAACCGGTGTAATAGAGAGGCCGATCATGTAGATTACTCTCCAGAAGCATGTCATCTTGTATAAAGGTGATATTTGGGATAATCTCCAATACACTGTTGCAATACAAGCAAGTAGCAGGTTCTGCATCCGGCTTCTTTAATTGTGCAAGACAAGATTCAGCCTGTAAGAGTGCTTCACTTAACGTCTCCCGAGTCTCTTTGGAAAGACGTAGAAGTTCAAAGAGGGACATTCTAGCTGGAGTATTAGCAAGTTGAGCTAGAATGTCAAAGCTATAAGGCTTCTGAAGCCCAAGAGGGGACTTCTTGATTGGCTTATCAAACCGAGCTTGTTGCTTGCCTTTCTCAAGAGCTGTGGGCTTGGAAGGAGTAGGTACCCCCGGTGTGATTGAAGGAACAGGTGCCGTGGATGATTCTTTTTCAACAGGAACATCAACAACGTCTTTATCAGCAGGAGAGACACCAAGGATATCCTCAGGATTCTTGGAATAATCCTTCAGATAAGGTTTCCCTGTCCGAGTAGCACCAGCAAGTGCTTCTTCCTTATCTTTTGGCTCTGTGTCAGGGGTAGATCCGAGAGAAGTCATATGACATGACTTAATCTTTCCAACCTTTTTGGACTTTCGAGAAGTAATCTTTTGAGGAGGAGGAGATTCAAAATCTGCCACTAGATCAGGATGAATCCACATTATTTCTCCTGTTTCTATAGTGATTGGCACTAATCCTTCAGATTGTGGAGGAGGAATATTCACTATTTCGAGAGTTGTCTTGGGAATAGGAACAATCCCATTTTCAAGAAGTTGAGGAGGAAAATCTCCAAATTGCATAGAGATGACGTTAGAAGTGACAGTCTTCTCTTTTGGAGTAAGAGAGATAGCTCCAGATCTAATCATTTCTTGGATCTTTCCTTTCAGTACATAACATGTACGAAGTGTGTGACCCAACATTCTGTGGTATGGACAGTATTTGGGATGATCTGTCTTACCAGCTTCATCAGGTTTCTTGATTTCACGTAACTGTATCTTATTACCTTTCAGCAGACATTCAAAGATACCTTGGACATCATCATCATCAAAAGAGTATTCTTCTCTAGGACGAGGTGTTCTTGGTTGTTGAGTTGTGGAGACAGGAGAAGCTTGAACAGTCGATGCATCTTTGCTATGAAGGTTAACTTCAAGAGTTTCTTTCCCTTTGCGGGTGTTGGATTTAGCATTATTGTTAGCATTCTGACTTGTTTCTTTAGGGGACATTTGCACTCCTAAACCTTTGAAGGTTTCAGCACTAGTTTCTGCGGCCTTGGCACTAACTATAAAGGAAGGCCAATCTTGAAATTGAGTGGATCCTGTCCACATGCTGATGATTGGTAATAAATTGGACTTGTATGTGTCAATGGTGACAGCATCAGGAGTTCTAAGAGGCATTTTCAGAGCTTCTCTTCGAAACTGTTCAATAAAATCTTCAGTAGTCTCATTGTTCTTCTGCTTGATTCTGATAAGAGCAGACATAGTCATGTCATTGAGCCCTTCATAGAATCGTTCAAGAAACATTTGTTTGAAACCAGCAAATGAGGTAATGCACCCATCAGGGAGACTTCTATACCAGTCATAAGCTGTTCCCTTGAGACATCCAACAAACACCCGAGTAAGGAGGGCGTCACTTGGTTGTAACTGATCAGTCATCACTTCAAAATAATTGATAAATTGACTTGGAGAAGTGGTTCCATCATAGAATGAGATAGTAGGAGGCTTATACTTAGGAGGATAAGATACTTGCTTCCATTCTATCGGATAAGGTTGTTTGATACCCAACCTTTGCAAACCATCTTTCTGTTTGAATGCTTCAAATTGAGTTCTGAGGTTCTTCAATTCTTCAGAAACAACTCCGGAAGATTGTGGAGTTGTAACCTGCTGAGTATAATTGGGAGGAGGGACTGCAGAATATGTACTACCCCCAGCTCCAGACTGACTAGGAACATTAGATTGTACCCCCGGAATAGTAGAAGGCTCCAGGGTTGGATTAACAGGAGTATCTAGTACCACTTACCACTGGTGGTACTGTCTGTTGGACTTGCTGAGTTTGGTGCTGAGTTTGCATAAGTGTGTGCATAGCATTCAATGTATCTGCCATAGCTCGCAACTGTTGTTCCAAAGAAGAAATCCTCTGTTCATGAGCTTCGGTGCTAATCGAAGGTTCATGATTGCCATCTACCATGTAAGTGGTAATCATTCGAGGAATAGACGATGAAACTGTTTGTTCTGAATCATCGCTGTGAGAGTCAAAATCTTTCCCGGGAGTGTTTATAGGAGTCAATGCTGGAAAGTTGGACTCCCCAAGAAAATCCTCTGTGATCTCTGGATTAACACTTGGATGAGAGGAAGAAGAGACCCTGGCTAAAGCTCCAGTCCTGGATCGGGTGCCGAGGTAAACACCATCTTCAGAATCTGATATAGCATCAGACCGCATGCTACCTCCAATATTTCTGGAGGTCATATTGACAGAAGCAAACAAAGGCTCATCTTCATCAGGTATAGGTTCATGCTGAATCCGATTGAAGACAGATTGTCGTTTATTTTGACATCTGCATTGCATTGTGACTCTTGGCTGGAAGTCACATTCATGATCAACATGACTCTGAGCCATTGATTGACATTTGTACTGAATTATGACTCTTGGGTAAAATTCACATTCAGCATGATCCATAGAATTGTTCCTTCTCTTCTGTTGAAGGTGCTCTCGTAAATCTTTTTGGTTCTTGGGCCTTAATGGCTCTTGATTATATAGAGAGTGATTAATATGAGCCACATAATTTCTAGCATACTCTGCATCTGGATCTCTTATCTTTGTATCCAATTGGTGTGGTTTCTTAACACCAGAAATGTTTCCCAAACGGGTTTGATTCAGCTTGGCTCTTAGATCAATTGGAGGTAATATATTGGTTTTAGAAACTTGGAGTTTTCCTTCCAATGATCTAGATATCTGCAGAGAAGGAAGAATAAAACCACCCCCTTGACTAGGAGTTGGTAATAGACCCTCTTTTCTAGACAAATTCTGTGCCAAATTTGAAGAAGTCATAGGAGAAAACACTAAGGAGTGTTTCTTCTTAGACTTATTCAGATTTTGAGACATAAAATGTCCAGAAGGAAGAGTAGTCAAAAGACCATCTCCTTTTCTTTGACTAACAAAATTGTCAGTCAAAGCTGTTCCTGAAGTAAAAACTTCAGAAGCAGAGGAAATAACTAAAGAGTTATTCCTTTTCGAAGGGACATTGTGAGCCATTTGTGGAGAAGTTCTAACAAGACCACCCCCAGTTTTAGCAGAACTTGGTAAAGAAGAAGAAGTAGCTAAAGAACTACTCTTCTCAGATGAAATACACGCTGAAACAGGTTTGGCTAAGGAACCAGTACTGTCAGCGTGACTTTTGATTTTAGAAATACACGCAGGAACAGATTTGGCTAAGGAACCAGTACTGTCTGCGTGACTTTTGAATGTGGGATTATACGCTGGAACAAATTTGGCTAAGGAGCCAATACTGTCAGCGTGATTTTTAACTTTGGAAACACACGCTGGAACAGATTTGGCTAAAGAGCCAGTACTGTCAGCGTGACTTTTGAATGTGAGATTGTACGCTGGAACAAATTTGGCTAAAGAGCCAGTACTGTCAGCGTGACTTTTGAATGTGAGATTGCACGCTGGAACAGATTTGGCTAAAGAGCCAGTACTGTCAGCGTAGCTTTTGGTTACTGTCTTCTTCGAGCACACAAGAATGTGCGTGCTTGCAGTAAAGCCTTTGCCAGTGTTAGGAGTAGACACTGTGGCAGAGACTTCACTGTTGACTGCCAACAGATTCTTAGGGACATAGACCGAGCGTCCCTTCGACTTGGCAGTGATGATGGAGGCTGGAGTGGGTTTGCCACCCTTGGCCCGCCGCATTTCTTCGTAGGCGAGTTGATCGAACTTGATCGTCATCACCTTCTTCGTCGAGCCGACTGACGAAGCGTCGCATTGAGTTGTTGCCATCTCAGAAGAGGAGATGGTTTTCCCTAGCAGAGTCGCCAATTTGTTTTCCATAAATAAATTCACTTTATTTATTGTGTTTCTGGGAAAATTATAACTGTGGGAATCCGATCTAGAAGACGATCGCTTTATCCCTTTGACTATGCGAAGAAGAAAAGCTCTCAAAATTTTGACAGTAATTTAGATAACTATGTATCTGTACAATGAATGAGAAAAAGAACTCTATTTATAGAGTCAAAAATAACTGAAAAGATAACTGTCTCCACAGCCTTTGCCTAGTTAAAAATTACGCAGGATTCAACATACGCAAAGTTGTGGGCAGTTACTGGACGTGGCCCGTAACTGTTGGACACATGGCAATAGTGCATGAGTCGTGTGCAAGTTACAGGACACGCAGGTGAGAGATCAGTGGCATGGCTGCCACGTACTCCAATTTGATAAAATTCACGCAGACTTGTTGAAGACGAAATCTACGCAAATTCAGTGTAGAAAGCTTCAAAATCCATGCATACTTGGGGCAAGAAACTTCATGATCCACGCAGACTTGGGGCAACAAGCTTCAACATCCACGCAGACTTGAGGAAGAAAACTTCAGAATCCACGCAAACTTGAGACGAATAGCTCAAAATACACGCAGACTCAAGGAAGAAAACTTCAGGATCCACGCAAACATGAGATGAAGATCTCACAAATACACGCAGACTTGAGATAGGACTGCCAGTTGTCTTGATTTAGCGTGCCTCGACTGACACAAAATCTCTGACAGTGATTGCTTTTGTCAGTCGCATTAAATGACAATAAGGCCTTTTGGTACGCCACTTTGACAAAGGTTGAGTCTTGCTGAAGAAGATTTCGAAAATCACGCAATAGGCGGCTGTGATTTCTCGAGTTCTGTGCATACGTGGCATATGAAGAGACGTTCTTCGACCGTCGTGCTGTCAGTCATAATTACACTTCTGACAAATGATGAGCTGGCTTCAGCGTGACTTGCAAATATTTGTCTTGATCAACTGAGCGTGACAATTAGGCTTGTTCTGATCAGCTCAGCGTGACAATCATTTTTGAGGCCTACAGCAGCATGTGTACTTATGGTCAAGGCATGATTATTCCGTAGTTAGATTTGATTGTTGTATTACGCTATGTAAGACCTACAACCTAGCCGCACGGGTATCATTGTAGAGTTGCGCATATCGTACCCCGTACGAAAGTACTCATTTGAATGACCATGATCCACGGCATGGGATTTCACTCAACGTAGAGACTATTAAGTTAAATAAAATAATGATTGCATGGAGAGAATGGATCCCCGAGTTCTTACATGGCAGCCCTCTTGGGACTAGTAGTGCCCGACAGGCCGGCTGGTCCCCACAGATACTGTAAATCTGCCACATGGGCAGGGAGCGGTATCTGGTTATATTATTTATTGTATATTGTATATTGATGACGGGCGTCCTGCTGGGACTCGTCTAATTCATGATTGGCGCAATTGATTGACTGGATAAACTAGCTTTGCTTGCACATAGTAAGAACTGAGGAATCCCTATTGCATAAATTCCAGGATAACTTGGAACTCACAATAGCAAGCCGTAGAAGTTGAATGGCCGTTTAAATTGATTTGTTTGTGTACGGTACCTACTCTGTTGCCTAACTGAGATGATCAGAATGTCAGGACATGACGGGCCAACTTTTGTCCTTGTTTGGTTGGGAAGTTGGTTCAAAATGTCGTGATGTGATATGAATCCCAGTAGTCAGCAGAGATCTATTTATTATCTTTCCTATTACTGGTTTTAGTTCTCATGTCGTGCTTCCTTGTGGTACTTGCTATTAGAGGTCTAACCTCTCTGGTTTTGCATGGCCAGATTTAGAGCCGGTTCCCGAGGACTCAGCTTACTTCTACCTCCAAGATGGTCAATACTTGAGGGATGATCGCAGGAGGACTCGAGTGGGTTTCTTACTTCCCCGCTCGTTTTGTTATCTACTTTATACCTTGCCGTTTGGCACCGACATGTTAGTCGGATCGTCTTGTACTTACTTTTACATAATTATAACTAAGTCAGGCTACAGCTGATAACAATTGTGTATGCCTTGCTACATCATCTAGCTATGTTTTGTAAAGCCAGATATCAAAGAACATTTTGACTAAGCGTTTGGGATGCCTTACTGCTTTATCTCACATGTTCTCTATTTATTGTTTCTTGTTTGAATGATTGAGACAATAGATGTGAAGTGACCATAGTGAGACTTTCATGTAGTATGCACCCCCTCGTCTTTTAGACATCATTGATCGTATTATACGGTATTCATCTACCCGTAATACGTAGCTGGCTGAGTCATTCTCCCGCTCTCCAGTATTCTGGTTCTGGGGCGTGACAAGGTTTTAGTTGTGGCCCATGCAGGTCTGATTTCCGACTTGTGGGGTGTTTTGATTTATAAGATGTCTCAATCACACATGTTCTTCCTTGATCTCTTGATTCGTTACTCTCGACTCTAGCTTGAAATTTCGGTATCCTTTGACTTCATTGATCTTTCCTGTCCAACCGTTTGATTGTTCTCTTGTCCCTTTTCTTAGGGGCACCTCGTCCGCATCTGTCATGTTTGGGCAACAACAACAAGGGCCGCATGGACAACCTGACCAGGTTGGTCAGCAACAAGGGTCAGAACCACTTCATGAGACTATTCAAGAAGAGGTGATAGTAGAACCAGTAGTTGGACCGCAGTATCCGGAGGTTCCAACACCACCAATAGTTCCACTTACCCCTGTGAAATTGGACACACCAGCCCTTCTGGAGATCATGAGAGGAATGATGGCTACTCAGCAACACCAGATGTTAGTCCAGCAGCGCATGCACGCTCAGTTACAAGAACATAATGTACTTCTTAACCAAGGATTACAGACGGTATTGGAAAGAGGGGCAAGGACAGATTCAGGAGTGTCAGCCCGATTTTGCAAGTACAACCCCCGCCGTTTCGAAGGCACGGAGGATGCCATCTCAGCAGATGCATGGCTTAAGGATATTGAGGCTATTCTGACAGCCGCTAAGGTGCCGACAGAAGAACGTGTGGATCAGGTGAAGTTGTTACTTCAGGATCTCGCACGTGATTGGTGGGAATCAGAGGAAGTACGTATCAGACGTCTTGTTGCTTGGGACGATTTCACAGCAAGGTTCAAGACAAAATACTATGGAGTTGTGGCGCAGTTTGAGATACAACAGAAGTTTATCAACCTCAAGCAGGCCGGCAAGACGGTAGATGCTTACGCAGCGGAGTTCTGCAGATTGAGTAGGTTTGCCCCAGAGATGGTAGCGACGGAGCGCCAGAGGACGATGAGGTTCCAGCAAGGGTTTCATCTTGAGCTCTTGCAATTGATAGAGGGGCACAACTACCAGACTTTTGACAAAGTATTGACGGCAACTCGAAGGCATGAGATCACCATTCAGAGGCTTGCGGCAAGGACTGGAGGTCAGAAGAGATCCCACAGTCAGATGGAAGGAGGAGGGGGAGCAGCGTCCCGAACAACAGCACCATCCCCTGGCATTCGTATCCACGATGTGGTGATACGAGGGCCAGCACCACCACCCAGGCAGCAGCAGCAACAACCGAGGAAGAACCAGCAACCCCCAGCAGGCTGCACTTATTGTGGAAAGATGGGGCACACTAGAGATGTGTGTCGGACATTGAACGGACTGTGTTTGATATATAGAAATCCAGGTCATCGGGTTACCACATGTCCCATGAATTCGAGGTCAGGAGGACCAGTGCAGCAGTTTCCTGCTCTGCCAGCACCAGGGGCAGGACAGTATCGAGGACCAGCGGTAGCAGTGAGACCGTTGGCACAGCGCCCGTTAATGCCGCAGGCTCAGATGTTTCGGCAGCAGGGACCGTCGATGCAGCAACACCAGCATAGACCACCCCAGCATCATCAAGACAGGGGCCAGAAGTAGCACCAGGCTAGGCCGCAGCATGGGAACCAGCAAGGAGGTCGAGGGCAGGCATTCACTCTGTCCTTGGAAGAGGCATTAGCGTCGGAAGATGTTGTGGCAGGTAACATTCTCGTCGCCTCATATCCCGCAGTAGCATTGTTTGATTCGGGAGCATCACACTCATTTATATCTGCACAATTTGCGACACGGCTAGGAATAGAGTTCGAGGCATTGCCAGCGAGGTTGAATATACTCACTGGTAATGGGCTCGTAGGAGTTAGTAGAGTTATTCTAGCATGTAGCGTTGTAGTTTGCGGGCATTCCTTACCCGCCCGGTTGATAGAATTTCCTGTTGGAAATTTTGACGTTATCTTAGGCATGGACTGGCTGAAAGACAGTCATGCGACAATAGATTGTCATAGTGGGAGTGTATCTTTTGATATTCTAGGCATGAAGAGATTCACCTTAGTCAGATCAGAGGTAACTCAGCAAGAGCAGGGAGTAATAACGACAATGGAAGAAGTTCAGGTTCCGAAGGTAGTTGAAGAATTTCTAGACGTATTTCCCGAAGAACTTCCCGGTCTGCTACCGGTTAGAGATATTGAGTTCAGTATAGAATTGGCACCTGGGACTAAACCGATATCAGATCGGGTATACAGAATGGCAGATTCGGAGCAGGCCAAGGTATATCAGCATATAGAGGAACTAAAGGAGAAAAAGTTTATCCAAGCTAGCATATCGCCATGGGCAGCACCAGTGGTACTTGTGGGGAAGAAGGATGGATCATCCAGATTGTGTATCGACTACAGAAAGCTTAACGCGACAACAGTAAAGAACAAGTACCCACTACCCAGGATCGACGACTTGTTTGATCAGTTGAGCAGAGCTAGAGTTTTCTCTAAGATAGATCTTCGGTCAGGCTATCACCAAGTGAGTGTTCGGAAGGAGGATATTCCCAAGACAACATTCAGGTCGAAGTATGGGCATTATGAATTCTTAGTAATGTCGTTTGGTTTGACCAATGCTCCAGCAATATTCATGGATTTGATGAACTGCATCTTTATGCCGTACTTAGATCAGTTTGTCGTGGTGTTTCTCGACGACATTTTTGTATACTCTGTTAGTGAAAAGGAGCATGAAGACCACCTCAGGAAAGTGTTGCAGGTTTTGAGGGAGAACCAGTTGTATGCCAAGCTCAGCAAGAGTGGGTTCTGGACGGATCACATTTCATTTTTGGGTCATATCGTATCAGAAGCTGGAGTAGCAGTGGATCCCAAGAAGGTAGAAGCAGTAGAGAGTTGGCCAGTATCCAAGACCGTAGCTGATGTACGGAGTTTCTTAGGATTGGCAGGATATTACAGAAGGTTTGTGTCAGATTTTGCAAGACTTTCAGCACCCATGACCCGCTTGACACAGAAGGATGTGCCATTCGTTTGGTCGGCAGAATGTCAGGCATCATTTGAGAATCTGAAGCAGAAGTTGATATCAGTGCCCATTCTTACATTGCCAGTTGGACGCGGAGGTTTTACCGTATATTGTGATACGTCAGGTAAAGGACCTGGATGTGTCCTCATGCAGCACGGGAAGGTGATAGCATATGCATCTAGGCAGCTTCGGGACCATGAGAAAATTACCCAACTCATGATTTGTAGTTGGCGGCAGTAGTATTTGCTTTGAAGCTATGGAGGCATTACTTGTATGGTGACCGAGTGGACATGTACACAGACCATAAAAGCCTGAAGTACATCTTTACTCAGAAGGAGCTAAACATGAGACATAGAAGATGGTTAGAACTGATCAAGGATTACGACGTGGAGCTTCAGTATCATCCGGGCAAGGCTAATGTGGTAGCAGATGCTCTTAGCAGGAGAGGCGGCGCATTTATGTTGACAACACAGAGGCATATCTTAGAAGAACTTAAGGAGATGGGCATAGAAGTTATACTTCCTAACGATGTAGGAGTTCTGGCAAGTCTACAAGTCCAATCTGACTTGGTAGATAGGATCAAGGCAGCTCAGGCACAGGACCCAAGGATTCAGAAGCTTATGGCAGAATGTGAGTCAGGACTCAGGAAGGAGATGGGAATTCATGAAGATGGTACACTTAGGTTTGGATCACGTCTATGTGTGCCTAGTGGAGATATCAGACAGGAGGTTATGACAGAAGCTCACATTTCTCAGTATTCTATATACCCTGGTGGGACCAAGATGTACCAAGATATCAAGCAACACTTCTGGTGGAACGGAATGAAGAGAGAGATAGCTAGATTTGTTTTCCGTTGCTTGGTGTGTCAGCAAGTGAAGGCAGAACAGCAGAGGCAGCTAGATTATTGCAACCGCTTCCTATCCCGGAATGGAAGTAGGAGCATATTATAATGGACTTTGTGACCGGTTTACCGAGATCGCCAAGTGGTAAGGATGCCATTTGGGTGATAGTAGATCGACTTACGAAGGTGGCACATTTTCTTCCTTTCAGAATAGGGCAGTCTACAGAAAAGTTGCCAGAGTTGTATATGCAACAGATAGTCAGGTAGCATGGAGTCCCTGTCAGTATTGTGTCAGACAGAGATACCCGTTTCACATCATATTTCTAGAAAAGCTTGCATCATAGTTTAGGCACCAAGTTAAAATTTAGCACAGCTTACCATCCACAGACGGACGGGCAATCAGAAAGGACAATTCAGACTTTGGAAGATATGTTGCGAGCTTGTACTCTGGATTTTGGAGGATCTTGGGAAAGCCACCTGTACTTAGTTGAGTTCTCATACAACAACAGTTATCAAGCCAGTATCCAGATGGCGCCATTTGAGGGACTATATGGTAAGAAGTGTAGATCGCCACTAGCATGGGACGATATCGGGGAAAGGAAGATGCTAAGCCCAAAATTGATTGTTCAGACAGTTGAAGTGGTTAAGGGAATTAGAGAGCGACTTCGTGTTGCGCAGGATCGACATCGTCATTGGGCAGACCAGCATCGTAGGCCGCTAGAGTATTCTGTTGGGGACCACGTGTTCTTGCGGTCTCACCTACCCGTGGGGTCATTAGATTTGGCGTTCGCGGGAAGTTGAGTCCACGATACGTAGGCCCATTCGTTATCCTTGATAGGATCGGCGATGTTGCTTATCGTTTGTCCCTTTCACCTTCGTTACGGGAGGTGCATGATGTATTTCATGTATCTCAGTTGCGAAGGTATGTATCGGACCCAAGCCATGTCCTTGATCATTCTGAGCTGGTTGTTGGTACCAACCTGTCTTACGAGGAACAGCCTGTGTCTATCTTGGACCGAAGGGAGAAGATACTCAAGAACCGAACAATTAGCCTTGTTCGGGTTGCTTGGGGTCATCATTCCTTAGGAGAGTCAACGTGGGAACGTGAGGATGATATCCGATCACGGTATCCACACCTGTTTGACACACAAGGTATATCTTTTTCTGTGTACCTTGATTGTCTTGATTCCTCATGCTTATCATCTTATGGGTAGAATTGCTTGATATCGTAGATTGTTAAATATAGATATGTTACTTGCAATGGACATTGTAAAATGATTGCTTGATTGAATTACTTGTACTTAGATTAGTTTAGCTCCGATGTTTCTATCCTGCTTGGATTTGAAATTCCGAGGATAAAATTTTTCTAAGGAGGGTAGAGATGTCACTCTCCGTTCCCAGAATGCGTATTTTTATACATGTACTACTCGAATGTATTTATTTAATATTTATCATGTATTATCCTGTATTTAAATTCCTTTAATTCATTTTAATTAATTTTCTGTAATTTTATTTCTGCACTTTATTTCCTGCTTTTATTCTCTGCTTTAGCTAGAATTTGGGTTCAGCTTGGTTTAGTTTAGTTGGTTCAACATGAACTAAAATAAACCCCCCACCTACCACCACCTCTTCCATTTAAGACCCCATCCCCTTTCTCTCTCTTCATAAACTCTCCTTCACCATTACTTCTTCTTCTTCCTCATCACTCTCTCCACCTACCAACCGTAGGCAAGTACATCTTGCTTCCACATGAGAACCCATGTTTTTATGGTTCATTTATCTTCCTCTCGTGATCCTAAGAGAGTTTAGAACTTGGTATTTTTTTATTTCGAAGTCTTAATTTTTGTAGATCTAAAAATTAGTTATTTTCGGATTTTGGTGGTTTTGATCTATCAAACTTCTTTGTTTTCAAGTTTTGATGGTTCCATGTTGTAGAGAATTTTATTTTACCTAAATTTTGACCTTTGAAGAGTTGGATTTGGACTTGTTTTGACCAAGTTATGGACTTTTGAAGCTTTGTGTTCAAACAATGGAGTTCTTGCTGATTTGGAGAAGACAGTGAGCAGTGTGCGCGAGCTTTTTAGCTTGTGCCACTGAGTTGTGCGCGCTCTTTAGCGCAGCGCAGTCTGATTCATACGCTGCCTTTTGGAGGCGTATGTCTTGCATACGCTGACTTGGATAGTAAGGAGTCGTATGGAGTTCATACGCTGCCTTTTGGAGGCATATGTCTTGCATACACTGACTTGGATAGCAAAGAGTCGTATGGAGTTCATACGCTGCCTTTTGGAGGCGTATGTCTTGCATACGCTGACTTGGATAGTAAGGAGTCGTATGGAGTTCATACGCTGTCTTTTGGAGGCGTATGTCTTGCATACGCTGACTTGGATAGCAAGGAGTCGTATGGAGTTCATACGCTGCCTTTTGGAGGCGTATGTCTTGCATACGCTGACTTGGATAGTAAGGAGTCGTATGGAGTTCATACGCTGCCTTTTGGAGGCGTATGTCTTGCATACGCTGACTTGGATAGTGAGGAGTCGTATGGAGTTCATACGCTGCCCTTCGTGCTGCCTCCTGCGCAAGTTTACGCTCGCGTAGCATCATCTTTTTACGCCCACGATCACTCGTGTCAGCGTGAACATGTTTTTACGCAAAGTCTACATAACTTGGCATAATCTAACCTTGGCGTTTCTATTGCTCTATAATTTATTCATTTAATGGTGGCATGATAATTCTCCTATTATATCCTTACGCTTTTTGCATAAACTCGATAATCTTAGCATGTTAATATTTTTAATACATATGGTTGAGTAGAACGTGCCCTGTGTCTTGATTGGTTTATGGATACCCAGTATGACTGGAATTTAACCCTGAGAGTTGTAGACTCGACTGTACAGAATAATAGTTTGACTTTCATGCCTTGTTACAAATTAACATTGATTGTTAACTTTACTAATAATTGATCATGCGTTCCTAGTTGGGACTAAGAGACTGGCTAGTCGTCTTATGGAATTAAATGAATGAGACACGTTCATATTATGAACTATTATAATCGATTGGCCGATCCCGAATATTGACATACATGCATGTGCAGGCTTCAATTTATTTATTTTTTTACAGAGCAGCATGTGTACTTATGGTCAAGGCTTGATTATTTCGTGGTTAGATTTGATTGTTGTATTACGCTATGTAAGACCTACAACCTAGCCGCACGGGTATCGTTGTAGAGTTGCGCATATCGTACCCCGTACGAAAGTACTCATTTGAATGACCATGATCCACGGCATGGGATTTCACTCAACCTAGAGACTATTAAGTTAAATAAAATAATGATTACATGGAGAGAATGGATCCCCGAGTTCTTACATGGCAGCCCTCTTGGGACTAGTAGTGCCCGACAGGCCGGCTGGTCCCCACAGATACTGCAAATCTGCCACACGGACAGGGAGCGGTATCTGGTTATATTATTTATTGTATATTGATGACGGACGTCCTGCTGGGACTCGTCTAATTCATGATTGGCGCAATTGATTGACTGGGTAAACTAGCCTTGCTTGTACATAGTAAGAACTGAGGAATCCCTATTGCATAAATTCCAGGATAACTTGGAACTCACAATAGCAAGCCGTAGAAGTTGAATGGCCGTTTAAATTGATTTGTTTGTGTACGGTACCTACTCTGTTGCCTAACTGAGATGATCAGAATGTCAGGACATGACGGACCAACTTCTGTCCTTGTTTGGTTGGGAGGTTGGTTCGAAATGTCGTGATGTGATGTGAATCCCAGTAGTCAGCAGAGATCTATTTATTATCTTTTCTATTACTGGTTTTAGTTCTCATGTCGTGCTTCCTTGTGGTACTTGCTATTAGAGGTCTAACCTCTCTGGTTTTGCATGGCCAGATTTAGAGCCGGTTCCTGAGGACTCAGCTTACTTCTACCTCCAAGATGGTCAACACTAGAGAGATGATCGCAGGAGGACTCGAGTGGGTTTCTTACTTCCCCGCTCGTTTTGTTATCTATTTTATACCTTGTCGTTTGGCACCGACATGTTAGTCGGATCGTCTTGTACTTACTTTTACATAATTGTAACTAAGTTAGGCTACAGCTGATAACAATTGTGTATGCCTTGCTACATCATCTGGCTATGTTTTGTAAAGCCAGATATCAAAGAACATTTTGACTAAGCGTTTGGGACGCCTTACTGCTTTATCTCACATGTTCTCTATTACTGTTTCTTGTTTGAATGATTGAGACAATAGATGTAAAGTGACCATAGTGAAACTTTCATGTAGTATGCACCCCCTCGTCTTTTAGACATTATTGATCGTATTATACGGTATTCATCTACCCGTAATACGTAGCTGGCTGAGTCATTCCCCCGCTCTCCAGTATTCTGGTTCTGGGACGTGACACTTATGATTTATCAATTTTAAGACTTGTGATTAAGCCATAGGCCCATGACTTAAGCCCAAAACCAAATTAAACCCACCCATGGCAGCCAACCTAGGGTTTTCCACCCCTATTTAATGCCTCATTCATTTAGGGTTAGCCTCTCTTGGAAATAGATCTCAAGTTTAGAAAGAGGTAAATCCCCAACTTTAGAAATTCTTAATTAATTCAATTTAGCTCCTTTTTAGTCCTAGTCTTTTGCAATAGGATCTAATTTATGTTTATATACTGATTTTGGAGGAGCACCTCAGTTTGCATGCCATTTGGAGATTTGGAGTTGCCATTTGGAATCTCCTCTTTGAAGCTTTTTTTGAGTTTTGATACTCAATAGGTAAATCATCTAAACTCATAGTTTTTCCTGATTTCTTTGCATATAAGGTTAGGTTTTAGGGTTTCCTAGCTGTCCCCAAAATTTGGGCACAATTCGTGTCCATTTCGCGTCCATATCGAACACGTATCGTAATGGTATACTAGGTGTTTGTAGAAATGCCACATAGGAATAAATTTTCATATTTTTGAAATGTAATTAGATGGATTTGTAGATCTTGATGTGTGTATCAATCTTTATGAAGGTTGTTTGGTGTTTTGTGTCCGTTTGTGTCCTATTTTTGCGCGTGGACATGCAGCACGGGCCCGTAGGCCGTGTCCTGCATCACGGGGTCCATTTCTATCGACACAGGACACGTCGTGTCCTGAAATTTTGTGTGAACCTTAGGGCAACGTCTGCGACCGTGCTCCTAAAATTGGGAGCACCTTGTGGAGTGTGCGTGGCGCAATCGCCCCCGTACTGGCCGCGCGCTGTCGCGCGCAGGCGGCTATGCACGCGCACAGGCGCTGCTGACACGGGGTTCGTGTCGTGCCTATGTCTCACGTGGACACGTTTCAGGCCGACACAGACCTAGCCCAACCCTAGGCGAACCTAGGTGCACAAACACATGTCGTGTCGTGTCGTGTGTCGCGTGTTATACGCGCGTGCACGCGTGCACGACGATTGATTGTGCACAGTGCGTGTCTGTGTTCGTGCAGCTATTTGGACACAATTCGTGTCCAATTTTTGGACACGAAGACCCTAACTAGTATCCTCCCATGTATCTCATCAATTACCAACCTTTTTATTGTGGTTTTAATGGTTGTTTGATTTCGAATCATCGAATTTCCATGTACACTGTGACTCACTGATACGCAAGGACTGAAATGAATTTTTTTGAGTTCTAATTGTTATTTTTTTTACTATTTTAATAATGTTAAATGGATAAATAGCTCACCCACATATGTATTTAAGTTAATAAATTGTGGGATTGTGTGGGTGTTTGATAATTGGGTTCAAATAAAGTTTTCATGATTGATACAATAGGCTAATACAAGAAAACTGAAATTGATTTTCTGATTTTAATTTGTTTTTATTAACTGTTAGATGTTGTTAATGGTAGGAATTAGTTCACCTTCATAACTGATGATGAAGGATAGGTTAACTTGATTTGTGTTAATGAAAGGAGAATCACTTATTGGTTTTTTTGCAATGTTGTTGGGTTTCCTGTCAACAGGTTCAGAATATTGAACCTGAGGGTGATTCCCACACCATTACACACACACACCTAAATCTAAATGCAAACCCATACACACACAAGGACACATTGCCTATCACATATGTTTCCTGGACTTTTAAGCCTATTTTCCCTGCTGTACACTATTTGTTTAACCCCTGTGCCATTTAATATGTAAAACACATCAACACACAAGCCCTCACATTATCTCACACACACACATGTATGGAACTGTCATACTGTTTTTTTCCTCAAACACTCACACATATTTCCACATCCCTGTCACACAAAAATCTGAGACCATGCCAACTGATCCCTGAAATCCTGAGTACACACCCACACATGAGCTGGTCACACACACAAATAGGATTTTTCTCACACATTGGCACACACACATATCCTAAAACAGTTTACTCCTCACACACACAGTCTACTCACCCTCTCACATATCTAACACACACACTCACACCCACAAACAGTCCACACACACACATAACCCTATTACACAAACCCTCATGTGCTACACACACACACACAATCTACACACACACACACACATTAGTTAACCCCCACACATTTTCCTATCACTCTAATTCTTGTCACACACCACCCTCTTTTAATCTCATTCACACACACTCACACATATTTTCCTACACTAACTCACATTCTCTCACTCTCACACACACAAGCAATCACACACAACACTATGGTACTTGAGACACTAAGACACTGTCACTTTGAATATATACCTGCTATATTGATTTCCTTCCCTTTCATTCCCAGATTTTTATTGCTTTTCCCTTCTTTACTTTTCCTTCTTTTCCTTTCCTTTTTATTCTATTTTTCCTTCCTTCCCTTTCATTCCTGTTATTGGTAGGGATACCTTGTGGCTTGAATATATACCTGCTATATTGATACCTATATTGTATCATATAGGAGTTTATGTTTAACCTTAGTAATATCTATTGTGATGTTTATTTGCTATGATATTTGGTAGGACTGTGAGTGTGAGATAGGTTGTTGTGTTAGTAGTGGATAGTGTGTTAGCCATAGTGTTAAGGTTAGACTTGAGGTTGTCTTGTGGTATAGGCTTAGACTATAGGCTTTTCACGAGTCTTAGTTTAGCCTATAGTTTGGTTATAGGTTTGGGTGGTATAGTGTTAGCTTGTATAGGTTAGATAGTCTAGTGTAATTCCTATTAGGCTTGTGTTATGGTTTGGTTAGTTGACCTAGATTGACTTGTTAAGCCTAGGTTGACCAACCTAGACTAGTTTGACCAAGTTTAACCTCGCTTGACCTAGTTTGACTTATTTAGACTAGAACTGACCTAGTTTGACTGCTAGGGTTGACTAGAGTTGACCAAGGGTTGACTTTAGCCTAGATTGACCCCAAACTTCATGTAGATGCATTGTAGCAGTCTATTTCCTTATTTTAGACTTGTTGTGACTTGTACTGTTCTATAGGAGACAGACACCACTCCTCGGACAGTATATTCTCTTCGGACATTCGGGATACAGGCGAGTACATTCTCTGATCATTTCATATCCTGTTTAGAATTATTTTCCTGCTTTAAATTACTTTACTTGATACTGTCACGTTGGTCACACGGATTGGTATTATATGGATCTTTTCATGAGATGTTATCCCCCTCGGGAGCATCGGATACTGTATGTTTTGTGCGTTTCACGAATCATCACGTATCTCTATGATTCCTCTGATTCACGAATCGCTTGTGACACATGTACTCTCATGTTCACAGAGCCATCATGAATCACCTTCACGTATCATTCATTTTATGAGCCATGTGAAGTTTCACGAATCTTAACATAACTTGAACAGATCCTTGTGTATTGATTGGGGATGGGGGAGTAGAAATAGGCATGTGAATATTATCCAAGTAGCTGTAGTCATGAATCACTCTCTTAGCTGTAGTCATGAATCTCCTATGCCATTCACATGTTTATATTTTACTCTGACTCACTAGTCACTGTTAGTTCTCTATGTATAATAGATATTTCTATTACAGTTATCTCTCTGTTTACATACTGTATTTTTTCAGTTCATGTATTTTACTTTACTGTATGATTATATTTTTTAACCTGCTATGATCTGTTGAGATGTACTGTGCTCGCTCCTGTCCTGACTGGACCTGTTAAAAATATTACAGAGGATGAGGAGGAGGCCCTATGTACCACCTATTATGGAGAAGGATTAGACGATACCTGCGACCTGGTTTCTCTGGAGGACCCAGCTGCAGTACAGGATGCTACTCCCACAGTCTAGGCTAGATAGCTAGGCTTTAGTTTTCTTTCAGCATTGTTATTTGACTTTCAGTTGTTCTTCTGAGATGTTGTATATATTAGAGACTTGTATTGAGCTGGATGTTCTTGAGTTCTTATCTTAGACACTTAGATTCTCTCTCTTATTTGTATTACTTTATGGTTTTGATCTCTCTATCTACCTTTACTATTCTGTATCTGCCTTAGATGTGATTGAGACTGTTCTGTTATGTCACCTCCATTCGGAGTGTATATACTGTACAGGTACCTTTATATTATTAGATGATTGACCTAGGACAGCGTTCTACCGCCGATACTACGGTGTAGGCTGGGCGTTGTTACGTTCTCGTACCCTCACAGTGGGTGTGGGTCGTGACACGTTTTTAGTGGTGGCCCATGCAAGTCGAGTTTATGTAGTGGTATTCGAACTAGAGTATTACTACAGCCTGCAGTAGGATTAGGATATTTTTGGAGGTACTCAATCACATTAGGAAAAACTCTTATTCAGATTCCGTATATCTACATTTTGTCGCTTATTGTCTTCCTTGAATTTAAACTGTCCTCCTTTGATATTTCGACTCGTTCTCAGCAATTGTTTCTTTTTGATCTGTGTCTCCAGGATGGTTGAGACGCGATCGCATCGCCAGGGCCAGGGGGACGCCGATGAGAGGTCTGCCACCTCTCATACTCAGCAGCCAGCCCCTGGTACCGCAGCCCCAGTCATGCCAGCTGGGGTAGGCGTTTCAGCAGCTTTTGGAGGAGCCCCACCAGCAGTGAGGCATGAGCCGAGTCCGATGATTCCGGATGTACTTCTTCAGCAGTAGCAGCCACCTGCAGGGACAGTTGACACCGTTCAGCTGTTAGCCTTCTTTCGGCAGTACATGGAGGGTCAGCAGACCCAGCAGCAGAGGCACACAACAGAGCTCACACGAGGCATTGAGCTGGGAGTGACTGCGATAGAGATAGTCGTAGCTCAACCAGCGGCAGCCCCGCAGCCGTACCAGCCACGGGAGAAGGACATCCAAGGTTTCCAGAAGATGCACCCGAGAGACTTCCGAGGGACAGAGGGGATCTTGTATGCCGATGAGTGGATCGAGCATATGGAGGAGATTTTCAGGTTGGCTGAGATCCCGACGAGGCTCCAAATAGAGGCAGCGGCCAGCATGATGCAGGATCTGGCCCGTACATGGTACCAGACCGACCCGAGGGTCGGTACAGCAGGACAGACTTGGACAGCATTCAAGAAGCTGTTCAATGAGAAGTTCTTTCCAGACGCAGTGCTGGGAGCCCTCGAGACTCAGTTCGAGGCCCTAATCCAGGGGAGCCAGTCTGTGGAGGAGTACGCAGAAGAGTTCTGCCGCCTGAGCAGATTTATGGAGGACTTGTCGGAGACTACGAAGGCCCGGAGGTTCCGGAAGGGCTTGGTAAAGGAGGTCAAGTCCTACACCAAGAACGCCCGCAGCGCTACCTATGAAGAGATCCTGGTGGACGCTTTAGCTGCAGAGGATGATCTTGAGCTTAGGCTCAAGAGGAGGCGAGACTCCCAGGAAGGCAGCAGTAGTGGAGGATCGGCCAAGAGGCCGCACGTTCAACATCAGTTTCAGCAGCAGTTCCAAGGTCAGGGCCATCAGCAGAGACAGCAGCAGCCCAGACAGCATCAGGCACCCAGATAGCAGACAGTCAGTTGTCCCTACTTGAAGAAGCCGGGGCATGGATGGGATGAGTGCAGGAAGAGGCTGGGCAGGTGCCTACTATGTGGAGCAGCGAACCACCAGCTGAGGGAGTGTTCCCAGTACATAGGCAGAGTAGCACAAGGAGCAGCACCAGGAGGAGGAGCCAAGGCTCCGACAGGTCAACAGCGGGGACCGTTACAGACACAGCAGCAGAGATTTGTGCAGTATCAGCATCAGGCTAGAGGAGGCCAGCAGGGGCGAGCTTACGCCATGTCAGTCGAGGATGCTCAGGCAGTGGGAGAGGTGCTTGCAGGTTTTGTTCTTTTCGATTCCATTCCCACCTTGTCTCATTATATCTATCTTGAAATTCAATTCCATCTGTTCTTATCTGCTTCCTTATTTGTTGATAAGTTTTGATCTGGCATTTCTTTTCGATTGGTTTCCTTTCGAGATAAGTCGTATGGGCTAGGTCGCCTAAGTTATGGGATCTAGAGTCTTCTGTAGTCATGATAGCTGGTATTGTGAGGACATATAGTCAGATTTTGGATGTATTTCTCGGGTGTGAGAATTTAAGGTTTTTGCTGCCAAGCATGCGGCAATGAAAAAATTTTAAATACCATAATTCTAGAGGTATGTACCTTAGTCGAGGACTCTGTGATTATCGTAGCCTTGCTCACTAGCATGACGAAGATTCTGAGTATCATGATTTGGGACAGACGCATATGATTATCTGACGGTATGTTTGAGACTTTGATTGTGGGGTGTTTGACCTAGAAGACTACTACCATTTTAATTTCGAGGACGAAATTTTTCTAAGGTGGGTAGACTTGTAACACCCAATTTCTAAAATAAGGGTAATTTTGAAATTTTATATTTTAATTTATTTAATTATGATATTTAAATAATAATATAATTTTTGGTGATTTTTGATCATTTAAAACTATTTTTAAATCATGACTTATGATTTTGGTGTTTGACTAGTGTAACCTTAGAGCCTAGCCATGTGATTAGGATGTTTGACTAGTACATTTTAGCCTAGAGGGTATTTGGGTCATTTTAGGATTTATTTGAATTTATTATGATTTATGGGAATTTGTGTGAATTTAATATTAATTAAATATTGCTATGTTTTATGTTAGTCTTGACTAGTTGAGACTTGTAGACTAGCCTAGATCTAACCCTAGTTGGTGACCTAGTCTAACTCTAGTTAACCTACTTTTAGTCATTAGAAATTAGTCTTAAGGTTGGAAGGATTACCTAAGTGAAATTAGTTCATGACTTATGGCTTAAGTCAATGACTTATGATTTATCAATTTTAAGACTTGTGATTAAGCCATAGGCCCATGACTTAAGCCCAAAACCAAATTAAACCCACCCATGGCAGCCAACCTTGGGTTTCCTACCCCTATTTAATGCCTCCTTCATTTAGGGTTAGCCTCTCTTGGAAATAGGTAAATTCCCAACTTTAGAAATTTCTAATTAATTCATTTTAGCTCATTTTTAGTCCTAGTCTTTTGCAATAGGATCTAATTTATGTTTATATACTGATTTTGGAGGAGCACCTCAGTTTACATGCCATTTGGAATCCCCTCTTTGAAGCTTCTCTTGAGTTTTGATACTCAATAGGTAAATCATCTAAACTCATAGTTTTTCCTGATTTCTTTGCATATAAGGTTAGGTTTTAGGGTTTCCTAGCTGTCCCCAAAATTTGGGCACAATTCGTGTCCATTTCGTGTCCGTATCGGACACGTATAATAGGTGTTTGTAGAAATGTCACATCGGAATAAATTTTCATATTTTTGAAATATAATTAGATGGATTTGTAGATCTTGATGTGTGTATCAATCTTTGTAAAGGTTGTATGGTGTTTTGTGTCCGTTTGTGTCCTATTTTTGCGCGTGGACACGCAGCACGGGCCCGTAGGCCGTGTCCTGCATCACGGGGTCCATTTCTCTGGACACAGGACACGTCGTGTGCAGAAATTTTGTGTGAACCTTGGGGCAACGTCTGCGATCGTGCTCCCAAAATTTGGGAGCACCTCGTGGAGTGTGCGTGACGCAATCGCCCCCGCACTGGCCGCACACTGTCGCGCGCAGGCGGCTGTGCACGCGCACAGGCGCTGCTGACACGGGGTTCGTGTCGTGACTATGTGTCACGTGGACACGTTTCAGGCTGACACAGACCTAGCGCTACCCTAGGCGAACCTAGGTGCACAAACACGTGTCGTGTCGTGTCGTGTGTCGCGTGTTATACGCGCGTGCAAGCGTGTACGACGATTGTTTGTGCACAGTGCGTGTCTGTGTTCGTGCAACTATTTGGACACGATTCGTGTCCAATTTTTGGACACGAAGACCCTAACTTGTATCCTCCCATGTATCTCATCAATTACCAACCATTTTATTGTGGTTTTAATGGTTGTTTGATTTCGAAACATCGAATTTCCATGTACACTGTGACTCACTGATACGCAAGGACTGAAATGAAAATTTCTGAGTTCTAATTGTTATTTTTTTACTGTTTTAATAATTTTAAATGGATAAATAGCTCACCCACATATGTATTTAAGTTAATGAATTGTGGGATTGTGTGGGGTGTTTGATAATTGGGTTCAAATAAAGTTTTCATGTTTGATACAATAGGCTAAAACAAGAAAACTGAAATTGATTTTCTGATTTTAATTTGTTTTTATTAACTGTTAGATGTTGTTAATGGTAGGAATTAGTTCACCTACATAACTGATGATGAGGGATAGGTTAACTTGATTTGTGTTAATGAAAGGAGAATCACTTATTGGTTTTTTTGCAATGTTGTTGGGTTTCCTGTCAACAGGTTCAGAATATTGAACCTGAGGGTGATTCCCACACCATTACTCCAACACACACCTAAATCTAAATGCAAACCCATACTCACACAAGGACACATTTCCTGTCACATATGTTCCCTGGACTTTTAAGCCTATTTTCCCTGTTGTACCCTATTTGTTTAACCCCTGTGGCATTTAATATGTAAACACATCAACACACAAGCCCTCACATTATCTCACACACACACATGTATGGAACTGTCACACTGTTTTTTTTCCTCAAATACTCACACACATTTCCACATCCCTGTCACACAAAAATTTGAGACCATGCCAACTGATCCCTGAAATCCTGAGTACACACCCACACATGAGCTGATCAAACACACAAATAGGATTTTTCTCACACATTGGCACACACACATATCCTAAAACAGTTTACTCCTCACAAACGCACAGTCTACTCACCCTCTAACATATCTAACACACACACTCACACCCACAAACAGTCCACACACACACATAACCCTATTACACAAACCCTCATGTGCTACACACACACACAATCTACACACACACACATTAGTTAACCCTCCCACATTTTCCTATCACTCTAATTCCTGTCACACACCACCCTCTTTTAATCTCAGTCACACACACTCACACAGATTTTCCTACACTAACTCACATTCTCTCACTCTCACACACACAAGCAATCACACACAACACTATGGTACTTGAGACACTAAGACACTGTCACTTTGAATATATACCTGCTATATTGATTTCCTTCCCTTTCATTCCGAGATTTTTATTGCTTTTCCCTTCTTTACTTTTCCTTCTTTTCCTTTCCTTTTCATTCTATTTTTCCTTCCTTCCCTTTCATTCCTGTTATTGGTAGGGATACCTTGTGGCTTGAATATATACCTGCTATATTGATATCTATATTGTATCATATAGGAGTTTATGTTTAGCCTTAGTAATATCTATTGTGATGTTTATTTGCTATGATATTTGGTAGGACGGTGAGTGTGAGATAGGTTGTTGTGTTAGTAGTGGATAGTGTGTTAGCCATAGTGTTAAGGTTAGACTTGAGGTTGTCTTGTGGTATAGGCTTAGACTATAGGCTTTTCATGAGTCTTAGTTTAGCCTATAGTTTGGTTATAGGTTTGGGTGGTATAGTGTTAGCTTGTATAGGTTAGATAGTCTAGTGTAATTCCTATTAGGCTTGTGTTATGGTTTGGTTAGTTGACCTAAATTGACTTGTTAAGCCTAGGTTGACCAACCTAGACTAGTTTGACCAAGTTTAACCTTGCTTGACCTAGTTTGACTTATTTAGACTAGAACTGACCTAGTTTGACTGTTAGGGTTGACTAGAGTTGACCAAGGGTTGACTTTAGCCTAGATTGACCCCAAACTTCATGTAGATGCATTGTAGCAGTCTATTTCTTTATTTTAGACTTGTTGTGACTTGTACTGTTCTATAGGAGACAGACACCACTCCTCGGACAGTATATTCTCTTCGGATATTCGGGATACAGGCGAGTACATTCTCTGATCATTTCATATCCTGTTTAGAATTATTTTCCTGCTTTAAATTACTTTACTTGATACTGTCACATTGGTCACACGGATTGGTACTATATGGATCTTTTCATGAGATGTTATCCCCCTCGGGAGCATCGGATACTGCATGTTTTGTGCATTTCATGAATCATCACGTATCTCTATGCTTCTTCTGATTCACGAATCGCTTGTGACACATGTACCCTCATGTTCATAGAACCATCATGAATCACCTTTACGTATCACTCATTTTATGAGCCATGTAAAGTTTTACGAATCTTAACATAAATTGAACAGATCCTTGTGTATTGATTGGGGATGGGGGAGTAGAAATAGGCATGTGAATATTATCCAAGTAGCTGTAGTCATGAATCACTCTCTTAGCTGTAGTCATGAATCTCCTATGTCATTCACATGTTTATATTTTACTCTGACTCACTAGTCACTGTTAGTTCTCTATGTATAGTAGATATTTCTATTACAGTTCTCTCTCTGTTTACATACTGTATTTCTTCAGTTCATATATCTTACTTTACTGCATGATTATATTTTCTAACTTGCTATGATCTGTTGAGATGTAATGTGCTCGCTCCTGTCCTGACTGGACCTGTTGAAAATATTACAGAGGATGAGGAGGTGGCCCTATGTACCACCTATTACGGAGCAGGATTAGACGATACCTGCGACCTGGTTCCTCTGGAGGACCCAGCTGCAGTACAGGATGCTACTCCCATAGTCTAGGCTAGATAGCTAGGCTTTTATTTTCTTTCAGCATTGTTATTTGACTTTCAGTTGTTCTTCTAAGATGTTGTATATATTAGAGACTTGTATTGAGCTGGATGTTCTTGAGTTGTTATCTTAGACACTTAGATTCTCTCTCTTAATTGTATTACTTTATGGTTTTGATCTCTCTATCTACCTTTACTATTCGGTATCTGCCTTAGATATGATTGAGACTGTTCTGTTATGTCACCTCCATTCGGAGTGTATATACTGTACAGGTACCTTTATATTGTTAGATGAATAACCTAGGACAATGTTCTACCGCCGACACTGCGGCGTAGGCTGGGCGTTGTTACGTTCTCGTACCCTCACAGTGGGTGCGGGTCGTGACAAAAATCATGCAGTTCGATAATCGTATGCGTCTGTCCAATCATCATGATACTCAGAATCTTCATCATGCCATTGAGCAAGGCTACGATAATCACAGAGTCCTCGACTAAAGTACATACCTCTAGAATTATAGTATTTAAATTTTTTGCATTGCCGCTAGCTTGGCAGCGAAAACCTTAAATTTCCACACCTGAGAAATACGTCCATAATCCGACTATATGTCCTCACTCTGCCTGCTAGCATTACCCTAGAGGATTCTAAAATCTCATAATCGAGGCGACCTAGCCCATACGACTTATCTCAGAAGAATATCACATCACAAGGACAAAATTTTATCAAACGATCAAGGAACAGATGGAATCGAATTTCAAGACAGTTTATAAGAAGGCAAACGCGGAAATAAGATCGAAGGATTAGAACCTGCTATCTGCTCTGCTACTGCCTGAGTGGGCTCAACTGTCATGGCAAAAGCTTGCCCCTGCTGGCCTCCTCTAGCCTGGTACACTCCGTCCTGGCCTGCCTGTCTGGCTGCACGGGCAGCACAGTTTTTCACCTGGTGGTCTGGAGCTCCACAGAATAAACAAACTCTCTACTTCATCCTACAAACCTCCCGGGTGTGCCCCATCTTCTTGCAGAAGGCACACTGGATGACCTGCCTCTGGCCCTGTCCCTGGTGCTGCTGGGCACGCGCTGGTGCCTGCTGAATCTGCAACAGAGGCTGCTGCAGGTCGAGATAAATTATTTGGTTACTTTACCATACCAAACAAGCCTGCGTATAGGATTAGAGTCTAGGATCTCATCCACATACTTGATCACCTTCTCGTTTGACTCCTCGAGTTGCATCTTGCTTGATCCCTTTTATCGCGATTCGTGCCCTTCTTTCGTGCTGGATAGAGATTAATAAGGTAACCCATACTAGGCGGACGCGACCCATTGTTCCATCACCCTACTAGTTTAACACTTGTAAGTTGGGTAGAATACCATATGACCTAGTAATCCCTTTGTCCTTGTGACCTATATTAGCAAATTCACTTAGGTTCTAGAATTTAGAGGACCCTAACCCATCTAGTCAGCCAAAGACTTGGAGAAAAGAGACTATAGGACGGCTATATAGAGACCAACATAGGATATAACTTAGAGTCTTAAGGAGTTTGAACTAATTCTACTCTATTTCAATCTTAATCTCTCGTGCTTGTATATTTTTTTACCATCTTAATTAAATGTTGCTACTATAGCCTAGTTTTGCAAGTTTAACCGTTATCAAACTTGTTCGAGACACATGCTATTGAGCGCGCGCTCACTAACATATTGTCCAATTAGAACCGGTGCAAGATGGTCTGATCAACCGAGTGCACTTTGGTTCGCTTTTATCTATCGTTATACGTGGATGGGGACATAGTTAAAGTTATCCTCTAGGGTCCCATCCGCGACAGTCTTGGCAATCCTTTTTGAATTACTCCCTCGCCTTTGAACCACATATTGATATTCGAAAACAACTTCTTTGGACTCATATTGGTTCTCATCTTTCACTTATTTAAACGAATACTTGTACCTAATAGATAGACCCAAAGTATCACCTTTAGTTATCCCCCAACTATTGCCAAAATAGTTAGCCACCGACCAACCGATAGGACTATATCCCCATCTCGAGTTACTCGTCCTTTTCCTTGACCCTAGATTCATTGTCGCGACCATCATTCACTCCCTAAACTAAATTTGTGATTTATTTTCGTAGTTATCGAAGTCACGATTTTCTAATGCATGTTTTGAACGTCGTGATTTGATTATTCCTCATTGATATACCCTTGTACCCTCTCAACACCGCTACTCTTTTTTTTATTTCGAGGACGAAATTCTTATAAGTTGGGTAGGATGTAAAACCCCTAAATTTCTACTATATTTTAGTACTGATTTTTTTTATTTATACGTCGCAAAGTCGTATTGTACGTCGCCGGGGAATTTACGTTTTCGTATTTACTCGTCGAGTGCGAATATGGACGAGGTTCATATTTTTAGAAAAATGGTTTTGATTTTATCAATCGGTGATGGTTTCAAAACAATATGTATAATAAATATTTTTATTAAAAAGTTGTGAAAAGTATCTATCGAGATTGGCAAAATTATTATTTTTAATTATTTATAAAATACTATCTTATTTTAATAGTGGTAAATTAGAAAACTAGAAAACGCTACTCGTGTAAAGCACATGAAAAAATTATTTCATGTATGATTTCAAATTTTATTTTTTATTATTTATAATAAATTATTTAGCAATAAGGTATTTTAAATATTTAAATGTTTATGTTTATTTTCGAAATTAATTATTATTAAAATATTAGTGTTCAAAAAAAAATATTTTTAAACTTTGTTTGATTGGTATTTAGATAAATTATTATGATTTAAAAATATGGATGTATTTTATGGATTCTATTTTAATATAAAGAATTACCTAGATTAAATTGATTCAGAATTTGATTGAAATTGCTTTAAAACTATTTAAATTAATATGGTATTTATCTATTTGGGTTTTTAAATAAATCATAATCTTTATCCAACTGGGAATTCCCACATCCTATAAATAGGCAGGTACTCCTCCATAAATTTTATTCCATAAAACTCTCCTCCATCCATAAGTGTCGTGCAACGTGTCGGTGTCCAAAATTTTATTCCAATTTTTACACATACAAATTCATCTCTTCCGTGTCGGACACCCCCCGACACAATCAAATCCTAGTCTAATCTCTGACTCATCCCTTCCCAGATCAAGAGCCATCCTTCCCTCTGCCAAGCCGTACTCCCAGCCAACCACGCCGTGGCACCACCACAGCGACCCGCCCTCGGCTTGACCGCCACAGCCGACAAAAGCCACCACCGCCACTACGCAGCCGACCTGTGTCGTCGCAACCGGCTACCCACACCGGCCAAGCCAGCCTCCCAAACCACCACCCATGTCATCTCTAGAATCCCATCACCATCATCCCCTCGCCTCGCCCATCACCACCACATCACCATGGCTACCACCACCCGACTAGCCAATACCACTGTCGCCGAACAAATTTCGGCCAACCAACATCACCAGCCTACATCCTCCACCACCATCCCGTCCACTTCCCCCGACATCATCGGCCTTCGCCAACACAGACCCCACACCCCCGCCGAAAAAACCCAAATAAATAAAATAAAAGAAACACCACCGCCATTTCACCTGAAATCGCATCCGCCCATCCCGACCCGTGTCCGTCCAGTCTTCGACCCCCACCGCGTAGGCCAGCCCCCGTCTCCGCCGCTGCATCCCGAAGCAGCCACCGGCGTGTCCGCCACCGTGCGCTGGAGCGGCACCACGCCAACGCCGCGCGTGCACCGCTCTCCTCCGCACCGTTCTTCCGCGACCGCATCTCCGTTCTGCCTCCTTTTCCAGCCGTGACCGCATCCCAGCGCGTCCGCCCCTCCCGACCGCGACCGTATCCTAGCGCGTCCGCCCCTCCCGGCCGTGCCGTGACCTCCGCCCTCGCGCGCCACCCATGCGCCGACCGGAAACCCCCTTCTCCCCTCATCGATCCACCTCCCTCGCGCACCGCTCCGCCGCGTCGGGCCACCGAACTCCCCTCCACCGGAAACCCCTTTTTCTTCCGAGCTATCTCCTCCGCCCGCACCCTCGGAGCCACCCGCGTCCGCCCTCCGGCTTGCCGTCGCCGCCCGACCGCCTCCGAACCCTTCTCCTCCGCTCTCCCGAGATCCTCCGCCCCCTCCGTTCTCTTCGTCTCTCCCACTTCCTCACCTCTACTTCTTCCCTCTCTCTCTCGATTCCTCCCTTCCTCTCTCGCTCCCATTCTCACTCTCTCTCTCCTTCTTTCAACATGGAGCAGCCTCTTTCACTGATATTTATTTTTTTATATTTTTTTGGTGGTTTGTTTATAAATTGCTCTTTGCTTTTCTGTTGTGTATTATTATTATTATTATTATTATTATTATTATTAAGTAACTAGATAGTTAACATTTTCCAAAATCCTGTTTGACAACTCAATAGCCTAAAATATTTTCTAGATTGGAATATATTTATCTAAAATATTTTGGAACAAATAAAAATTTGTTTCTACCTAGAAATCCTATTTTGAAAAATCTAGAGTTTTGCTTAAAAACAATTTTTATGTTTTTTTTGTATTTATCTAAAAAAAAATATTTTACTAGTAAATTATTTTCAAGTATTTAAATTAGAAGTATTTTTGAACTAATAAAAATATACTTTCCAAATTATTATATTTTTCAATATTGATATGAAATATTTTTGCTAAGTAAATTATAGTTTTGGCCTAAAAATGATTTTACATATCCTATGAATATTTTGGGTTAATAAAATATAGTTTTTAAAGGATTATAAATAGTTTTTGAAATTCATGTATATTATTCATCCAATTTTTTTTGATTATCCTTCCGTCCATGACAAATCCCAGTATTCCTATTCTCTTGTTGATTCAGTACCCCTTGTGTCGACCCTAACTAATCGGAATATCCTGGACCCGATAGAACAGTCCGTGCCACCATCGAAGACCCTTTGCATAGTTGTAACACCGAAGTTGATCTTGTGCCACCTTTATTATACCACACCAGGCAGCTCACCAGGCGTCGCAACAGGCAAGTATACCTTGCTAATTAACAGTCACATTATTATTTTCAGCATTTATTTACTTGTTTCGTATTTGTTATTTTATTTTTATAAACTGCGCGTCCAAGCCATACTTGGGTGCAAGCGACTCTATTAGTCGTTTTACTTTATTATATGCATGTTAACTTACCTTTAGCGGACTACCTTCTTGTTGTGGGATATTCTTATATCTCCTTTGGCTGTGACACTCACGCTACACGGTTTGAGACATGTTGTTAGGGGCACGACTTATTGACTAGCTATCTCTAAAGTCGTGTGACGGTAGATGATCGTAACTGTTATGACTAGGGGTTTAGAGACTCAAGCAGTTACAAAACTGGACGAGCCATGGACATGACTTGAACAGTGTGGGAAATATTGGGGGAGGACAGTCGCTAGTGCGTATGGGAATCCAAACAGGTAAACCACAGTCTCCGGATGGAACTGTGGCAATTTATTTGCAGATACCCTCTGACGTTTTAGACGTTACGGCCGGATACAGATGACTGGATGCCAGTTATGTACACATAGCCTAAAATCCCATCCATGCACATGAAAGTTGTCCTCTAAATGGCACGTTAGGCGGCTAGAATCTCCTTGCATATTTGTGTCTAGAATAGTCTTTTATATATTATTTTATTATTCTGACAGTTCATATTAGCATGTTCTTCCTGTATCTTGCTACGTCCGTCTGAGGACCTAGTTTTTCTCCAGGTGTGTTCATGTCTTCCGCAGGTATCCTAGCCAAGGCCGTGGTCTTCGCCATTCCTTCGAAGACGATTGCGCTTGGTAAGTCTTGCCATTTTATGGATCGATTCTTGTACATTTCTTTCATTGAGATAGTTGTTAGTGAACTTTGTCTCCGCCCAACGATTGTATCAAAAATATTCAAGTTGATTTTTATATTATTATTCTTTTCATTATGGATGAGATTTAGTTTGTCTTGGACTACTGTATTTTACAGCTTATGTATACATACAAGACCCCTGTACTTCGTATGTATACAGCTGGCATGTCTACGTTCCTAGTCCTACGTATTTTGGGACTGGGGCATTACAAATGCTGTAAGAGCCACGTCCGGGAAGAACTACTCCTTGAAGAGCCTCTGTAAGTTCTCCCATGTCAGCCCTCTTACCGACGCACGAGGATCCGTACAGTACCATGTCAGCGCGATGTCGAAGAATCGGCTGGCTGCGGCTGAAACCCAAAGTCCTCTAGGAAGCTCTGCCAGCTCCATACTTCGCTGCACGTCCTCTAGCCGGTCGTCTGCATAAAGGATGCCTTCCGTGCCCGTGAAGTCCCTGGAGCTCATCTTTCTAAAGTCTAATAATGTCCCTGGCCTGGACTGCTGCTGGTACGGCTACTGGCCAGTAGGGCCCTGCACCGTACCCGGTGCCACTCTCTCCACGGCTGCCAGTGCAAGCTGATGCGAGTTCTCCATGCTCTGGCTCAGCATCTCAGTCTGGCGGTATGACGCCTCCGTCTGGTGCTGCGACGCCTCTGTCTGAGCTCGCTGTGTCTCCATCATCTGCTGAAGGAGAAGGAACATATGATGTGTATCCGTCGGTATCGGTGGTGGCGGCGGCAGTATCTCTGGAACAACGACCGAAACCCTCTGGGTTGGAGGTGGTTGACCTCCCTGTGCAACTGTCACGGCCTCCGGGATAGTGGAATCACTGGGGGCAGTCTCGTAAACCTTCTCCTCAGCCTGGTCAGATCTCTCGGGCAAGCTACTCGATCCAGTGGCCTGCAGGTACGTCTACGTCATCCTAGAGACGAATTGAAACAAGGAGATCAATATAGCACATGATAAGATATTATCAAAGAATGACAGTTAATTTAATACAAGGAGAGTAATCATGATTATCAAAAGATCAAAAATTTTCCTATGTGTGATTGAGAAACTCCTATCATATCCTAGGTCCTACGACCTAATTGCAGGCTCGTAATTAGTACTCTAAGTCGAGCACCATTACGAGATCGCACTAATTGCGACACTAGACCTGCGTGGTCCACCACAAAAATGTGTCACGACCCGCACCCTGATTAGGGGCACGAGTACGTGGTTACGTCCAGCCTACGCCACAGCATCGGCGGTAGAACGCTGGCTAGGTTATCTATAAATACTATAACTAAACAGATAAAGGTACCCATACAGTATATACATTCCGAATGGAGGTGACATAGCAATACAGTCTCAATCACAAAGCAAACTAGGATAGATAGCATGAAAGGAAATATGATAGATGAAAGCAGGAAATAAGTTCGAGATCCACACAAGCCCAAAGCTATACACAACACCACAGAGTCATAGAATAAAATATGAAATACTACTGTCGGAAAGTACTAGCTGGCTCGCAGGCCAGGCAACCCTAACTAAGCTACTCTACTCAGGGTAAGCAAAGTCTAGTGGCTCTACTAACAAGCTATGGTCCAGGTCTACTCCATCAGACTCGATCCCATAATAGGTCGGGCAATCTGTCTGAGAATCATCTGTAATATATCAACGGTATCCTGTCAGAAAAATGAGCAAGTACAAACAATAACAGCAGTTCCATGTGAATTGACAAATTCTATAAGAGACAGTATAATGAACTACAAGACAAAGATATATGAAGACTTGGGAACCGTTCGGAAGCTGAGTTACAACCCTTAAACCAAACAAGGACCGGAGTTGTAACCCTTCTCCCGAGCAGAACTTAGTCTCCAATCAAGGTATAACATAAAGGCATGTAGAACATGTGAGTCACTGAATATCGTAGCATGGTGAGAAAGTACTGAATGTAGAACAGAACAGAATATATGATAAGATAAGTAAATATAAAAATGTCCCTTGAATTATTAGAGCGTCATGTGATCGGCTTGGAAAACATGATCAGGCTTTCCATCCGACCGGCTATGAACAATGTGTAAAATAGAACGGTAAGGCCGGTCACCATAGAAAGCTATGAACGATGTAGGGTAAGGCTTTACCCGTCGTGAGGCGAGGGTATAGCTATGAACAATGTGTACAATAGAACAATGTAGGAATTTGATCACACAACCACTAATAACTCCCCATCCCCGAATAGTATAAAGGATCCGGACATAACACGTTATGACACGGGATTCAAAAGCAGGTGATCAGCCCACTCCCAAGTCCATGTCTATACAAGTACAAGTAACAAGTCGAGTCATGTACCAATATAGCAAGTAACCCGGGAACAACATCTCATGATAGGATCCGACATATACTAGTCCGTGAACCATCGTGTTAGGAATCAAGTAAGACACTACAACTGAATCGGATATAGCAGATATCAAGACAATGAAAACTATCAGTGAATGTACTCGCCTGTGGTCCTGAGCTGATAAGGTGAATAGATGCTCAGAGTAATCACAGACCTATAGATGAGATGCCATGAGTCCAATTAGGGTTTAATAATGAAAGAAAAGCTAAATCTAGTCATGATATGCAAGTCTAAGTCAAAACTAGGTCAAACCAAGTCACACCAAGCTAAACTAGGTCATACTAGGTCATACTGAGCCAAACTGGGTCACACTAGGACAACCTAGGTCAAACAAGGTCACAGGAAGTCAATCCAAGTCAAACTAGGTCAAACGGGGTCAAAGGTTGACTTACAGTTGACTTTTGGTCAACTGGTCAACCCTGGTCAACTCTGGTCAACACTAAGTCAACCCTGGGTCAACCCTAGGTCAAACAATTTAAATGTTGACTAACAGTTGATTTTTAGTCAACTGGTCAACTCTGGTTTGGTTTTAATCAATTCTAAGTCAAGTGTTAACTTGAAGTTGACTTTCGGTCAAAAAGTCAACTCTTGGTTAACGGAGGTCAAGACTAGCCTAAACTACCCTCATCTAGTCATTACCTACCAAGACAACCTATTTCTAAGCCCATCTTAGAAATCAAACTCAATATCTTAATAATACCCTATTACCTACATTTACCCTTCACAAGGTAAATACCAATACATGCCCATTACAAAGGAAACCCCTCTAGATCTCAGGATACTAGCCTAGGCTTCTTAGGGTAGCTAGACACTAACCTATCTAGTCATTACCAACCATAAAATCCAGGTATCTAATCCATCCAGTCTATCTTATCTTCAATGTTGGTCATCCCAACATTACCTTAGGGTATCGTCATGATACGCAATGGTATCGTGAGATACCACACCCTACTCTCTACCAACCTTCCTAGTTCACTATCCCACACTCTCCTAGTGTCTAGGTTAGTCCTCTCTACCAGTCCAATAGGATACTAACCTAGTAGGACACTAACTTAGCAAACTCACTACCTAATACTACACTAGCGAAGGGTGAATGAATGTTGAATGGTGGTTTGAATGGTGGTATGAATAGCTAATGGTGCAAGGATATATAAATGAATGAATGGGTATGTGAATGAATGAATATGATTTGGAGTGAATGAATGCATGAATGGAAGGGTGAGTGAATAGATAATACTAAGGGCTAATATGGGCTGATTTTGGACTGATATTGGGCTGTCAAATGGGTTATATATAGGGATGAATTGTGTGTCAAGAGGGTGTCAATTAAAGGCTGAATTGGGCTGAATCTATGGCCGTCCATTGGAGCTGAAATGGACTGATTTTAAGGGCTGTTTAGGGGGCTGTACATGGCTGAATGTAGGGCTGCTAATAGGGTAATTAAGGGCTGAACATGGAGCTATTTGGGGGTTAAAATAGGACTGATATATGGCTGATTTGTTGGGGGGTAAAGTGGCTAATGTAGGGCTGAATTGGGGGCTGTTTTGGGCTATTTTTGGGTTGCCTAGGGGGTTGTTCTCCCCTCCCCTAAACTGCTGCTACTGCTGTGCTGTTCACAGCAGTCCCCCCTTCCTATCACTCCATCACTCCTCTATCTCCCTCATTCCCTCTTAATCCCCTTCTCAAAACCCCCTCTCAAATCACTCTCTCAATCTCAACTCTGTATATATACATGAACACACACACACACATATATATATATATATAGACACACTCTCTCTCACACACACACACACACACACACACACACACACACACACACACACACATATATATATATATATATATATATATATATATATATATATATATATATATATATATATGAACACACACATATATATATGAACACACACACACACTAAAAAAATATATATATATATATATATATATGAACACACACACACATATATATATATGAACACACTCACACACACACACACTAATTATATATTACACTCCATATAACACTAATACAAATGAATTAAAGTACCTAACCCACTTAGATGCAAATCTAATTATTCTAGAAGTGTCCAAATTTGGGGAAAACTCAAGGACACAATCACAAACCCAAACTTCTCCTAGGACACTCAAAACGGACTCAAACTTGACACGAATAGGGACACAACCTTGGGGATAAATCCTACGGGGTTCAAACTAATTATCATGATGAAAGGAATGAATTAGAGAATAGGTTGTACCTATCGGGAGATGGATTCCCGATTCAAAAGTCCTCAGACACGGCTCCGACACAATGAATTGTTTAGGACACACCCTTGCACTTCTTGCCCCCAAAAGCTTAGAGAAGCACTACTTGGGGTAGAGGGAGAGATCGATGGAAGAAAAAAGGGAAGAAAAGCTTTTCGTGGAGATGAAATCCAAGGATTTCTCTTCTTTCTTTTGGAAAGAAACTTGGAGAAGAAGAAAAAAATTTAAAGTGGGAAGAAGGAAGAGGGAAGGGGGTGCGGCCGGCCCTATAAAGAGGGTTTGGGGCACTTGCTATTTACAAGTTTGTCCCTCCCTTTACTTCTATGCTAAGTTAGCTTTCTAATTTGGTTTTGGGGTTAGTTAAAACTAAATAAAAATCATAATTAAGTCTAAATACTCATGGGGGACTAGTCCAAACTCCTAAACCTAAATGTTAAGTTTGGTGGGCCATGGCTAATTAATGTGCTAATCACAACTCAAGTCGAAATTCCCCGGAGTCCCGAATTAAGTCGGAATGCGATGAAATTCGAACCCGACTCCTATAATCATTAAATATTAATATTCATGAAATAAAATTCCCAAAAATATTCTTAAATAGAAAATTACCATTTTACCCCTATCTTGGAAAAGTGAGGGTGACAAGGATAGATCGGTGAAATAATTCTATAGACTAATCAAAAATTTCAATCTCATCATGTCCATCTTCATCTTCATCATCCTCATCTTCGTTAAACTACAAACAAAAAATAATAATATCCATTAGTAGTTAGTACTTAACTTCATAAAATTTATTTGTTGATAAGGATCGACTAATCACCTGACCGTTGACACGAGGTGCACTTGTTTCATCTTGATGTGAGCCCCCATTATCTAAAGGAGGAACCAAACCAATGGCATGCATGCGGCCTAAGTGGTCGGAAGTTCGAACCCCACTGGAGGCGAGTTCGCCACAATTACTCATTGCTTCAAATATATATATATATATATATATATATATATATATATATATATATATATATATATATATGTAACCTTCTTTGATAGTATTTTAAAGGGAAATTTTATGAAATGCCCAAAAATTGCAAAAGTTTTATGAAAAATCCACCGCAAAATAACATTTAATCGTGTGTCCAGAATTAGCAAAAAATATATAAATGGGGGTTCTGGATGACTTTGTTGCCCTTCTAATTTATTGAAAACACTCCCGAACCCTACTCTTCAAAAAAAATATATTTCGATACTTCCTCTTCTTCCATACGCCGCTCAGTTTCGAATCTAAGTTTTCTTCTCCAAAATCTTCAAACTAGTGGAGGATTAGTGCTTTCGTCCTCGCTGCACTGATCAAGACCCACTTATCACGACCCGCACCCGGTGTAAGGGTACGAGACCATGGGTACGTCCAGCCTACGCCGTAGTGTCGGCGGTAGAACGCTGTCCTAGGTCTCAAACATCTAACACAATATAAATGTACCTGTACAGAATATACTCTCCAATCGGAGGATATCTCAGAAGATACAACTCAATCACAAAACATAGAGGTAGATAAACAACACGATAAGATAGATATGAAATCCACAGAGTGAGATACAACCAGAAATGAAATAAGTCTAAGTGTTATCAACACGATTACATAATATCTGAATAATACAAACTCAAAGACATCACAAATAAGAAAGACAAAGCCTAGCAATCTAGCCAAAGAACTATGGTAGTCACTTCAGTGCAACTGGATCCTATTGAGGGTACATGTCGCAAGTGTCGTGTACGCCGGCTCCATAAAAGGTAGTGCCAAGGGTCCTCCAAGTTATCTGTAATATTTTGCCAACGAGTCCAATCAGGACAGGAACGAGCACATATCTCCAAAACAAAACCAAAATATGGCAGAAAATACAGAACAAGCAGCAGAATAAAATAATGACGTGTTGTGAAGAAGTACAAGAAATACAGGAGATATGAATAAAATATTGTGAAGAACGGTTGTTGAAGCCTAAGGTTTTCTCCAGAGCAGTATCGAAGTGGAGGGGTTTTCTCCAGACCGGTTAGGTTTTCTCCAGAGCGATTTCTGAGACGGGGAGAGAGGGGTTTCTCACTACCAGAATAAGGCACTTAAGCGACGCCTAAAGACGTCGCTAAAACGCCAAAAGACGTCGCTAAACCATTGTAGCGACGTATTTAGCGACGTCTTCCTCTTGTCGCGGAAACCTTAGTCGCTGTTTGGAAAGACGTCGCTGATCGTCGCCAACACCGACGTTTACCGACGCAAAGATACGTCGGTAATATACCGACGTTTACCGTCGTTTCGTCGATGAAATAGCGACGTTTATGATGTCGCTATATGTCGGTATTCCCTGAGAAAATTATCAACATTTTTAATGTCGCTATGCGTCGGTATATCCTGGAAAAATGAGATAAAATCTTGGGATATTTAGCGACGTCTACCGACGTTTACTGACGCATACCGACGAAACTGACATCGCTATACGTCGGTAAACTGGCAATATATGCCAGTTTAGCGACGCCTACCGACGCAATGTGTCGTTGGACAGTGTCGGTAAACGTCGGTAGACGTTGCTAAATTTTAAAAAAAAATTACAGTATGCAGTTTTCTCCACATAATCATTTTCTCCCTGCAGTTTAATCTGAAACACAATACACAAGCAAATTTTGTCCCTAGGTTCGTCGACCCCTTCGGTGGAACACTTAACACCGGTAAATTAACATCCAAATGAAACAAATAACATAAAATAACTATAGTCCACACAACATATATAAACCAATATCCAAATCGTCATGGGTCTACACAACCAATAACCAATGTATCTATGCAACCAACAAACAAGTGTCACAATCAAATACAAAGAAAAAACAAGTACTCAAACACTCAATACAAACAGTCCTAACTCGGACTACTGGGGATCTGGAGCAGGAGGGGCGCGCCGCGACGAAGGGATAAGAAAAGCTCATAGTTGTAATGCCCCAGTCCCAAAATACGTAGGACTAAGTACGTAGACATGCCAGCTGTATACATACGAAGTATATGGGCCTTGTATGTATATATAAGCTGTAAAATGTAGTAAACCATAACTAACTAATCTCATCCACAAAATAAGAGAATAAAAGATATCATATAATAAATTATTTTGGTACAATATGTTGGGTGGAGACACATCCACTACCAACCAAAATAAAAGGAAGAAGTACATGATATATAAAAGGCTAAGTGGAAGTAGCAAGGAGGAACCAAGTCACGTCATCTTCGAATAAATAGAGAAGACCACGATCCCGGCTAGGATACCTGCAGTGAATCATGAAAGCACACACCTGGGGAAGAACCAGGTCCTCAGACGGACGAAGCAAGATACAGGAAGAACATGCTAATATGAACTGTCAGAATAATAAAATAATATATAAAAGACTATTCTAGACAACAAATATGCAAAGAAGATTCTAACCGCCTAATGTGTAATTTAGAGGACAACTTTCATGCGTATGGGTGGGATTTTAGGCTCATGTGTACGTAACTGGCATCCAGTCATTAGTATCCGTCCGTAACGTCTAAAACGTCAGAGGGCATCTGCAAATAAATTGCCACAGTTCCATCCGGAGACTATGGTTTACCTGTTTGGATTCCCATACGCACTAGCGACTGTCCTCCCCAATATATTCCACACTGTTCAAGTCATGTCCATAACTCGTCCAGTTTTGTAACTGCTTGAGTCTCTAAAATCCTAATCATAGCAGTTACGAATATCTACCATTACACGACAATAAAGATAGCTAGTCAATAAGTCGTGCCCCTAATAAAATACCTCAAATCGTGTAGTGTAAGTGTCATAGCCAGCGGAGATATAAAACTATCCCACAATAGGAGGGTAGTCCACTACAACTAAGTTGACATGCAACAAATAAAAATAACAAATACGAAACAAGTAAATAAATATTAAAAAAATAAATAATACGATAATAAATTAGCAAGGTATACTTGTCTGGGTCCTGAGAACTGTGGTGACGAAGATCAGACAGGAAAGTAGTTGGAACGACAGCTGCCGAGGAACTAAGGTCGAAACAAACATCTCCGGATGCTGAAAATAGTCTATTATCTAATTATAATTAATACTGTACCTATTAGATTTATTTAATAAATTCTGAAGTTAGAATATGGTATAGGTTTTCGTATCAGCTTTCCGAAAAACTAAACGGATCGCATTTTCGTTTCCAGAATCTCCCGAAATCACGAAAATTTTGAAATATGTTTGTTTTTCGGACATCTAATACTCAACTAGTTTTACAAAAATATACAGAATGAATTTTGTCAATTAAAATATGTTTTTGGAAACCTTACCTCGATACGCTTCTTTTAAAAAAAACTGGAGGCGAAACGGAGTTCGGAGTTCGGAGCTAGGAGATATCGTCGTTCCAAGTTGCTCTTGCCGCTAAAAAGCAGGACTGAATTCTAATGACAAATTTTAGAGTTTTTATTAGACTAAAAATAATTTTGAATTATGGCTGATAGAAGGGGGATGTATTGGGTTTATATAGGTATTTATTTCAGATTTATCTCCTAAATTAGATAGGATTTGATTTAAATAAATTGGAGTTTGCTTTGTTAGGATAGGATATAGATAGAGATGTTTTCCTAGTAGAAGTAGGATTAGTATTTATTTAAAACCCCCTTTAATTAATCTTCCTTTTAATTTAAATTACTTTAAAACCGATTCAATCCAAATCCAATCCAAATCCAACTCAATTAAATCTAGATAATTTTAAATCTAAATTAAATATAGGTGATTCCCATATTTAAATCAAACTTATTTAAATTAAATCAATAAAATCTAATCAAAGTTTAAATTACCACAATAAGTTCAGAATATCTTTTCTAAAAATAATAATAATAAATAATTTCAAAAATCCAAAAAATATATGAATAAAAATTTGTACATCCATGCAAATAAGGTATTTACATAAAATATAGTTTTCTAAATTAATTTGAACTAGAAATAAAATAATCTTTTATAAAAGTAAAAGATAAAGGTTTTGGCAAATATCGTGAAATATTCTTCTGATATGAAAATATTTGTTTATACTATGTATTGAAACAACATATTTATTCTATATTCATAAGAAAAACAATAATAAAATATTTGTGTATGAATGAACAAATATCTCGTATTTACGTCTTTACGCATTCGCACTCGAGGTACGATACCAAAATAAAAATCAATACCAAAATAAATTAATAAAAAAATATAGTAAAAATTTAGGGAGTTTATATCCTACCCAACTTACAAGAATTTTGTCCTCGAAATTAAAAAATAAGTAGGAGGTTCGAGAAGGTACAAAGTTATATCGATCAAATCACGACGTTCAACACAAACATGCATTGGAAAATCGTGATCTCGATAACTATGGAAATAAATTACGAATTTAATTTAGGGAGTGAATGATGGTCACGATAATGAATCTAGGGTCAAGGGAAAGGACGAGTAACTCGAGATGGGGATATAGTTCCATTGGTTGGTCGGTGGCTAACTATCTTGGCAATAGATGGTGGGACAACTAAGGGGATATCAAGTACGTGCATTTTGTCATTCCAAAATAAGTGAAAGGCAAAGACTATTAAGAGTGAGAAGAAGCTATTATCGAATACGAATACGTGGTCCAAAGGCGACATGAATAGTTCAAAAGAGAATTGCCAAGGCAATCGTGGATGAGACTCTAGAGGCCAAGTTTAACTATGTCTCCATCCATGTTAGAACTGTCACGTCCCGCTCCCGTAGGAGCGATCGTCCTCGCTAAGGCGTGATGCCGCACGAGCCTAGATTGCGCTCGTGCAAGGCGGGTTCCATAACGGCCGATTTCAACGGCTGCGACGGGGTCGTCGCACAGAAGTCCCAAGCAGAGACATTGAATAATAGCAGCAAAATTTAGAACAAAACACAAGTCATTCAAAGAAGCTCTTTTATTGATATTGAAATAACGATTACATTGGGGGCGCAAGGCCAAGATTACAATTCTCTCAAGCTCACTCAAGCTCACATTACAAGTCACTCAGCTCTCTCTCATCTCTCAATTACAAGCCTTGATCCAGCGGAAGCTTCGGAAGGCGACGTCCATACATTATGTCCCGTATAAGTCTTTAATCCATGCGGCTGCACGCTTCGAGTCGCCAAGGAACTCCATGCCTCGACGCATCCAAGCGAGCCCCGCGCCAAGAGCTTCTACCTGTGCCTGCACATGTAAACTATGTGGGTGTCAGTACTCAACTGTACTGGTGGAATGAGATCCTCGCCCACCCATACAAACCCGACACGTTTGATTTACTTTTGTGCAACTTAGTTCCCTTTATGATTGTCTTTCTACTCTTGCCTTAGGATCAGTTTTAGGACCGACGCCTTGCCTATTTGTATTTCAAGACCATTCCGTGCTTGCAACATCGATGTCGACTCAACAACGTTAACCTATCAAGTCGTGCTTGCCTTTCGGCCAAAATCAGAGACGCAACTACACGATAAGGCTCCATTCCTTGTGACCGTGCTACGAATCCATCATACCGTGCCAACAACTCAATCTGACTCAATCGAATCGCCGCCTTACGGCCCTTTGCTACTAAACCATCATCCGACCTAAACCAAGACTTGTGGGCTAAGTGCCACTCGACCAACTTTGCCTTGCGGCAGTTCCTGACTTAGACTCAAGACAACTCAACCCAACTTATGCAACTTATATGCCGACAACTTAAGACCCGACGCCATATCTCGTGCCGAAGCACGTTGCCTATGCTGTAGCCATTCTTAGGCCCAAACACTTGTGTCCCAACCATACACACAATTGCTAGACTGAATCCAAAGGCACACCCGCGGATTGCCGCTCGTGCCGACCATCTATATGAATTGGTCACTAACATCACAAGCTATTCTGGACTATAGCCTTGCCATTCGGCGACCCTTTCAGCACAAGTAGCTAGCCCCGCTGAAAGTTCCCGAATGACCCGAGCGGTTCGTCCAGCTACGGCTATACCGTATTTCCCTCCGGAACGCCGCGGTCCCATGGCGCCCAGGGTTGTCGCACATGGAAACTCCTCCTTGTCGACAAGTTGTCCAATGACCATGCAAGACTCGACACAAACTGACGTCTCACACAGTCATTCCTCTTTCAATGTTACCATCTATTTCAAAACCAATATCAAACCATCTATCATTTGAGACCCCTCGACGACCCACGGTCACGAGCATTCTTTCCATGTTATCATATCATTTCATTCAACTCAATGCCTATTCAATAATCTTTTCTCCAAAAACTCATTCAATCAACTGTGGTTCCTGTCTTAACACTAGGTTCGTGCATCGTGCCTCAAACCGACTTCCGTTCTATGCGACGCTATCGCCCAAGTCATAATTTGTATGACGGGCCTTGGGATCGTGGGACTATTTAACCTGACAACCGTAAAATGAGCGGGACAGCACTTGAAATAACTTAGGTTGACCGACATAACTTTGCCTAACTTACTCAAGCCTACAACTTAACGAGCAAAGGCTGAGTCAAGCCTTGCTTCGATGGAACGTGCCGTGCACGCGTTCAACTTTGAACGACCAAGTCATTTGGGTGCCTAGACTTATGGCACAAGCTGTACAACGCAACTTAACTCATGGGGCAAACCAAGGCTATGCCAAGCCTTGGACGACAGGACCGTGCATGCTTTATGAAACATTCATGCGGGCGACGCCTATGACTTAGGCTACGTTCATAACTTCGCCGACTCAACCAACTTTCCTTCTCCCAAGCCACGGGACGAAGGATCGAGTGTCATTTTCAAAGCACGCCGTGCACCAACTCTAAGCCGACCGTTGGACCATTCCATATTCTAACTCAATTCGAACCGTCGGGATTATTCCCTTTAGCTATGTGGATTCGTCTCTTTTATTATCAAGCCTACTTGTGCAAGTTGAAAACATGCGATTTATTATGTGAAGGCTAAGATGAGGCAAGTTCACCGAAACTACCCCACCTGAGCGAGCGGTCGCCTCGACCGAGCTATGTCTTCGAGTAGCCGTTGCAAGGCTAAGTCCGAACGCCGTTGGCGTTTTGATTCTGCCGATTGACTGAGCGGGACGGGGCACTACAAGAACGATATATAAAAAGCGAACCAAAGTGTACTCGGTTGATCAGACCATCATGCACCGGTTCTAATTAGACAATATGTTAGTGAGCGCGCGCTCAATAGCATAAGTCATGAACAAGCTCGATAGATGGATAAGCTTGTAAAACTAGTTTATAGTAGCAACATTAGTCAAGATGTTAAAAATATAGGCACATGAGATTATTATTAAAAGAGAGTAGAATTATTTCGAACTTCTTAAGGATCTAGGTACCTATGTAGTCATCCTACGGTCTACTTGTCTAAGACTTGGTTAAGGTCATAAGGATAGTTAGGTCGTAAGGCATTCTACCCAACTTATAAGAGTTAAACTAATAGTGTGATGGGACAATGGGTCAAGCAATCAATATAAAGCACAAAGTTAAGCTGTCACGCCCCAGAACCAGAATACTTGAGAGCGGGGGAATGACTCAGCCAGCTACGTATTACGGGTAGATGAATACCGTATAATACGATCAATGCTGTCTAAAAGATGAGGGGGTGCATACTACATGAAAGTCTTACTATGGTCACTTCACATCTATTGTCTCAATCATTCGAACAAGAAACAGTAATAGAGAACATGTAAGATAAAGCAGTAAGGCGTCCCAAACGCTCTGTCAAAATGTTCTTGATATCTGGCTTTACAAAACATAGCCAGATTAATGTAGCAAAAGTATACACAATTGTTATCAGCTGCAGTCTGACTTAATTACAATTATGCAAAAGTAAGTACAAGACGATCCGACTAACATGTCGGTGCCAAACGGCAAAGTATTAAGTAAATAACAAAACGAGCGGGGAAGTAAGAAACCCACTCGAGTCCTCCTGCGATCATCCCTCTAGTGTTGACCATCTTGGAGGTAGAAGTAAGCTGAGTCCTCGGGAACTGGCTCTAAATCTGGCCATGCAAAACCAGAGAGGTTAGACCTCTAATAGCAAGTACCACAAGGAAGGACGACATGAGAACTAAAACCAGTAATGAGAAATATGATAAATAGATCTCTACTTGCCACTAGGATTCTCATAACATCACGACACTTCGACCCAACCTTCCAACCAAACAAGGACAGAAGTTGGCCCGTCATGTCCTGACATTCTGATCATCTCAGTTAGGCAACAGAGTAGGTACAGTACACAAACAAATCAAATTAAACGGCCATTCAACTTCTACGGCTTGCTATTGTGAGTTCCAAGTTATCTTGGAATTTATGCAATAGGGATTCCTCAGTTCTTACTATGTGCGAGCAAGGCTAGTCTATCCAGTTAATCATGTGCACCATGCATGAATTAGACGAGTCCTAGCAGGACGCCCGTCATTAATATATAATATACAATAATAATATAAGCATATACTGTTCCCTGCTCGTGTGGCAGGTTTACAGTATCTGTGGGAACCAGCCGGCCCGTCGGGTACAACTTGTCCCAAGGGGGCTGCCATGTAAGAACTCGGGAATCCATTCGCTCCATGCAATCATTATTTTATTTAACTTAATAGTCTCTATGTTGAGTGAAATCCCATGCCGTGGCTCATGGTCATTCAAATGAGTACTTTCGTACGGGGTACGATACGCGCAACTCTACAACGATACCCGTGCGGCTATGTTGTAGGTCTTACATAGCGTAATGCAACAATCAAATCTAACCACGGAATAATCATGCCTTGACCATAAAGTACACATGCTGCTTTTGTAGAAAATAAATAAATAAATAAATAATTAGATTGAAGCATGCATGTGTCTGTATGCCGAGGTTCGGGATTAGCCAGTCGATTACAATAGTTCATAGTTAGTATGAACGTGTCTCATTCATTCAATTCAATAAGACGACTAGCCAGTCTCTTAGTTCCAACTAGGAACGCATGATCAATTTTAGTCGAGATAACCATCATTTATCAATGGTGACAAGGCATGAAAGTCAACTAGTATTAAATGGGGTCGAGTCTATAACTCTCAGGGTTAGTTCCAGTCATACTGGGTATCCAAAAATTTATCAGGACACAAGGCGCATTCCACATAACAATTGATATTCACAATATTAATACATCATGATTTTATCGAGTTCATGCCAAAAGGCGTAAGGATATAATAGGAGAATTATCATGCCACCATTAAAAGAATAATTTATAGAGCAATAGAAACACCAAGGTTAGATTACGTCAAGGTTGGTCTATGCCCAAGTTAGGCTACGCTCAAGTCAGGTTACGCTCAAGTCAGCAGCGTATGAACTCCATACGACCCATAGTCACCCAAGTGAGCGTATGCAAGACATACGCTGCAAAAAGGCAGCGTATGAACTCCATACGACTCCTAGCCATCCAAGTGAGCGTACGCAAGACATACGCTCCCAAAAGGCAGCGTATGAGCTCCATACGACTCCTCACTATCCAAGTGAGCGTATGCAAGACATACGCTTCCAAAAGGCAGCGTATGAGCTCCATACGACTCCTCACTATCCAAGTGAGCGTATGCAAGACATACGCTTCCAAAAGTCAGCGTATGAGCTCCATACGACTCCTCACTATCCAAGTGAGCGTATGCAAGACATACGCTGCAAAAAGGCAGCGTATGAGCTCCATACGACTCCTCACTATCCAAGTGAGCGTATGCAAGACATACGCTCCCAAAAGGCAGCGTATGGATCAAACTGCGCTGCGCTAAAGAGCGCGTGCAACTCTGTGGCACAAGCTAAAAAGCTAGCTTACACTGCTCACTGTCTTCTCCAAACAGCAAGAACTCCATGGTTGCACCCCAAAGCTTCAAAAATCCATAACTTGGTCAAAACAAGTCCAAATCCAACTTTCCAAAGGTCAAAATTGGGTAGAATAAAATTCTCTACAACATAGAACCATCAAAACTTGCAAACAACGAAGTTTGATAGATCAAAACCACTAAAATCCAAAAATAACACATTTCTAGATCTACAAAAATTAAGACTTCGAAATGAAAAATGCTAAGTTCTAAACTCTCTTAGGATCATAAGAGGAACATAAATGAACTATAAAAACATGGGTTCTCATGGAAAGCAAGTTGTACTTGCCTACGGTTTGGTAGGTGGAGAGAGAGTAATGAAGAAAAAGAAGAGGAGTAATGGTGAGAATGTGAGTTTATGAGGAGAGAGAAAGAGATAGAAGCTTTAAATAGGAGGAGTGGTGGTAGGTGGGGGTATTGGGCCGGGTTGTCCACCATGAACCCGAGAACCCAATAAAACTAAAGCAGGGAATAAAAGCAGGAAATAAAATGCAGAAATAAAATTGCAAAAAATTAATTAACATGAATTAAAGGAAATTTAAATACAGGACAATACATGATAAATATTAAATAAATACATTCAAGTAGTACATGTATAAAATACGCATTCTGGGAATGGAGAGTGACATCTCTACCCTCCTTAGAAAAATTTCGTCCTCGAAATTTCAAATCTAAGCAGGATAGGAATATCAAACTAAGCTAATCTAGGTACAAGAAACTTGAGCAAGCAAGCATCCTTCAATGTTAACTAGCAGATAACATATCTATATTAACAATCTATGACCTCACGTAGTTCTATCCATAGGGTGACAAGCATGAGGTGTTAAGATGATCAAGATACACGAGAAAATATACCTTGTGAGTCAAACAGATGTGGATACCGTGATCGGATATCATCCTCACGTTCCCACGTTGACTCTCCCAAAGAGTGATGACCCCAAGCAACCCGGACAAGGTTGATTGTTCGGTTCTTGAGTATCTTCTCTCTTCGGTCCAAGATGGACACAGGCTGCTCCTCGTAAGACAGGTTGGTACCAACAACCAGTTCGGAATGATCGAGGATATGGCTGGGGTCCGATACATACCTTCGTAATTGAGATACATGAAACACGTCATGCACCTCTCGTAACGAAGGTGGAAGGGATAAACGATAAGCAACATCGCCTATCCTATCAAGGATAACGAATGGCCCTACGTATCGCGGACTCAACTTCCCGTGAACGCCAAATCTAATGACCCCATGGGTAGGTGAGATCCGCAAGAACACGTGGTCCCCAACAGAGAACTCTAGCGGCCTACGATGCTGGTCGGCCCAATGACGATGCCGATCCTGCGCAACACGAAGTCGCTCTCTAATTCTCTTGACCACTTCAACTGTCTGGATAATCATTTCTGGGCCTAGCATCTTTCTTTTCCCGATATCATCCCATGCTAGTGGCGATCTACACTTCTTACCATATACTGCCTCAAATGGCGCCGTCTGGATACTGGCTTGATAACTGTTGTTGTATGAGAACTCAACTAAGTGCAGGTGGCTTTCCCAAGATCCTCCAAAATTTAGAGTGCAAGCTCGCAATATATCTTCCAAAGTCTGAATTGTCCTTTCTGATTGCCCGTCCGTCTGTGGGTGGTAAGCTGTGCTAAACCTCAACTTGGTACCCAGACTATGATGCAAGCTCTTCCAAAAATGTGATATAAAGCGGGTATCTCGGTCTGACACAATACTGACAGGGACTCCATGCTGCCTGACTATCTGTTGCATATACAACTCTGCCAACTTTTCTGTAGATTGTCCTACTCTGGAAGGAAGAAAATGTGCTATCTTTGTAAGCCGGTCCACTATTACCCAAATAGCATCTTTACCACTTGGCGATCTCGGTAAACCGATCACAAAGTCCATTGTAATATGCTCCACTTCCATTCCGGGATAGAAAGCGGCTGCAATAGTCCAGCTGGCCTCTGCTGTTCTGCCTTCACTTGCTGACATACCAAGCAACGGAAAACAAATCTAGCTATCTCCCTCTTCATCTCGTTCCACCAGAAGTGCTGCTTGATATCTTGGTACATCTTGGTCCCTCCAGGATGTATAGAATACTGAGAATGGTGAGCTTCTGTCATAACCTCCTGTCTGATATCTCCACTAGGCACACATAGACGTGATCCAAACCTAAGTGTACCATCTTCGTGGATTTGCATCTCCTTCCTGAGCCCTGACTCACATTCTGCCCTAAGCTTCTGAATCCTTGGGTCTTGTGCCTGAGCTGCCTTGATCCTATCTACCAAGTCAGATTGGACTTGTAGACTTGCCAGAACTCCTACATCGTTAGGAAGTATAATTTCTATGCCCATCTCCTGAAGGTCTTCTAAGATATGCCTCTGTGTTGTAAACATAAATGCGCCGTCTCTCCTGCTAAGGGCGTCTGCTTCCACATTAGCCTTGCCTGGATGATACTGAAGCTCCACGTCATAATCCTTGATCAACTCCAACCATCTTCTCTGTCTCATGTTTAGTTCCTTCTGAGTAAAGATGTACTTCAGACTTTTATGGTCTGTGTACATGTCCACTCGGTCACCATATAAGTAATGCCTCCATAGCTTCAAAGCAAATACTACTGCCGCCAACTCCAAATCATGAGTTGGGTAATTCTTTTCGTGGTTCCGAAGCTGCCTAGATGCATATTCTATCACCTTCCCGTGCTGCATGAGGACACATCCAAGTCCTTTACCTGACGCATCATAATATACAGTAAAACCTCCGGGTCCAACTGGCAATGTAAGAATAGGCGCTGATATCAACTTCTGCTTCAAATTCTCAAATGAGGCCTGACATTCTGTCGACCAAACGAATGGCACATCCTTCCGTGTCAAGCGGGTCATGGGTGCTGAAAGTCTTGCAAAATTTGCACAAACATTCGATAATATCCTGCCAATCCCAAGAAACTTCGTACATCAGCTACGGTCTTGGGTACTGGCCAACTCTCTACTGCTTCTACCTTCTTGGGATCCACTGCTACTCCAGCTCCTTACACGATATGACCCAAAAATCAAATGTGATCCGTCCAGAACTCACACTTGCTGAGCTTGGCATACAACTGGTTCTCCTTCAAAACCTGCAACACTTTCCTGAGGTGGTCTTCATGCTTCTCTTCACTAGCAGAGTATACAAGAATGTCGTCGAGAAACACCACGACAAACTGATCTAAGTACGGCATAAAGATGCGGTTCATCAAATTCACGAATATTATTGGAGCATTGGTCAAACCAAACGGCATTACCAAGAATTCATAATGCCCATACTTCGACCTGAATGCTGTCTTGGGAATATCCTCCTTCCGAACCCTCACTTGGTGATACCCTGAACGAAGATCTATCTTGGAGAAAACTCTAGCTCTGCTCAACTGATCAAACAAGTCGTCGATCATTGGTAGTGGGTACTTGTTCTTTACTGTTGCCGCGTTAAGCTTCCTGTAGTCGATACACAATCTGGATGATCCATCCTTCTTCCCCACAAGTACCACTGGTGCTACCCATGGCGAGATGCTAGCTTGGATAAACTTCTTCTCCTTCAATTCCTCTATATGCTGATATACCTTGGCCTGCTCCGAATCTGCCATTCTGAATACCCGATCTGATATCGGTTTAGTCCCTGGTGCCAATTCTATACTGAATTCAATATCTCTAACTGGTGACAGACCGGGAAGTTCTTCGGAAAACACGTCTAGAAATTCTTCAACTACCTTCGGAACCTGAACTTCTTCCATTGCCGTTATTACTCCTTGCTCTTGCTGAGTTGCCTCTGATCTGACTAAGATGAATCTCTTCATGCCTGGAATATCAAAAGATACACTCCCACTACGATAATCTATTGTCGCATGACTGTCTTTCAGCCAGTCCATGCGTAAGATAACGTTGAAATTTCTAACAAGAAATTCTATCAACCGGACGGGTAAGGAATGCCCGCAAACTACAATGCTACATGCTAGAATAACTCTACTAACTCCTACGAGCCCATTACCAGTGAGTATATTCAACCTCCCTGGCAATGCCTCGAACTCCATTCCTAGCCGTGTCGCAAATTGTGCAGATATAAATGAGTGTGATGCTCCCGAATCAAACAATGCTACTGCGGGATATGAGGCGACGAGAATGTTACCTGCCACAACATCTTCCGATGCTAATGCCTCTTCTAAGGACAGAGTAAATGCCTGCCCTCGACCTCCTTGTTGGTTTCCATACTGTGGCCTGGCTTGGTGTTGCTGCTGGCCCCTTCCCTGATGATGCTGGGGTGGTCTATGCTGGTGTTGCTGCATCGGCGGCCCCTGCTGCCGAAACATCTGAGCCTGAGGCATTAACGGGCGCTGTGCCAACGGTCTCACTGCTACGGCTGGTCCTCGATACTGTCCTTCCCTTGGTGCTGGCAGAGCAGGAATCTGCTGCACTGGTCCTCCTGACCTCGAATTCATGGGACATGTGGTAACCCGATGATCTGGATTACCACATATCAAACACAGTCCGTTCAATGCCCGATACACATCTCTAGTGTGCCCCATCTTCCCACAATAAGTGCAGCCCGCTGGGGGTTGCTGGTTCTTCCTTGGTTGTTGCTGCTGCTGTCTGGGTGGTGGTGCTGGCCCCCGTATCGCCATATCGTGGATACGGATGCTAGGGGATGGTGCTGTTGTTCGGGGCGCTGCTCCCCCTCCTCCTTCAATCTGACTGTGGGATCTCTTCTGACCTCCAGTCCTTGCCGCAAGCCTCTGAATGGTGATTTCATGCCTGCGAGTTGCCGTCAATACTTTATCAAAAGTCTGGTAGTTGTGCCCCTCTATCAATTGTAAGAGCTCAAGATAAAACCCTTGCTGGAACCTCATCGCCCTCTGGCGCTCCGTTGCTACCATCTCTGGGGCAAACCTACTCAATCTGCAGAACTCCGCTGCGTACGCGTCTACAGTCTTGCCAGCCTGTCTGAGGTTGATAAACTTCTGTTGTAGCTCAAACTGCGCCATAACTCCATAATACTTCGTCTTGAACCTTGCAGTAAAATCGTCCCAAGCAACAGGACGTCTGATGCCTACTTCCTCTGATTTCCACCAATCACGTGCGAGATCCTGAAGTAACAACTTTACTAGATCCACACGTTCTTCTGCCGGTACCTTAGCTGCTGTCAGAATAGCCTCAATATCCTTAAGCCATGCATCTGCTGAGATGGCATCCTCCGTGCCTTCGAAACGGTGGGGGTTGTACTTGCAAAACCGGGCTGACGCTCATGAATCTGTCCTTGCCTATCTTTCCAATACCGTCTGTAATCCTTGGTTGAGTAGTACATTTTGCTCTTGTAACTGAGCGTGCATGCGCTGCTGGGCTAACATTTGGTGTTGCTGAGTAGCCATCATCCCTCTCATGATCTCCAGAAGGGCTGGTGTGTCCAATTCCACAAGGGTAGGTGGAACTATTGGTGGTGTTGGAACCTCCGGATACTGCGGTCCAACTGCTGGTTCTACTATCACCTCTTCTTGAATAGCCTCATGAAGTGGTTCTGACCCTTGTTGCTGACCAACCTGGTCAGGTTGTCCATGCTGCCCTTGTTGTTGTTGCCCAGCTCTGACCGATGCGGACGAAGTGCCCCTAAGAAAAGGGACAAGAGAACAATCAAACGACCGGACATGAAGGATCAATGAAGTCAAAGGATACCGGAATGTCAAGCAAGAGTTGAGAATAACGAATCAGGAAATCAAGGGAAACATGTGTGATTGAGACATCGTATAAATCAAAATACCCCACAAGTCTGAAATTTGACATGCATGGGCCACCACTAAAACCTTGTCACGCCTCTGAACCAGAATACTGGAGAGCGGGGGAATGACTCAGCCAGCTACGTATTACGGGTAGATGAATACCGTATAATACGATCAATGCTGTCTAAAAGACGAGGGGGTACATACTACATGAAAGTCTTACTATGGTCACTTCACATCTATTGTCTCAATCATTCGAACAAGAAACAGTAATAGAGAACATGTAAGATAAAGCAGTAAGGCGTCCCAAACGCTCTGTCAAAATGTTCTTGATATCTGGCTTTACAAAACATAGCCAGATTGATGTAGCAAAAGTATACACAATTATTATCAGCTGCAGTCTGACTTAATTACAATTATGCAAAAGTAAGTACAAGACGATCCGACTAACATGTCGGTGCCAAACGGCAAAGTATTAAGTAAATTACAAAACGAGCGGGATAGTAAGAAACCCACTCGAGTCCTCCTGCGATCATCCCTCTAGTGTTGACCATCTTGGAGGTAGAAGTAAGCTGAGTCCTCGGGAACTGGCTCTAAATCTGGCCATGCAAAACCAGAGAGGTTAGACCTCTAATAGCAAGTACCACAAGGAAGCACGACATGAGAACTAAAACCAGTAAAAAGGCAGCGTATGAACTCCATACGACTCCTAGTCACCCAAGTGAGCGTATGCAAGACATACGCTACAAAAAGACAGCGTATGAACTCCATACGACTCCTAGCCATCCAAGTGAGCGTACGGAAGACATACGCTCCCAAAAGGCAGCGTATGAGCTCCATACGACTCCTCACTATCCAAGTGAGCGTATGCAAGACATATGCTTCCAAAAGGCAGCGTATGAGCTCCATACGACTCCTCACTATCCAAGTGAGCGTATGCAAGACATACGCTTCCAAAAGTCAGCGTATGAGCTCCATACGACTCCTCACTATCCAAGTGAGCGTATACAAGACATACGCTGCAAAAAGGCAGCGTATGAACTCCATACGACTCCTCACTATCCAAGTGAGCGTATTCAAGACATACGCTCCCAAAAGGCAGCATATGGATCAAACTGCGCTGCGCTAAAGAGCGCGCGCAACTCCGTGGCACAAGCTAAAAAGCTAGCGTACACTGCTCACTGTCTTCTCCAAACAGCAAGAACTCCATGGTTGCACCCCAATGCTTCAAAAGTCCATAACTTGGTCAAAACAAGTCCAAATCCAACTTTCCAAAGGTCAAAATTGGGTAGAATAAAATTTTCTACAACATAGAACCATCAAAACTTGCAAACAAAGAAGTTTGATAGATCAAAACTACCAAAATCAAAAAATAACTCATTTCTATATCTACAAAAGTTAAGACTTCGAAATAAAAAATGCTAAGTTCTAAACTCTCTTAGGATCATGAGAGGAAGATAAATGAACTATAAAAACATGGGTTCTCATGGGAAGCAAGTTGTACTTGCCTACGGTTTGGTAGGTGGAGAGAGAGTAATGAAGAAAAAGAAGAGGAGTAATGGTGAGAATGTGAGTTTATGAGGAGAGAGAAAGAGATGGAAGCTTTAAATAGAAAGAGTGGTGGTAGGTGGGGGTGTTGGGCCGGGTTGTCCACCATGAACCCGAGAACCCAATAAAACTAAAGCAGGGAATAAAAGCAAGAAATAAAATACAGAAATAAAATTGTAGAAAATTAATTAACATGAATTAAAGGAAATTTAAATACAGGACAATACATGATAAATATTAAATAAATACATTTAAGTAGTACATGTATAAAATATGCATTCTGGGAACGGGAAGTGACATCTCTACCCTCCTTAGAAAAATTTCGTCCTCGGAATTTCAAATCTAAGCAGGATAGGAATATCAAACTAAGCAAATCTAAGTACAAGAAACTTGATCAAGCAATCATCCTTCAATGTTAACTAGCAGATAACATATCTATATTAACAATCTATGACCTCACGTAGTTCTATCCATAGGGTGACAAGCATGAGGTGTTAAGACGATCAAGATACACGGAAAAATATACCTTGTGAGTCAAACAGATGTGGATACCGTGATCGGATATCTCCTCACGTTCCCACGTTGACTCTTCCAAAGAGTGATGACCCCAAGCAACCCGGACAAGGTTGATTGTTCGGTTCTTGAGTATCTTCACTCTTCGGTCCAAGATGGACACAGGCTGCTCCTCGTAAGACAGGTTAGTACCAACAACCAGTTCTGAATGATCGAGGATATGGCTGGGATCCGATACATACCTTCGCAATTGAGATACATGAAATACGTCTTGCACCTCTCGTAACGAAGGTGGAAGGGATAAACGATAAGCAACATCGCCTATCCTATCAAGGATAACGAATGGCCCTACGTATCGCGGACTCAACTTTCCGCAAACGCCAAATCTAATGACCCCACGGGTAGGTGAGATCCGCAAGAACACGTGGTCCCCAACAGAGAACTCTAGCGGCCTACGATGCTGGTCCGCCCAATGACGATGCCGATCCTGCGCAACACGAAGTCGCTCTCTAATTCCCTTAACCACTTCAACTGTCTGGATAATCATTTCTGGGCCTAGCATCTTCCTTTCCCCGATATCATCCCATGCTAGTGGCGATCTACACTTCTTACCATATAGTGCCTCAAATGGCGCCGTCTGGATACTGGCTTGATAACTGTTGTTGTATGAGAACTCAACTAAGTGCAGGTGGCTTTTCCAAGATCCTCCAAAATCCAGAGAGCAAGCTCGCAACATATCTTCCAAAGTCTGAATTGTCCTTTCTGATTGCCCGTCCGTCTGTGGGTGGTAAGCCGTGCTAAACCTCAACTTGGTACCCAGACTATGATGCAAGCTCTTCCAGAAATATAATGTAAAGCGGGTATCTCGGTCTGACACAATACTGACAGGGACTCCATGCTGCCTGACTATCTGTTGCATATACAACTCTGCCAACTTTTCTGTAGATTGCCCTACTCTGGAAGGAAGAAAATGTGCTATCTTTGTTAGCCGGTCCACTATTACCCAAATAGCATCTTTACCACTTGGCGATCTCGGTAAACCGGTCACAAAGTCCATTGTAATATGCTCCCACTTCCATTCCGGGATAGGAAGCGGCTGCAATAGTCCAGCTGGCCTCTGCTGTTCTGCCTTCACTTGCTGATATACCAAGCAACGGGAAACAAATCTAGCTATCTCCTTCTTCATTCCGTTCCACCAGAAGTGCTGCTTGATATCTTGGTACATCTTGGTCCCTCCAGGATGTATAGAATACTGAGAACGGTGAGCTTCTGTCATAACCTCCTGCCTGATATCTCCACTAGGCACACATAGACGTGATCCAAACCTAAGTGTACCATCTTCGTGGATTTGCATCTCCTTTCTGAGCCCTGACTCACATTCTGCCCTAAGCTTCTGAATCCTTGGGTCATGTGCCTGAGCTGCCTTGATCCTATCTACCAAGTCAGATTGGACTTGTAGACTTGCCAGAACTCCTACATCGTTAGGAAGTATAATTTCTATGCCCATCTCCTGAAGATCTTCTAAGATATGCCTCTGTGTTGTCAACATAAATGCGCCGCCTCTCCTGCTAAGGGGGTCTGCTACCACATTAGCCTTGCCCGGATGATACTGAAGCTCCACGTCATAATCCTTGATCAACTCCAACCATCTTCTCTGTCTCATATTTAGTTCCTTCTGAGTAAAGATGTACTTCAGACTTTTATGGTCTGTGTACATGTCCACTCGGTCACCATATAAGTAATGCCTCCATAGCTTCAAAGCAAATACTACTACCGCCAACTCCAAATCATGAGTTGGGTAATTCTTCTCGTGATTCCGAAGCTGCCTAGATGCATTGCTATCACCTTCTCGTGCTGCATGAGGACACATCCAAGTCCTTTACCTGACGCGTCACAATATACAGTAAAACCTCCGGGTCCAACTGGCAATGTAAGAATAGGCGCTGATATCAACTTCTGCTTCAAATTCTCAAATGAGGCCTGACATTCTGCCGACCAAACGAATGGCACATCCATCCGTGTCAAGCGGGTCATGGGTGCTGAAAGTCTTGCAAAATCTGACACAAACCTTCGATAATATTCTGCCAATCCCAAGAAACTCCGTACATCAGCTACGGTCTTGGGTACTGGCCAACTCTCTACTGCTTCTACCTTCTTGGGATCCACTGCTACTCCAGCTCCTGACACGATATGACCCAAAAATGAAATGTGATCTGTCCAGAACTCACACTTGCTGAGCTTGGCATACAACTGGTTCTCCCTTAAAACCTGCAACACTTTCCTGAGGTGGTCTTCATGCTCCTCTTCACTAGCAGAGTATACAAGAATGTCGTCGAGAAACACCACGACAAACTGATCTAAGTACGGCATAAAGATGCGGTTCATCAAATTCATGAATATTGCTGGAGCATTGGTCAAACCAAACGGCATTACCAAGAATTCATAATGCCCATACTTCGACCTGAATGCTGTCTTGGGAATATCCTCCTTCCGAACCCTCACTTGGTGATACCCTGAACGAAGATCTATCTTGGAGAAAACTCTAGCTCTGCTCAACTGATCAGACAAGTCGTCGATCATTGGTAATGGGTACTTGTTCTTTACTGTTGCCGCGTTAAGCTTCCTGTAGTCGATACACAATCTGGATGATCCATCCTTCTTCCCCACAAGTACCATTGGTGCTGCCCATGGCGAGATGCTAGCTTGGATAAACTTCTTTTCCTTCAATTCCTCTATATGCTGATATACCTTGGCCTGCTCCGAATCCGCCATTCTGTATACCCGATCTGATATCGGTTTAGTCCCAGGTGCCAATTCTATACTGAACTCAATATCTCTAACCGGTAGCAGACCGGGAAGTTCTTCGGGAAATACGTCTAGAAATTCTTCAACTACCTTCGGAACCTGAACTTCTTCCATTGTCGTTATTACTCCCTGCTCTTGCTGAGTTACCTCTGATCTGACTAAGGTGAATCTCTTCATGCCTGGAATATCAAAAGATACACTCCCACTACGACAATCTATTGTCGCATGACTGTCTTTCAGCCAGTCCATGCCTAAGATAACGTCGAAATTTCCAACAGGAAATTCTATCAACCGGACGGGTAAGGAATGCCCGCAAACTACAACGCTACATGCTAGAATAACTCTACTAACTCCTACGAGCCCATTACCAGTGAGTATATTCAACCTCCCTGGCAATGCCTCGAACTCCATTCCTAGCCGTGTCGCAAATTGTGCAGATATAAATGAGTTTGATGCTCCCGAATCAAACAATGCTACTGCAGGATATGAGACGACGAGAATGTTACCTGCCACAACATCTTCCGATGCTAATGCCTCTTCTAAGGACAGAGTAAATGCCTGCCCTCGACCTCCTTGTTGGTTCCCATGCTGTGGCCTGGCTTGGTGTTGCTGCTGGCCCCTTTCCTGATGATGCTGGGGTGGTCTATGCTGGTGTTGCTACATCGGCGGCCCCTGCTGCCGAAACATCTGAGCCTGAGGCATTAACGGGCGCTGTGCCAACGGTCTCACTGCTACCGCTGGTCCTCGATACTGTCCTGCCCCTGGTGCTGGCAGAGCAGGAAACTGCTGCACTGGTCCTCCTGACCTCGAATTCATGGGACATGTGGTAACCCGATGATCTGGATTTCCACATATCAAATACAGTCCGTTCAATGCCCGACACACATCTCTAGTGTGCCCCATCTTCCCACAATAAGTGCAGCCCGCTGGGGGTTGCTGGTTCTTCCTCGGTTGTTGCTGCTGCTGCCTGGGTGGTGGTGCTGGCCCTCGTATCGCCACATCGTGGATACGGATGCCAGGGGATGGTGCTGTTGTTCGGGACGCTGCTCCCCCTCCTCCTTTAATCTGACTGTGGGATCTCTTCTGACCTCCAGTCCTTGCCGCAAGCCTCTGAATGGTGATTTCATGCCTGCGAGTTGCCATCAATACTTCATCAAAGTCTGGTAGTTGTGCCCCTCTATCAATTGCAAGAGCTCAAGATGAAACCCTTGCTGGAACCTCATCGCCCTCTGGCGCTCCGTTGCTACCATCTCTGGGGCAAACCTACTCAATCTGCAGAACTCTGCTGCGTACGCGTCTACAGTCTTGCCAGCCTGTCTGAGGTTGATAAACTTCTGTTGTAGCTCAAACTGCGCCATAACTCCATAATACTTCGTCTTGAACCTTGCAGTAAAATCGTCCCAAGCAACAGGACGTCTGATGCCTACTTCCACTGATTCCCACCAATCACGTGCGAGATCCTGAAGTAACAACTTCACTAGATCCACACGTTCTTCTGCCGGTACCTTAGCTGCTGTCAGAATAGCCTCAATATCCTTAAGCCATGCATCTGCTGAGATGGCATCCTCCGTGCCTTCGAAACGGCGGGAGTTGTACTTGCAAAACCGGGCTGACGCTCCTAAATCTGTCCTTGCCTCTCTTTCCAATGTCGTCTGTAATCCTTGGTTGAGTAGTACATTCTGCTCTTGTAATTGAGCGTGCATGCGCTGCTGGGCTAACATTTGGTGTTGCTGAGTAGCCATCATCCCTCTCATGATCTCCAAAAGAGCTGGTGTGTCCAATTCCACAGGGGTAGGTGGAACTATTGGTGGTATTGGAACCTCCGGATACTGCGGTCCAACTGCTGGTTCTACTATCACCTCTTCTTGAATAGCCTCATGAAGTGGTTCTGACCCTTGTTGCTGACCAACCTGGTCAGGTTGTCCATGCTGCCCTTGTTGTTGTTGCCCAGCTCTGACCGATGCGGACGAAGTGCCCCTAAGAAAAGGGACAAGAGAACAATCAAACGACCGGACATGAAGGATCAATGAAGTCAAAGGATACCGGAATGTCAAGCAAGAGTTGAGAATAACGAATCAGGAAATCAAGGGAAACATGTGTGATTGAGACATCCTATAAATCAAAATACCCCACAAGTCTGAAATCTGACATGCATGGGCCACCACTAAAACCTTGTCACGCCCCAGAACCAGAATACTGAGAGCGGGGGAATGACTCAGCCAGCTACGTATTACGGGTAGATGAATACCGTATAATATGATCAATGCTGTCTAAAAGACGAGGGGGTGCATACTACATGAAAGTCTTACTATGGTCACTTCATATCTATTGTCTCAATCATTCGAACAAGAAACAGTAATAGAGAACATGTAAGATAAAGCAGTAAGGCGTCCCAAACGCTCTGTCAAAATGTTCTTGATATCTGGCTTTACAAAACATAGCCAGATTGATGTAGCAAAAGTATACACAATTGTTATCAGCTGCAGTCTGACTTAATTACAATTATGCAAAAGTAAGTACAAGACGATCCGACTAACATGTCGGTGCCAAACGGCAAAGTATTAAGTAAATAACAAAACGAGCGGGAAAGTAAGAAACCCACTCGAGTCCTCCTGCGATCATCCCTCTAGTGTTGACCATCTTGGAGGTAGAAGTAAGCTGAGTCCTCGGGAACTGGCTCTAAATCTGGCCATGCAAAACCAGAGAGGTTAGACCTCTAATAGCAAGTACCACAAGGAAGCACGACATAAGAACTAAAACCAGTAAAAAGGCAGCGTATGAACTCCATACGACTCCTAGTCACCCAAGTGAACGTATGCAAGACATACGCTGCAAAAAGGCAGCGTATGAACTCCATACGACTCCTAGCTATCCAAGTGAGCGTACGCAAGACATACACTCCCAAAAGGCAGCGTATGAGCTCCATACGACTCCTCACTATCCAAGTGAGCGTATGCAAGACATAAGCTTCCAAAAGGCAGCGTATGAGCTCCATACGACTCCTCACTATCCAAGTGAGCGTATACAAGACATACGCTTCCAAAAGTCAGCGTATGAGCTCCATACGACTCCTCACTATCCAAGTGAGCGTATGCAAGACATACGCTGCAAAAAGGCAGCGTATTAGCTCCATACGACTCCTCACTATCCAAGTGAGCGTATGCAAGACATATGCTCCCAAAAGACAGCATATGGATCAAACTGTGCTGCGCTAAAGAGCGCGCGCAACTCCGTGGCGCAAGCTAAAAAGCTAGCCTGCTCACTGTCTTCTCCAAACAGCAAGAACTCCATGGTTGCACCCCAAAGCTTCAAAAGTCCATAACTTGGACAAAACAAGTCCAAATCCAACTTTCCAAATGTCAAAATTGGGTAGAATAAAATTCTCTACAACATAAAACCATCAAAACTTGCAAACAAAGAAGTTTGATAGATCAAAACCACCAAAATCCGAAAATAACTCATTTCTAGATCTACAAAAATTAAGACTTCGAAATGAAAAATGCTAAGTTCTAAACTCTCTTAGGATCATGAGAGGAAGATAAATGAACTATAAAAACATGGGTTCTCATGGAAAGTAAGTTGTACTTGCCTACGGTTTGGTAGGTGGAGAGAGAGTAATGAAGAAGAAGAAGAGGAGTAATGGTGAGAATGTGAGTTTATGAGGAGAGAGAAAGAGATGGAAGCTTTAAATAGGAGGAGTGGTGGTAGATGGGGGTGTTGGGCCGGGTTGTCCACCATGAACCCGAGAACCCAATAAAACTAAAGCAGGAAATAAAAGCAAAAAATAAAATGCAGAAATAAAATTGCAGAAAATTAATTAACATGAATTAAAGAAAATTTAAATACAGGACAATACATGATAAATATTAAATAAATACATTCAAGTAGTACATGTATAAAATACGTATTCTGGGAACGGGGAGTGACATAAGCATTTAAGGAATTAAGTAGAACAAAATCACATATCGGATCGAAAGAATTGAGTCGAGGTTGAGTCCCTATCCTTAGTCGAAAAATATATCGGTATCATGGTAAAGGTTATAGTCTAGTCTTTATGATCCGAAAGTCATATCATAAAAATAGAGTACCAATGGACGTGTTTGAGTGGGACATAATATACCTACATGAAGGTGAGCTCGTCTAGGTCTTACATATAAATTTTGTTAGAAGGTAACAGCTGGTCTCGTGCTCCGAATATCAATGTCACGATAGGGGACACCAAATGATCAAAAATAGAAAGTGGCTGTTCATGAGGTGCTAATTAATGCAAACAAAATAAAAAGGATCAAGTTAAAGCACAAAATAAAGATAATTAAGAAATCTAGTAGATCAAAGTAAAATAAGTTAGGGACAAGGTTTCTAGAGAGAAGATAGTCTCCTAGATGGGGTATGATCAAGATACAGTTCTAATTATTTTTGAAATTCTCAAACGATTAGACGGTCATGGTAAAAGGTCTAGATTGAGGGAAGGATAGGTAAGTCAAGATTGAGATAAAGTCACATGGTTTGGTAGATGGCCAACTACACTTGAGTATATACAACTATCATGGTCATGAGTGATATGGCAATTAATGTGGACTACTCTATCTCATTAGGGCTATCTTGGTTGTCTACCATAATAAGTCTAACTTCTTGACCTCGAGCCTTCACAAAGTTTCTTAATAAGAATTTCTCGAAAAATAATCTACCAAATTTCTATTCATTCTACCTCGTCCAATCATAATCATAACTTAAAATGTAAATTCCTTTAATCAATAATTTTTCATCACATCATTAGTAACTTTTTCCAAAAGTTGTAATAATACTCAATATTCGAATAATTCTATCAGTCATCAAATCCCTTTTTTTTAACTAAATTTCATAGCATATCATAACTTTTTTTTAAAAAAAATTCAAATAATCCTCGAGATAACTCTTAGCATACAAGTCCAAATCTAAACTCAACAAAAAAAATTTAATACACTTATCAACCATAATCCTACGTATGATTTTTATCAAATTGATTTCATAAATCATACATACTTCCAAAAATCAAAATTTATTTTTTCCTTCTTTTTTTACCACAATATTTTTTTTTGATATCCAATATCGAAAAATTAAACTCAAAATCTAAATAAATTTATAATCCTCAGTCATACGACACAAGTTAAAATCTAAAAATTTACCAAATTTTATCACTCGTCCTCAAAGTTTGGTCATTCGTAAAGTATACTGCAACATAAACATATTTAAGACCCCTTTCAATTCAAATTTATATCCCTCCAAAGATGTGTAGCTATAACTCAATTTAAATCATAAATATTTTCAAAAGATCTTCAATTTCAGAACTCAAAAATCAATTCAATTTGTTTTCTCAATTCTACTATCCTCTTGGGTATACCACTTAGTAGTAAAAAATTTAACAATCTTTTGAAGATGGCAATATTGCTACTACCCAACTTGGAATTAACTATTCCTTAAGGTTGAAAATGCCTTTATAACCCAAATAAGACCTCAATGCATATCAATTGTCCATGTAATCCATGTGTTTGACCTATGAGCATATACCAGTGTAGTCATCTTCCTAACCAACATTAAAGGATAAGATTACGGTAGGAGGAGTTCTAGCAAGAGACGAATCAAGAAAGTTGCCTGAGAGATCGAAATGGAGTCAAGGGAGAAGATCAAGTAGGTGGATGAGATTTTAGACTCTAATCCTATATTGCAGGCCCGTTCGGTAGAGTCATGTAACCGAAACGGCAAACTTGACCTGCATGGGCCACCACAAAAACATGTAACGCCCCAGTCCCAAAATACGTAGGACTAAGTATGTAGACATGCCAGCTGTATACATACGAAGTATATGGGCCTTGTATGTATACATAAGCTGTAAAATATAGTAAACCATAACTAACTAATCTCATCCACAAAATAAGGGAATAAAAGATATCATATAATGAATTATTTTGGTACAATATGTTGGGTGGAGACACATCCACTACCAACCAAAATAAAAGGAAGAAGTACATGATATATAAAAGGCTAAGTGGAAGTAGCAAGGAGGAACCAAGTCATGTCATCTTCGAATAAATGGAGAAGACCACGATCCCGGCTAGGATACCTGCAGTGAATCATGAAAGCACACACCTGGGGAAGAACCAGGTCCTCAGACGGACGTAGCAAGATACAGGAAGAACATGCTAATATGAACTGTCAGAATAATAAAATAATATATAAAAGACTATTCTAGACACAAATATGCAAAGAAGGTTCTAACCGCCTAATGTGTAATTTAGAGGACAACTTTCATGCGCATGGGTGGGATTTTAGGCTCATGTGTACGTAACTGGCATCCAGTCATCTGTATCCGTCCGTAACGTCTAAAACGTCAGAGGGCATCTGCAAATAAATCACCACAGTTCTATCTGGAGACTATGGTTTACCTGTTTGGATTCCCAGACGCACTAGCGACTATCCTCCCCAATATATTCCACATTGTTCAAGTCATGTCCATAACTCGTCCAGTTTTGTAACTGCTTGAGTCTCTAAAACCCTAATCATAGCAGTTACGAATATCTACCGTCACACGACAATAAAGATAGCTAGTCAATAAGTCGTGCCCCTAATAAAATGCCTCAAATCGTGTAGTGTAAGTGTCATAGCCAGCGGAGATATAAAATATCCCACAATAGGAGGGTAGTCCACTACAACTAAGTTGACATGCAACAAATAAAAATAACAAATACGAAACAAGTAAATAAATATTAAAAAATAAATAATACGACAATAAATTAGCAAGGTATACTTGTCTGGGTCCTGAGAACTGTGGTGACGAAGATCAGACAGGAAAGTAGTTGGAACGACAGCTGCCGAGGAACTAAGGTCGAAACAAACATCTCCGGATGCTGAAAATAGTCTATTATCTAATTATAATTAATACTGTACCTATTAGATTTATTTAATAAATTCTGAAGTTAGAATATGGTATAGGTTTTCGTATCAGCTTTCCGAAAAACTAAACGGATCGCATTTTCGTTTCCAGAATCTCCCGAAATCACAAAAATTTTGAAATATGTTTGTTTTTCGGACATCTAATACTCAACTAGTTTTACAAAAATATACAGAATGAATTTTGTCTATTAAAATATGTTTTTGGAAACCTTACCTCGATACGCTTCTTTTAAAAAAAACTGGAGGCGAAACGGAGTTCGGAGTTCGGAGCTAGGAGATATCGTCGTTCCAAGTTGCTCTTGCCGCTAAAAAGCAGGGCTGAATTCTAATGACAAATTTTAGAGTTTTTATTAGACTAAAACTAATTTCGAATTATGGCTGATAGAAGGGGGATGTATTGGGTTTATATAGGTATTTATTTCAGATTTATCTCCTAAATTAGATAGGATTTGATTTAAATAAATTGGAGTTTGCTTTGTTAGGATAGAATATAGATAGAGATGTTTTCCTAGTAGAAGTAGGATTAGTATTTATTTAAAAACCCCTTTAATTAATCTTCCTTTTAATTTAAATTATTTTAAAACCGATTCAATCCAAATCCAATCCAAATCCAACTCAATTAAATCTAGATAATTTCAAATCCAAATTAAATATAGATGATTCCCATATTTAAATCAAACTTATTTAAATTAATTCAATAAAATCTAATCAAAGTTTAAATTACCACAATAAGTTCAAAATATCTTTTCTAAAAATAATAATAATAAATAATTTCAAAAATCCAAAAAATATATGAATAAAAATTTGTACATCCATGCAAATAAGGTATTTACATAAAATATAGTTTTCTAAATTAATTTGAACTAGAAATAAAATAATCTTTTATAAAAGTAAAAGATAAAGGTTTTGGCAAATATCGTGAAATGTTCTTCTGATATGAAAATATTTGTTTATACTATGTATTGAAACAACATATTTATTCAATATTCATAAGAAAAAATAATAAAATATTTGTATATGAATGAACAAATATCTCGTATTTACGTCTTTACGCATTCGCACTCGAGGTATGATACCAAAATAAAAATCAATACCAAAATAAATTAATAAAAAAATATAGTAAAAATTTAGGGGGTTTACAATAGTCCTCCTGTGAAATCGACACTGATGAAGAAGGTAGTGACGTCGGTGGAGTCGATGTCGATGAAGAAGGCAGTGGCGCCGGCGGAGTCGACGACGATGAAGGCGCACCCGGAGGACGATAACGCTCCAACGCTGCAAGTCGCTCGTGGTATGAATCCATGGTAGATAACTTTCTATCACTGCTATCAGCCACCGAATCCTGCACCAATCTCAGCCTCTCGCCCATGGTCATCTGTGATGCCTGCAGATCCAATACGTTGCGCTCCGTCGACGCTCTAAGATCGATGACGCTCCGCTCTGTCTGCTCAGTCACATGTCGGAGCTCCATAATGCTGCGGTCGAACGCATCCAATCGTGCTATAAGCGCAGGCTCATCTGACTGGTGATGAGACTGGTCCTGAATCCGTCGTAGCAGCTCGTTCCGGAGAGTCTCCATCATCTGGGGGACTCGGACAGACTCCTGGGACGGCTGTGGACCATGCACACTAGCGGGGGATGCCCTAGAGGACTGGCTCGCAACTAGGGCGCCATAGGATCCCGTACTGTAGTACGTACCCCTACGGAGGCCACCAGCGGCGGTCATCCACAGCTCGTCCGCCGACGGAGCTTGAGTGGGCTGCGAGGAAGTACCGGCCTCTCCCGCAGTAGGTGCGCTAGCAGCCGTCCGTCCCGAAGCCTCCGATACTCGGCCTCGAAAGTATGGATAGTACTCTATGATTTCTAATTTCTAATTAATTACTTATTATTACTAACTACATGAATATTTATTTGCATGCATATTTTCTAAGTTATATTAAAATTACCACGAAGTATTATAACTAACAAATAGTATTGTAATACTTACATAGGCTTGCACGGCTCTCTCGTCAATAAGGGCTTTGCCCTTCCGATGGGTGGCCAGGAAGATGGGTGGCCAGGAAGATGGTCACCATGTCGGCGTTACCGACCTTCCTTACCTGTAATTAAATATATTATCTTAGTAATAATTTATCGGATTTGTATTAAAATAATATTTTTGAAAGAAAAATACGTACCAGACGACAAAAATGTTCCGTCATCCGCATAGGCTTGCCGTCTTGGGCTTCTCGGACTTTTTTTTGTACCTTGGCTCGTTGAATCGAGCCTTCATCGCATCCCACTGATCAGGGGTGATCCAACCTCGGATCGGCTTTCCGGCACGATCTGATCATTGATAGCGTCACGGATCAGCTTAGCAGCGACAGCAGGAAACATCCCCTCGATCAACTCGGCCCCGTGTGGTAGATAGAAAAATATATCCTAGAAGAGTACGCAAACCAAATATTTTTCAGTAATATATAATATGCATAAATCAAATGATTCATGTTAAAATCAAATCAATTTTAACCTTGAAGCACGCAAACCAGTAGGCCTTCCTATCGTCCGAAGCATCCGAGTAATTTATCCAAGGACCCCCATAATTTTGCCTCAGGAGCTGGCCTAGACGTCTCTGTACCAACGGGGGACGATATCTATACATACATATTATATTAATAAGAAAAGTTAATTTATGATAAATACAGAAAAAATGATAAACCAAAACACTTACTTTGTATCGTCGGCCCAGATCTCCGTCCTCGTCTCCTCCGGAGGTGCGCAGCCATCATCTGCCTGATACTGGTCGGCCGCCGGCGCAGCCTCCTCCATCTGCTCATCTTCCTCCATCGTCGTATCAGCAGGAGGAACGCTACTCTCGGGAGCATTCTCAGGCCTGGAACTGCTCGTCCCAGGAGATATGTCCTGTAGCATCGTGGCGGGCGGAGCTACTGTCCGATACACAGGAGTACTGGGCGACGAGGATCCAGAGCCGGTACCAGTAGGAGGTACCGAAGAAGAACCCCGTCCTCTAGTAGTACCACCAGTAGGTACCGAAGGAGTACCCTGTCCTCTGCCAGTATCAGTACCCCGTGCCCCATGTCGGCCGAAAATGCGGAACGATCCGCGACGACCTGTCATGCCTGATAACAACATATGATGAGATACAACAAAGACAACAAATAATAGAGACTAGAAATATGAAAGTGCAACAAAGACAAGATAATAACCAAAACAACATATGATGATACATTTTACAAGAAATATTTAAGTCCAGATAGTATATTTTACAAGAAACATCTAAGTTCAGATAGTACATTCTACAAGAAACATCTAAGTCCAGATAGTACATTCAGATAATAACCAAGACTAAATAATAACCAACTCTACATAATAAAAAAATGAAAGTACGTCTCTCTCAATCATCTTCAGAATAATCATCTTGTTCGTCTTCCTCGACCCCATCTTCCTCCTCATCTTCACTTTTATCATCGCCTTCGTCGGCTTCATCTTTCTCTTCGGATATTTCTACATCTTCTACATTATGTGTCGTGTAATGCGTAACTTTCGTGGATTCCACATCAATAATATTGGTTACAAGAGGTAGCTCGTCCTCCTGATAAGCTTTTTCGTCAACATCAAAAGTATCTCTAGCTTTAGTCATGCATACTGCCCACCATTCAGACTTCGTTGCTCCCCGTCTCGGATAAGCTGTGAAGTACATGAGCCGAGCTTGAGTTGATATGACAAATGGTTCATAGCCTTGATATCTACGCTTGTAGCTTATATCCACAAGACTATGCTTGTCAATTTTCCAACCTTGATTTTCAGTCGGATCGAACCATTCACACTTGAGCAACACGATCTTTGCAGGTTCTCTGTCATAATTATACGTCAACTCCACAATCTCTCGCAAGATGCCAAAGAAATTATTACCTGGATCGACGTCTTTGTAGTTCGAAGATTTGATACACAAACAACTATTTTTCGTGGAATCAAGATCCAGGAAGCTGTCTCCGATCGGAGCATTTGTCGACTTGAACCGAAAGCCATTGACACAATAACTTGGCCATATTTTAACAAAAGTAATTGGTCCCTTGGCAAGAGTTCTAACTAATTCAATCTCGGGTGAAATTAGACGATCGACCTGAATACCAAAGAAGAGATAGTAAGTTATTTATTGTGCAGTTGCATTAAAAGAGGCCAGTAATTACCGTGCTGCTTACGTATTCGCTCAACCAAGAAGAAAAATGACGTCTCATTTCTTGTTCTAAAGGTTCATCTGTTAGGTAGGGTCTAACCGACCTCAACTCAGCATTATATGTGGTGAAAAACAACGAAGCAACCGCCGATTAGTACAATAATATTAGCTTATACTATTACATTGAGATGACATAAACTCATCATTAATTACTTACCCCTCTAGCTTCTCCACTTCATCCTCGTCGCAATTGAGTAATACATACAACTGAGCAGCCCTTAGCTCTTCGTCATTCAAATATCTTTTCTTCATTTTCCCCGAAGGCTTTCCGGACGCATTGAATACTTTCAGTATTCCATCATTAGATTCTTGATAACCGTCGTCATTTCTCGGAGCCCTCGTTCTATTCGTAGCAATATGAGGTTTGAAATACGTCGAGCAGAAGTTTGTAATCTCCTCGAGAATATAGGCTTCACAAATAGAACCCTCGACCCGAGCCTTGTTTTTCACCTTCCTCTTTAGGTGGTTCAAATGCTGCTCAAACGGGTACATCCACCGATAACCAGCGGGTCCACCAACACGTGCCTCGTAGGAAAGATGGATTGGCAAATGCTCCATGGAGTCAAAGAATCCAGAAGGAAATACCTTCTCGAGCTTGCACAGTGTTACCGTAATATCGTTTTCCTGTTTTTCTAGACAATCGACGAGCAACTTACTAGAACAAAGATCTCTGAAGAATATGCTAAGCTCGGTCAATGGATCCCAAACAACCGGGGGTAAGAATTCCCGAAATACAATCGAAATTAACCTCTCCATGAATACATGACAATCATGGCTCTTCATACCTGTCAGTTTGTTCTCCTTGAGGTCGACGCATCTTCTCAAGTTCGAAACATACCCGTCTAGAAATTTTAGACCTTGAATCCACCTACAAAGTCTTACTTTATCCTCCTTCTCCAGTGAGAAAATTGCCTTAGGCTGCTTCAACTTTCCATTTCCGTCCTCTATCAAATGCAACGCAGGACGTCTACATATTTCTTCCAAGTCCAATCTAGCATTTGGATTATCTTTCGTCTTCCCCTTTATGTCCATTACAGTATTAATTATGTTGTCAAACACATTCTTCTCGATATGCATGACATCAAGGTTATGTCTAATCAGATTGGTGCTCCAATATGACAGATCCCAGAATATACTCCTCTTCATCCAGTTATGTGTGCGACCAAATCCGTCACACTTGTAGCCCGTAGTGTAGTACCCCGTCCCGCAAAGTCAATCGGAGGAATCGAAACGCTGACGGTGTTCAGCCTTAGCCTTGCAACGGCTTGCTCGGAGACATCGCTTAGGTGGGGTAGTTTCGGTGAACTCTCCTCATCTTTGCCTTCACATAATAAATCGTGTTTTCAACTTGCACAAGTTAGGCTTGATAAATAAAAGCTACACATCTACATAGCTATGGGAATAATCCCGACAGTTTGAATCGAGTTAGAACATGGAAAACGTCCTACGGTCGGCTTAGAGTTGGTGCACGGCGTGCTTTGAAAATGACACTCGGTCCTTCGTCCCGTGGCTTGGGAGAAGGAAAGTTGGTCTTCGGTACAAAAGCTGAGAGTTAGCCTGAGTTATAGGCGTCGCCCGTACAAATGCTTGCTAAAGCATGCATGGTCCTGTCCCGTAAGGCTTGGCATAGCCTTTGCTCGTCCATTGGGTTATGTTGTAGGCTTGAGTGAGTTAGGCAAAGTTATGCCGGTCGACCTAAGTTATTCTACGTGCTGTCCCGCTCATTCTGCGGTTGTCAAGATTAATAGTCCCACGACCCCAAGGCCCGTCATATGAAGTATGACTTGGGCGACAGCGTTGCGTAGAACACGAGTCGGTTTAGAGGCACGAGCCACGGTTGGTTCAGTGGAAAGTTATCCACGGTCGTCGATACTTAAGGAAACACGTTATGTTCAAGTTAAGTTGGAAGGCTATGCAGTAGCCATTTCCTGAGTTCAAAGAACGTTATTGTCTAAGCGATGGTTAGTCGCCGAGAGGAAATATGTCGGGACTGTGGTTCAGTCGCCGAGGCAACCCTGGTTAGGGGCTCTGCAAAGGAAGTACGAAAAGTGGAAAGAGTAAAACAAAGGAACTGTGATAATAATGAAATCATGCATTACGCTAAGTCTAGAAGTTAGCGTAGGCGCGTGGTCATGGGCGACTTGTCGACAAGGGGCAGTTCTTCGAGCGGCAACCCGGGTCCACGGGACCGACTCGGCCTAGGAAGAACTGATTGTAGCCGAGCTGGGTAATAGGCAAGCCGGTAATAGGCAATTGGTAGTACGGGGACTTGCAGCGAGGATTGCAACCGACGGTGCAAGGGTCCCGTTTGCCAGTCTACGTCCAAAATGGCTGGTTAGGCCAGTGACCATTCATATAGATGTGTCGGCACGGGCGGCAATCCGCGTGTGTGCCTTTGGATTGAGTTGAATATGTATGAGTTAAAAAGACACAATGTCTGAGCCTAAGATTTGGCTACAGCGAAGGCGACGTGCTTCGGCACGAGATGTGGCATCGAGTGTTAAGTTGTTGGGCACGGCCTCGAGATATGAGGCACGGTCGCGTTGTCACAACACAAGTGTAGGCAAGACTAAGCGAGGAGGCACTGCCTCGGTAATATTGAAGCACGAATCGAGTATGGCACGACCGAGTCGTTACGTCCCAGAGTTTGGCACGAAAGATAAGTATAAGTCGGTGCGTCGACAATGCAAGCACGAGAAAGGTCTAGAGGCAAGAAAATGGAGTCTTTCGTGTAGTTGCGTCTCTGATTTTGGCCGCAAGGCGAACACGACTTTATGTCACGCCCCGATTCTGCAGAATCGATAGTCATCCCCCGGGCGTGATGCCGTGCGAACCTAAATTGCGCTCGCACAAGGCATAGTCATAAAGTTATCCGAAACACAACGATAAGAGAATACGCAGAGTAAATTGAACACACATTATAGAGAAGGAAACTTAAGCTTTATTGATAATGAACATCATATTACAGACTCGATACAAGGGCGCCGCGCGGGCTTTTTGACAAACTGACTCCAATACAAAGTGAACGTAGATGAGATAGCCATTACATATATTCATCCCTTGATTTTACAACCAAAATTACAAACCACCTGGGATGGTGGGAAGGCGCTCAATCTGTCTTCGATCTTCAACAGCGGAGTCTTCAAAAGGGTTGATCCAAGCTTCAATGCACGAACGAAGCTTCAAAACACAAGCGTTGCCTCCCTTTACGTAGCACGCTCTTCCAGATCTGTCGCACATATATAGAGAGCGAGGATCAGTACAATCAACATGTACTGGCGAGTGGCTAATTAATTTCCAGGCTCTCATTTGGTTCGAGAATTTGATAAAAATCATACAACTTTCTCATTCAGTGGTCTTTCTAACCATCCTAGATATTTTCATAAGAAGCATTAAGTTACACCAAGGTTTCTTCCGGCGGAGCGCGCCGTGCGACATAAAACTTACCATGTTAGTTGATAACAATTTATATCAAGTGTTTGATATGGAGGTCAATTGGCCTAACCAACCATCTTGGACATAGCCTGGTAATACGGGACCCTTACAACGCAAGTAGCGAGCCCCGATGCAAGTCCCCGTCTTACCGATTGCCTATTACCCAGCTCGGCTATAACCAGTTTCTTCCTAGGCCGAGTCGGTCCCGTGGCCCCGGGTCGCCGCTCGAAGAAACCATTCCCCTTGTCGACAAGTTGTCCAAGTCCATGATAGGTTAACATGGTGTATTTTAGGATACCGTTGGGGCTTGTTATGTGATCAATTCATTTACTTGGTCGTTTTGCAGGCCTAAATTAATTACATCTCTTTTCAACACAACACATTTCTTTTTCACTTCTAACATACAAGACTTGTATTCTGCAAGCGAATCATTCAATTTTAGTAGCATTACCCGAGTTCTTATTTGAAATAGAGGGTCGAGACGAAGGGGGTCAGCCACTCACCTTGAGTTTTTGCTTGAGGCGAGGGACTTATTGGCTGCGCTAGACGTCGCCTACGCGATCACCTGAAATCGCACAAGCAACCGATTAGAATACTGTATTAGGCAAGAGTTCGATAGAAAATGCGAGCTTGAAATGTAAACTATGAAAACCATCAAAAACATTCACGAAAACGCATTCGGAAAACCAAAGCCAAAACCAACGCAAGTGGCGTAAAAAGCAAAGCAACGGGAGGTCTCTCCCGACTCAGCCACAAAGTCAATCCTCGAGATGCAACCCGCTGAATATGGGACTTGGTTCCGAAGAAGATATTCCATAACGAGGAATGGATCTTAATTCAACCGTTCCCGTTCGATCGACTCGGTCGATCCCGACCTATCGGTCCCGGCCGAATCGATAGCGACAGTGTTCCTTTCTCGCGTACCCCGTGGACAGAGTACGGGGCACGATATAGGGACGGGGCACTACACCATAACCAACTAAGAAAAAGTTTTGTCCTCGAAACTTAAAATAGAACCTACCTCTACGAGAACAATGAAGGGAACTTCTCCTTTATTTCTGACTCGAGCTCCCATGTCGACTCCTCGACCGAATGGTTTCTCCAGAGGACGCGGACGAGTGGAATAGCACGGTTGCAGAGAAGTTTATACTTGCGCTCCAAGATTTGTATCGGCTCTTCGACATATGATAAGTCCGCCTTCAGGTCCAGCTTACTCAAATCTACCACATGCCCCGGATCGTGCACGTACTTTCGCAATTGCGAGACGTGGAAGACGTCATGTACCGCTGACAATGCAGGCGGCAAGGCGATTTGGTAAGCTACCGGGCGACTCGCTTCAATATTTCGAACGGGCAACAAATCTTGGACTCAATTTTTCTTTCGCACCGAACCAGGAAACTCCACGCATAGGCATCACCTTCATGAATACATGGTCGCCTTCCGAGAACTCGAGGGGGCGTCGGTACTTGTCGGCATAGCTTTTCTGCCGGCTTTGTGCTATCTTCAATCTTTCTTGTATCAACTTGACCTTCTGCACAGTCTGCTCCACCAGCTCCGGACCAAGTATCTGCCGCTCCCCGACTTCATCCCAGCAAATGGGCGATCTACACTTCCGGCCGTACAAAGCTTCATACGGCACCATTTGGATGCTGGACTGATAGCTGTTGTTGTATGCAAACTCGGCCAGCGGTAGATGGACGTCCCAACTTGACTTCAAGTCGATCACACAGAGTCGTAACATGTCTTCGAGGATTTGGTTCACCCGCTCTGTTTGGCCGTCAGTCTGAGGATGATAAGCTGAGCTAAACTTCAACTTGGTTTCCAGTGCTGAATGTAGACTACTCCAGAAGCGCGCTACGAACCGTCCATCCCGATCAGAGACGATAGAAACTGGGATTCCGTGCAGCCGAACTATTTCATCAAGGTATATCTGAGCAAGGCGGTCGACGCTCCAAGTAACTTTGATGGCGATAAAGTACGCTGACTTGGTTAGTCAATCGACGATGACCCAGACGGCGTCATTTCCCCGCGGCGTTCTCGGCAAGCCAACAACGAAGTCTATAGTGATGTGATCCCACTTCCACTCTGGAATGGCGAGGTTCTGCATCTCCCCGCCCGGTCGCTGGTGCTCGACTTTGACTTGCTGACAGGCCATGCATTTTGACACAAAGAGCGCTACGTCCCTCTTCATGCCGTGCCACCAAAAGACAACGCGGAGGTCCTTATACATCTTGGTGCTGCCAGGATGCAAAGAATATTTTGCATAATGCGCCTCCGACATTATCTCCTTTCTAAGTTCTGCGTCGTCCGGTACGCATAGCCGTCCCTTCACGCGCAACACTCCCGACTCGTCCTCTGCAAAGTCGGACGCTTTCCCTGTCGATATCAGCTTCCGCATCTTCTCCAGGTATGGGTCGTCCTTCTGTGCAGACTTGATCCTCTCCAGTAGGCTCAGTTCCACCCGCAGTTGCGCCAATTTCACGTCTCTGAAACGAACTCGGAGCTCGATGCCCATTCCTTCCAAGTTACGCAGCAGTCGATCGTTGATGCATAATGAAGCTAAGTACTTTCGGCTCAGCGCATCCGCTACCACATTTCCCTTGCCCGGCGTATAGTCGATCGATAAGTCATAGTCTTTGATTAGTTCGAGCCATCGCCTCTGCCGCAAATTTAGTTCTTTCTGGGTGAAGAGATACTTGAGGCTTTTGTGGTCCGTATAAATCCTGCACGCCACGCCATAGAGATAGTGACGCCACAAGATCGCTCCTATGGGAATAATCCCGACAGTTTGAATCAAGTTAGAACATGGAAAACGTCCCACGGTCGGCTTAGAGTTGGTGCACGACGTGCTTTGAAAATGACACTCGGTCCTTCGTCCCGTGGCTTGGGAGAAGGAAAGTTGGTCTTCGGTGCAAAAGCTGAGAGTTAGCCTAAGTCATAGGCGTCGCCCGCACAAATGCTTGCTAAAGCATGCACGGTCCTGTCCTGCAAGGCTTGGCATAGCCTTTGCTCGTCCCTTGGGTTATGTTGTAGGCATGAGTGAGTTAGGCAAAGTTATGCCGGTCGACCTAAGTTATTTTACGTGCTGTCCCGCTCATTCTGCGGTTGTCAAGATTAATAGTCTCACGACCCCAAGGCCCGTCATATGAAGTATGACTTGGGCGACAGCGTTGCGTAGAACACGAGTCGGTTTAGAGGCACGAGCCACGGTTGTTTCAGTGGAAAGTTATCCACGGTTGTCGATACTTAAGGAAACACGTTATGTTCAAGTTAAGTTGGAAGGCTATGCAGTAGCCGTTCCCTGAGTTCAAAGAACATTATTGTCTAAGCGATGGTTAGTCGCCGAGAGGAAATATGTCGGGACTGTGGTTCAGTCGCCGAGGCAATCCTGGTTAGGGGCTCTGCAAAGGAAGTACGAAAAGTGGAAAGAGTAAAACAAAGGAACTGTGATAATAATGAGACCATGCATTACGGTAAGTCTAGAAGTTAGCGTAGGCGCGTGGTCATGGACGACTTGTCGACAAGGGGCAGTTCTTCGAGCGGCAACCCGGGGCCACGGGACCGACTCGGCCTAGGAAGAACTGATTGTAGCCGAGCTGGGTAATAGGCAAGCCGGTAATAGGCAATTGGTAGTACGGGAACTTGCAGCGAGGATCGCAACCGGCGGTGCAAGGGTCCCGTTTGCCAGGCTACGTCCAAAATGGCTGGTTAGGCCAGTGACCATTCATATAGATGTGTCGACACGGGCGACAATCCACGTGTGTGCCTTTGGATTGAGTTGAATATGTATGAGTTAAAAAGACACAATGTCTGAGCCTAAGATTTGGCTACAGCGAAGGCGACGTGCTTCGGCACGAGATGTGGCGTCGAGTGTTAAGTTGTTGGGCACGGCCTCGAGATATGAGGCACGGTCGCGTTGTCACAACACAAGTGTAGGCAAAACTAAGCGAGGAGGCACTGCCTCGGTAATATTGAAGCACGAATCGAGTATGGCAGGCGAGCACGAAAAAGGTCCCGTTTGCCAGGCTATGTCCAAAATGGCTGGTTAGGCCAGTGACCATTCATATAGATGTGTCGGCACGGGCGGCAATCCGCGTGTGTGTCTTTGGATTGAGTTGAATATGTATGAGTTAAAAAGACACAATGTCTGAGCCTAAGATTTGGCTACAGCGAAGGCGACGTACTTCGGCACGAGATGTGGCATCGAGTGTTAAGTTGTTGGGCACGGCCTCGAGATATGAGGTACGGTCACGTTATCACAACACAAGTGTAGGCAAGACTAAGCGAGGAGGCACTGCCTCGGTAATATTGTAGCACGAATCGAGTATGGCACGACCGAGTCGTTACGTCCCAGAGTTTGGCACGAAAGATAAGTATAAGTCGGTGCGTCGACAATGCAAGCACGAGAAAGGTCTAGAGGCAAGGAAATGGAGTCTTTCGTGTAGTTGCGTCTCTGATTTTGGTCGCAAGACGAACACGACTTGAAAGGTTAACGTTGTTGGCACGAGGAGTAGTCTAGTGACAAGTATGAGTTAACGTTGACATTGCAAGCACGGGATTGTTCCGATACACAAGTTGCGCTAAGGCGCCGGTCCTAAAAACTGATCCTAAGGCAAGAATAGAAAGATAATCGTAAAAGGGTTTATGTTGCACAAAGTAAATGAAACGTGTAGGTTTTGTATGGGTGGGCGAGGAGCTCACTCCACCAGTACAGTGGTACTGACACCCACACAGTGTTTCATGTGCAGGCACAGGTAGAAGCTCGTGGTGCGGAGCTCGCTTGGATGCGTCGAGGCACGGAGTTCCTTGGCGAGTCGAAGCGTGCGGCCGCGTGATCTGAAGACTTATACAGGACATAATGTATGGACATCGCCTTCCGAAGCTTCCGCTGGCTCAAGCATGTAATCGAGAGATGAGAGAGAGCAGAGTGACTTGTAAATGAGACAAAAGTGAGCATGAGAGATTTGTAATTTGGCCTTGCGCCCATAAATGTAATCTTCTACTCAATATCAATAAAGAGCTTCTTTTGAAATACTTGTGTTCATGTGTTCTTCTTTAAATTCTGCTGCAATGTATTCAATGTTTCTGCTTGGGACTTCTGTGCGACGACCCAGTCGCCGTCGATGTAATCGGCCGTTATGGAATTGCCTTGCACGAGCGCAATCTAGGCTCGTGCGGCTTCACGCCTTAGCGAGGACGATCGCTCCTACGGGAGCGGGGCGTGACACGTAGCAGGCTCTTCAATAGCTCTTGGTATGGCGTGCTTCTGCTTGGGACTTCTGTGCGACGACCCCGTCGTCGCCGATGTAATCGGCCGTTATGGAATTGCCTTGTACGAGCGCAATCTAGGCTCGTACGGCATCACGTCTTAGCGAGGACGATCGCTCCTACGGGAGCGGGGCGTGACATGTAGCAGGCTCTTCAATAGCTCTTGGTAAATCTTTTACCTCTTTCCATATCGTGTATCCGGGCCACCTTGGCGGGGGATTAGCCTTCTCCATAACGCCAGTACGAAAAGCATTCATGTTCCTCCGGTACGGATGATCCTTCGACAGGAATTGTCGATGACAATCGAAGAAGCACGGTTTGCCTCCGTGTTCAAACGGAAAGCCTTAGTGCAGTCCATGCAATACGAACATGAAAGACGACCATGCGTGCTCCATCCAGATAACATACCATAGGCAAAAAAGTCGTTGATGGTCCACATAAGTGCTGCCCGCATCTAAAATTTTTGTTTTCTAGATACATCGTACGTGTTGGAACCTACTTCCCACAGCTGATTCAACTCATCAATCAATGGCTGTAAATACACATCGATGTTCCTTTTCGGATTGTTCGGACCTGGGATAATAAAGGTGAGGAACATATACGAAGTCTTCATGCACATCCAAGGAGGTAGATTATACGGAGTGACGATCACAGGACAACACGAATACTGGGATCTCGAAAGTTCGAATGGGGTAAAACCGTCGGAGCAGAGACCCAATCAGACATTACGCGGATCAGAAGCAAAATCTGGATACTCTCGATCAAAGTGCTTCCATGCTTCTCCATCAGATGGGTGATCCAACACTCCTTCGATCTGTTCCCGCTTATGCCAACTCATGTTTTTTGCAGTTTCCTTCACCATAAACAATCGCTGCAACCGCGGCGTCAACGTCAAGTAGTGCATCGAATCGGTAGGCTTCCTGGCACCGACAGACTTTTCTCTACCGCTGCCCTTGTAGCGATCGGCACCACAAAATCTGCAGATGTAAAACCCCTAAATTTCTACTACATTTTTTTATCGATTTTGGTACTGATTTAAAATTTTATATTGTACGTCTCGTAGTCGTATTGTACGTTGTGCGCAAATGACGTATTTCGTAATTGCACGTCGAGTGCGAACATGTGCTAGGTACATATTTTTAGAAAAACGATTTTTGATTATAGATTTTATTAATGAAGATAGTTCTCAAAATAATATGTGATAATTATTTTTAATTACTTAAAAAGTTGTGAAAGCGCGACAAGATTTCCAAAATACTATTTTATCTTATTTTATCGTATAAATATAAGTAGTAGTTTAGAAGAGTATTATTTTATGTAAAATATTTTGTGCGAGAGGAAGAAAATTTATTTCATGCTCACTTTGGTTTTTCGAAGTACTAATTGTTTTACCCAAATTATCAAAAAGCTATTTCCAAATATTTGAATACCTATTGTGATTTTTGAAATTATTCTAAAATTTATTGAAAAAGTATTTTAAAGATATTCCATATTAATAGTTAAATATTTATGGTAATTTTAAAAATTATTTATTATTAATTTTTTTTATTTATGAGGATATTTTGAAAATCATACTTAATGTTTAAATTAGTTTGAATTTATGGATTATTTTAGATAGATTTAATTAAATTGAATTTGAATTTATGTTGATTGTATTAATTTGAATTTAATTGTGAAATTATCTATGGAGATTTAAAATCCCCACAATCCTATCCAAATGGGAATTTTCACATCCTATAAAAGGCAGGTACTCCTCCAAATTTCTATTTCTCCATAATATTTCATCCACAATCCGTGCATCGTGTCGGTGTCAGATTTTTTATTCCATATTTACAGGCACATCAGCTCCTTTCTCGTGTCGGACACTCCCCGACATCATCAAATCCTAAACTAACCCTAAGTCTTTCGGCCGCTTCCGATGACCTACTTCACTGGAGCACATCACCACTATTACCGGTCCCTGTCCCAGCCGGCCATCCCCTCAGCCGTCGCCCAACCTATCCCCACCGGTTCCCGACCACCTGGTCCCCTCTGTCACCACTGTGCGGCCGCCCTCATCAACCACCACTACCTCTATAACCACCACTTCTTTTACCGCCTCGCCGTCTGGACTAGCCCGGACCACTCCGGCCAAACCCTAGCCCACCGCCACCATGACCAACCAAACCTGGCCACCACGACCAACACCGCCATCACCACCATCAACCACCAAAACCCCAGAAAGAAAGAAATAAATAAAAACCTATCACCACTCACCTCTGCCGGCGCCGCATCTTGCCGACCCAGCCGATGCGCCAACCGCGACCGCGACCGCCTCCGCCCGGTGATCCGTCGTGCTCCCATCATCCCCGCTGTCCACCGGAGTAGCCTTGCCCTAAACCCTAGTTGCCGTCTCCACCGAGAAAACCCCCGCAGCTGCCCATGGCGTTCGCCACCGCCTCCGCGAACGCTGTCTCCCTGGTCTTCCCTCCGCCGCTCACAGCTGGCCGCCGCCCGCGCCAAGCCGTCGAGCCCCACCCGCCGTCCGCCAAGAGCCGGTAACCCGACCAAGCCCCCGCTCGTCCTTCCTCCTCTCCCGAGTCCCCGGTCGGCGGCGCCACCGCCATCCGCCCCGCCCTAGCCGCTAAGCTCTCTCCGTCCCTCCCACTTCTTCCCTCTTCCACCGCTCGCTCTCCCCCTCGATTTCCTCTCCGTTCGCTCTCTTCTCTGTTCCTTTCCCTCGCTCTCTCTCACACTCTCTTTCCTCTCTTAGTAATTGTGGAGAAGACTGGAGTTAGTAAAAAAAGACTTTTCCTTGACTTTTCAGTAAGACCACATGATAGGAGGACAGTGGGTTTGAGTTCTGCTTTTAATTTTTCATTTTTTTCTTTTATTTTTTTCCATAACAGTACTATATAGTAATTAGAATTTTATTTTATATAATATAATCTAGGTATTCTTAATTATTATCATAATTATTGTTGATATTCATTACTGTTTTAAAACAGCATATATAAATTTCAAAAATATACATATATTATTGTATATGTTGGGTATTGACTTATTGTATATATTGTTATACTAGGTATAAGTTGTTAGTAGCCTTAGTATTGTCATCATGTATATTCTATCTTTATTATGGATATTTTCTACTATAATAATTGTCATTAAAATATTTGTAGGTAAATTATATATTTTTCTAAAAATGTTATAGCATGAGGCTTGGCCTACATCTATATTGTAAAATATAATAATTTTCTAGATTATGCAGTATTTAGTTAAAAGTATTTTTGACCCATAAAGGGTCGTTCCAAATTTATGAAATAATTTACTAGTCTTTTCAAATATTTATTATTACTATTATTTTTACTAATAAGATATAGTATTTTTACCTAGAAATCATATTTGGGACAAACTGGAGTTTTGCCTAAAAATGATTTTATTATTTTTCAAGCATTTATCTAAAAACTCTTTTTAAGCTAATAAGAAATATTTTCAAGCATTATAAATTTTTTTAATATTATTTATTCAATTTTCCTTGATTATCCTCTTATCCATAACTAATCCTACTATTCATATCCCATTGCCAAATTCTAGACTACCCTATGTTTACCTTAACTATTTTGACCGTCCCGGACCTAATGGAACTATCCATGCCACCATTAGAGGTCTCCTTGTGTAGTTGTTACCCGAAGTCGCAGTTCGTGCCACATTGATCATTGCAGTACACCAGGCGTCCTACCAGGCAAGACACCTTGCCATTTGCTGTTTATTTATTTTAGCTCATATTTCATGCATTATTCATTATTTTCTTTATGCAAAATAAACTGTGATACATGGCATAACCTGTTAGAACTTAATGTTCATTTATATTTCCTGCTATGTATTATTTTTCTTACACATTAAACCTAGATTTAAGGGACCACCTTTGTGTGTTGCATTCATTGGCCCTGACACGTTGTATCACGAAGTTGTGTGTCGCATGTAGAACACGGACATGCGTGACTGGCTGGCCACCGGTGCGTATAAGCCGTGCGATAGAATTAACCGCTAATAGAATTGCATGCTAGTTTGACTTAGCGGTTATAGAGGTTTACTGTTGTGGATACAAAATAATAGGCATTGGGTGGGAAGAACAGTTCCTTAATGTATGGGTCATATATGCACTATCCTGATTGTCGGTTATCTCCAATGGGAGGTACGGTCCTGATAGCCGGTTATCTCCAGTGGGAGGTACGGTCCTGATTGTCGGTTATCTCCAGTAGGAGATACGGTCCTGATTCTTGATATTCCTGATCCGGCCCATGAGTCAAAGGTTTGTTCTTTATTGCATATTCACTATAGTACGGTTAGGTACCCTATTATATGCATCCCTTATTTATTTGAGCAATATTTATTCAGATTATATGGCATGATATTATGTGTCTTGTTACGTCCCTCTGAGGACCTGGTTATCTCGCCAGGTGTGTGCTCTTGTCTTTCGCAGGTTAGCTCTAGCCGTGATCCTCGCTATTTCTTCGAGGATGATTGTATTTGGATCGTCTTCGCTTCGCTCGCCAAAAAACATTTCTTTTCTCATGTATTTCCTTTACTTGTTGGTAGTGGATTTGTCTCTGCCCAACATATTGTATCCAGACAATTCATTACCATTATATGATATCTTTTATTCATTTATTTTTGTGTGGATGAGATTAGTTATGGTTCTACTGCATTTTACAGCTTATGTATATTTATTATACGGCTGGCATGTCTACGTTCCTAGTCCTACATATTTTGGGACTGGGGCGTTACAGCAGGCGTCTTCATCCTTGTCATCTTTGTAGTACAACATGCACCCGTTGCGACATGCATCGATTTTCTCGTATCCTATCCAGAGCGATCTCACCATCCTCTTAGACCGGTAGAAGTCTTTAGGCAACTTAGCACCCTCAGGCAATATTTTTATAAGCAACTCCATAAGACGGTTGTAGCAATCTTGCGACATGTTAAAATCGGACTTGATGCTCAACAATCTTGTAACCACCTCTAATGGTGAATAATCCTCACAACCAGGATATAATGGAGTCCTTGCATTCTCCAGCAACTCCATGAACTGTGCAGCATCGGCGTTCGGTGACTCCTCAGGTGCATCATGATCGTCCGGATCGAAACTAGGCCCTGTTGCGTCAAAAATTATGTTCACCAACCCATCGTCGTAAGCAACATTGTTGTGGACATCCACATAAGACTCATACTCCGATGCTAAAGACACAAGTTCTCCGTGTGCGCTCCACTGATAGTAATTCGGCGTGAAACCCTTCGAGTATAAATGATACGTGACTTCCACATCTGGATGATAATTCAACTTGCGACATCTCACACACGGACACTTAATTTTGGTACCATCCATGTACTGAGGGAACGCCTTAGCAAACTACAGGAACTGCTGTACACCCTCTATGAATTCATCCCGCACACCGCACATGTCATCAGGATGACGATTGTACATCCACGAACGATTCCGTAAGTAGTAATTCATATCCATATCCAATTGAGGATAATTCTATAAGATAGATACATGCACATTACAGTCAGTGAATGAATGTTAAGACAGTTTAGATATGGGCGCGCAACATAAACTATTCATTCATTCCACATATTATAAATAAAGAATTTGAAGGAAGAAACAAAAACAACTGTGTTGGGACTAAAACAACTGTCTTGTGTCAAAGTGTCGTATCCGATAGACCGATACTAATCCGATACGGTCGATAATAAGTACATACGGTCGAGGTATAATTGTACTTGTAGGAGTACACGACACTAAGTACATACGGCCGATACTAATCCGATACGGTCGATACTAATCCGATACCGATTCTGATACTCATCCCAACTGTCCAATATCGACCCTTTGGGTCTATAAGAATTACTTCACCCAGTTTGTCAAGAAAGGTAAAACTTTTTAAATTAATATCCAATATCGACCCTTTGGCCTGTGCTTAAGCAGTATCCTAACTCAAACTATCTATCCTAACTAATAAATTAATATCCTACTTTAATATCTACTAACTCTCATATTCCTTCTAACATAAACTAATATCCTAATCTAAGCTAACCCTTTAACTGAAACTAATATCTAAACAATGCTAATCATGAACTAACACCCTAACCTGGAAGTCCACACTGCTCAAGCACAGGCCAAAGGCTAAGTTATAAGACAAAATGTAGGCAACTGCCTGTAGCTACAAGGCAAAACCAAATGTTGACGGTATATATACCGTCAACATTTAAAAAGTTTACTTGTCTTGACAAAATGAGTGAAGTAACTCTTATAGACCGAAAGGATACTCTATACACTCTATGTAATACGATATACCAATCATACCTACACTTCTAGGATACTCTATATACTGTAGGTACTAGGATACTCCTTAGTATATTAGATATCAAAATCACTTAGTATGACACAAATATGAGTGTACATTTCATATAAGAATCTAAACATAAACTATAAGAATCTAAACTAAACATAAGCGACGTCACTAAAGACGTCGGTAAACGTCTCTATTACATATATATACTTGCTTACACTGGTCAACTAGGTCAATCCTAGTCCAGTCAAGTCTCACTAGGCCTAACCAAGCCTAGGCAATCAAACACACACCATCAGAAGTCATAGAGAACACATATTACATATATATACATGCTTACATTACATTCATATATTTGAACTTGCATTCATTCAATCATATGCATATTTACATAGATGCTTACATTTCTACATTCATTTATGCATTTATTTCTTAACATATATGCATTACACTTGATTATTAGTTCATGGCATTTATGCATACATATATGTCTATCACATATGTTATCTAAACATGCATAATACATTCACCCATTCTATTCTTTATACATATGCATTACATGATTACATGTCATTACCTACATTAATGCTTACATATATATTACATTTCATATGTTATCCAAACATTGCATTTATAACTTGCATATATCCATGTATTCCCATTTGCATACATATATGCATATTGCATTCATATGTGCTTACCAACTTCTATATGTCCATGTATTTCCATTTGCATACATATATGCATAATGCATTCAGATTTAACAGTGGTGCAAAAGTGTGTGTGTATCCACGTTCAGATTTAATAGTCGCTGATGTAAGTGTGTGTCTGTGTCGTGTCAGTGGGAGATAGGGTTAGGGTTAGGTATACCTGGACTGGGTCGGGTAGGGGTCGCCGGAGCGGAGTAGGGGACGAGGGGGTCGACGGTGGAGGAGCAACGATGAGGTCACCAGGAGGGAGCGGTCGCCGGAGACGAGAGGGAGGGAGATAATGCCGGAGGGAGGGGGAGAGAAACGAGAGGGAGCGATCGTCGGGGGGAGGCAACGCCGGAGGCAGGGGTCGTCGGGGGGAGGCCTTGCCGGAGGGGAGGAGCTCGTCGGGGGGAGCGGTCGCCGGAGACGAGAGGGGGAGGGGGAAAGAAACGAGAGCGCTCGGCGGGAGAATGAAAATTTGGGAAATAAAATGAAATCGATCGGGTTCCTAGAACCCTAAATGAAAGTTTTTAGCGACGTCTAAGTGAGACATCGCTAGACGTCGCTGTTCAGTAATAGGATAGCGACAGACATGATTAAATGTTGCTAAAAGTCGCTGAATAAAATACATCAGCGACGTTTTGCGACTACATAGCGACTTGTTCTTTCCAAACTATAATTACAGTCGCTACTAGTCGCTAAACATCGTTGATAGTGACGTTCAGCGATGTTATTTACATACGTCGCTAAATACACAAAACATAGCGACCTTTTCAACTGGCGTCGCTAAATTCGTCGCTAATTTGACATATTTTGGTAGTGTCTGAGGGGGGGAGAGAGAGGAGGGGTTTCTGAGAAGGAAAGAGACGAGGGTTTCTGAGAGGGGGAGAGACGAGGGTTTCGGAGGGAAGGGGGAGACGAGGATTTTCTGAGAGAGCGGGGGGAGAGAGAAGTCGAGAGTTTCGAAGAGAGCGGGGGAAGAAGTCGAGAGTTTGGTTCTTATGAGCCTTAAAAAATTTTGTGGAAGACCGTCATTAATTTTAAAGACTTTGAAATAACATAATGGCAAATGAAAAAACCGTGACAATTTTCCCGCATACACAATAGTTATCGGTTATTATCAAAACGTCAATATAAAAGATGCTCTTTCTTGACGGATCCCTCGAAACCGTCAACATACTTGCTATAAATGAGCTAAAGTAACAAAAAAAAGGTCATCTCTTGACGTAAGCCTAAAACCGTCAAGATAAACCCTATTGTTGACGGTTTCCGACGACCGTCAACTTATAAACCGTCAAGAATTGTCATTTTTCTTGTAGTGTTAGCTAGACAGTTATCTTATTTCTCGTTGTCTTGTCTTATTTTGATATTTCTGAGATGTATTATTTTTGGATGTTGTTGTTTTAGTGTCGTATAGACACTTATGGCATGGGAAGGGTCCTAAAATAGGGTCCCAAACATCACTTAAGTCATTTTAGTCATTTGGGTCCTTTTTGCTCAAACGGACTAGGAATTGGTCTAAACGACTTCCAAACTTCGTGAAATTTTATGTAATACATAATTCTGCCATCCAAAATATTTTATTCCAAAATAATATTTTTGGACCCAAAATTACCAAAATGGCCTTAGGGTTAGAAACAGGGGTTTACAGATAGCGGAATTGAAGCGCCAACTGGGTGCAGGCTTCTTTATGAAGGATTTGGACGCAACGATGACTATTCTTGGGATAGAGATCAGCCGAGAGAGAGAGTCCAAGTTGCTACAATTGTCCCAAAAGAGGTACATTCACCGGGTACTTCAGCGTTTCGGGATGGACGGGTCGAAGAAAGTGAGTAACCCCTTGCGGTTCACTTTAAATTCACTAAGGAGCTGTGTCCATCTACCGAGGATGAGAAAGAAGATATGGAGCGGATTTTATATGCTTCAGCTGTGGGGAGGCTCATGTATGATATGGTGTGTACGAGACCAGACATCGCTCACGCAATTGGCACAGTTAGCAGATATCTTTCCAATCCTGGAAGGGTACATTGGAGTGCGGTCAAGTGGATCCTACGATACCTTCAGGACACTGCCGATTGGAGACTTTCTTCTGGTGTTGACAAGCCGAAGCGGGTTGGGTATACCGACGCTGATATGACTGGAGATGTAGACACGAGGCGATCGACTTCGGACTATACGATGATGTTCGCTGGTGAAACGGTATCGTGGCAGTCACGGTTGCAGAAGTGTGTTGCCTTGTCGACGACAGAGGCAGAGTACATTGCGGCGACGGAGGCTTGTAAGGAGTTGCTGTGGATGAAGAAGTTGCTGCAGGAAGTGGGGCTAAAGCAAGAGCAGTATACTTTGCTTTGCGATAGCCAGAGTTCCATTCACCTTGTGAAGAACCAGACATTTCATAGTCGGTCCAAACACATTGAGACTTGGTATCATTGGATACGGGATGTAGTTGAGAAAAAGGACGCGATGCTTGAGAAGGTCCATACTGATGACAATGGAGCGGACATACTTACAAAGGTTCTACCAAGGAAGAAGTTTGAGTACTGTAGGCAGATCGTCGAGATGACGAGTTCCTCCCCCTAGTTGTGAAGGAAAGATTTGTTGGAGTGGATGGGGTTCCCAACCTGTGTGGAGAATATCCTGGAGTGCGACGAACGTCATCCGTGTGTCGGAGAAACTCGGAGAGTGCATGGATCCTATTTTGGAACATATATGGTAAGAAAATATATGATTGGATTTTCATATTTACTTTGATCATATATTTATGATTGGATCCTTCAAATAATAGCTTTTCATAGAATTGGACTTCCAATTATGGCAAGCCAATTATGAATGGATTTTCATTAAATATATGATTGATGCATATTGGAAGTTTTCATATATATTGACCTTCCTTGTATGGATTACCAAGGGCTTATAAAAGGGTGATGGATGCAAGTTGAAAAACATCTCATAACAAGAGTGCTTTACAATATTTGAGAGAGAGAGAGGATTAAGGACTATTGTGAAGGATAGATTGCTTCGAATAATTTTTCGGTATCTCTTGTTCTTCGGAGTCCGCAATAAAATTTTCTTCTTTCAAGTGAGTTGTGGTAATCCGTGTTGGATCGGAAGAAGCTTGTAGATGGTGTATTCTCTTTATTCCATTAGTGAAGGTTCTTCAGGGTTGGACTCCGATCGTCCAGTGGTTTTTTCCGTAAGAATTTTCTACGTCAAAAAATTTTGTGTCTGCGATTGTATTTGGCGTTTTTAGTTTGTGTGATTTTCTTCGGTTCTTTCGTAGGACTTTCTGGTTTGAGAAAACGGTTTTCGTGCTTCGTTTCCAACACGGTCTTAGTTTTACTTACGGTTGCCATCCATGTATGCATATCTGGATCTACCCATGGTCACATCTCTTGTGTTTTAGTTTAAAGTTTTGCAGTTTGAGGATTAGGGAGTGAGCTTTGCAATCATCAAGAAGAGTTTAGTTTATTAGAATAAAGATCCATGCTTATTGAGTTTCAGTCTTGAGTTAAGGTGGCCAACTATATTTGCAATTGCTTCAGTAGTCAGCCAGTCAAATACTGAATGTATGATTGGTATTTGGCGTACAATGATCTCCATGTTTCACATGCAACTGTACTCTTTCGAAATATGGACCAAGGAAAGTTAGATTTGTAGGACCCATACAGTGGGGAGCTGTCATCCAAAATTATATAAAGATAAACCTTAAGGCCTCGTTTGGTTCACG